>JARKHS020013673.1:0-576199 GCA_030143305.2 Amblyomma americanum | reverse complement strand
CATCGGTAAGCATTGGAGATATTCTATTTACGGTTTGTGTGCGCAGAAATTGAGCTATCTTCACATACGTACTATTCGGGGTCTTTTTTCTATTGTAAGCAAATGGGCCCATACTCAAACTCAGAAAAACTACAGTTTATAACTACACTCGCTGCTTTGCGAGGATGTTCGAGCTGCTTAAGGCGTCACGCGCACCCTTGAATGCACCAGGCACTGGCATTAGTTCCAATTCTCCTGAGAACAAAAGTATATTTTCTGGACTATTGTATTTTATTTTCCTGGCAGCGGTAGGGAAACGGAGAAAAGGCTCGAAAAATTGCTCCTCTAAGACTTTGTTGCGGACCCCGTAACATGCATAAGAGAATGCGTAATGGAACGTGCAGAGTATGCCTTGCTTTAAATTTCAAGAACTGGAAGTACTTACGGTCCGTGTACAACAGTTAGTACCAGGGAGGCATATATTAAAGTCGAAAACAGGCCCATGGCGGAAGTTAGCGGTAGTTGTTTGCCGTTTGCTACAAACAAGGCGCACGTGTGTGCTTATGTAGGGTCTACGCCGCCATTGTCGCTTCTAATGAGAAGCGTACATGAACATTCCGGGTACGCGCTGTACATTTGCTTACTTTCACCACCCATGGTGACACGCCCATAATGCCACCCTCTACTCAACCTCACAATAGGCGATAATTACTACTTTTATGCGAATTGTAAATTAAATTATCATTGATCTTAAAACGAAGATTACTATGCAAGTAATCAATTCAATTTGCACTGATTTTGAAATGCAGATTTCTTACCTTTGCTCACTGAAAGCTCACGCATAGTTCGCGATCTCATGTGAAATTCTTCGTGGAAGATGAACATAATCAAAATAAAAAAAATGATACACCCTGCGTGCTGTGCGACACACAAAGCAGGATGAATACTTTATTATTATTTTTCTTGCAAGAAGCAACGATGGCTAGATTCGAATTTTTCAAGCATATAATAGATAAAAAAGGCCCTAACACACTTTCCAGGAGATCCGCTATTGTGCACAAGTTATACTTGAGAAATAACTTTTGAGCCCATGGTGTTCTCCCTGGAAGATTGGGCAGGCGAGGCCAAAACGCGCAACCGGAGCTTGTCTGTTCCTGATCGCCCACATGAAAATGGCTATGACGCCTGACAGAAAGTTTGACCAAAGGCAGGATATATATATATATATATATATATATATATATATATATATATATATATATATATATATATATATATTAGTTGCTCATATGAAGGCACAACAATAAAAGTGAAAATAGAAGACCACTATGACCAAAAACGCGGTACAAGGTATAAAAATTTGAAATGCACAGTTACTCTACAAAAAAAAATATCTAACTTTAACGTTTAAAAACAGAATTTGCAGTACAGCAACACTATGAAAGACAACTGCACCAGAAAAGAGAAGGAAGAGATCTCTATCATACATTAAAAACAGTATGAACCAAGATATGTGCCGTTGTGACAATTAAGAACTTTAAATACTCGAAAAGAAGTTATAAAATTGTAATTAGGGTATTTTATTCAGAAACATGTCATTAAGCTGCCTCGTACGCAGCTGTAACATATCGGCATTATTGGAAAATAAGAATTAAGGAGGGAAGGAATATAGTGTTAGAGTGTGAGCATAGCATAATTTGCTCAGCAGAAAGGAGTTCCAATTAATACTCTGGTTTTCCAGCCTAATAACAAGAAAAATCATTTTTTTGTATTCTTACAAATTTTCCAGCGTATTTTGCCCTGCCTATTAGCTCTAATACAAGACGAATGTGGTGAATATATATATTCCTCATACGTAATTAGTAATGATATTTTAACAGTGGTTCTACGTTGAACTCGTATGAAAAATGTTCAATATTCCAATTTACGTTTATCGCTATAGCCCACTTAGTTTTATCATACTGTGCATTACCATAAATCAGCATGCATGAATTAAAGAAATGCTAGCACAGTTAGATCAGAGCATTAACATCCTGCGTGGTTATGTTAATGTATCAGCAGAATACCAATTAAGGATGGATCTCTTCATACAATGTAATTTGTGTACCGGCAACTTGACATATCTTCCATAGAACTCACTCCAAGTGTTTTAGATTCGTTCACTGTTCTGACATCAGCAATACTTACCACAAGTCTTAACTCTAAAAAAACTAGTGCTAATTTCGCTCGGAAAACGATTGCTGTAATGCCAGAAAATTTAATATCTAAGCCGATGTGTTTTTTTGAGCCACGTGCTTTAGATAACAAATGATACAGCGTTTACAATGCTGAACATTTCTGATAGCTACCTGAAAAACGCCAAAAATTCTATAATCATAGGCTTTATGAAAAGCCTGCGCGTTATTGTACAGAATTCTCGAGTATATAATAAGCGAAGCTGTCCCAACACATTTCCCTGGGGGCACTTGATTGTGTACGAGATATATACTTGAGGAATAGCTGTCGAGCTGGACATATTGAGCAATGTCAAAATACAAAATATAGTTATTCCTAATGGTATGCTCTCACTAGCTTTGTACTGTAACTCTTTTAAAATGAGGTTTTTGCTCAATTACTGAAAAGCCTTTGTAAACATGGAAGTATGCCTAATAAACATTTTAACTATATATATATATATATATATATATATATATATATATATATATATATATATATATATATATATATATTGGTTTACTGTATTCATTTTTGGTTTAGCATGGAAAGTTCTGTGGATGGTTTTGCACGGTTTAAAAAATTAATTAGATATCCCAATTCGATCAGGATGCCAAGGACTGATCTTTGACAAGAAGTTTTTTCTTAGTGCTGCATCGCTCTGGATGTGGTGTAAGGTAGATCACACAAAACCCGTTTCAGTAAACATCGAGTGATCTTGTATATTGTTTATCATGCACCAGTGCACACAAATCAACATTTACACTGTAAAGAAATACGGGAGCTACATTCTTTATTTGTTGGATGGTTAAGAATTGAATTCGTAGATTTCTATTCAGGATTTCAGTTAAAATGACCAAGCATCCGTGTAATATTCGCTCTACGTTTGGCAGATGACACCTTAACTGCTCATGTGCCATGAAACTCGACATGGCTCAGCCTGTTCACATGTATTTTCTTGTTTTTGTACAGACTTAATAGCAAAAAACGCTTGGAGCTTTAGCTTTAGGGACTAGGTGCCTGGAAACCTCTTCATCATTCCGATTTAGACAAGGTCCTATCCATAGCAGTTAGCTACAACGCTCACCTCCTACTTTCCTCTCATTAAAATTCCTTCCTCTTTCCCTCTGTCTCCCTCTCTCTACTACGCTCACAGCACATTTCACCTTTCTCCAATAGTAGCTGGAGAAGCATACATCTCGGGACTACTCATTTCATAGAGATCATTTTCGTTTTTCAGCGGCGAACAAGTGGAATCGATCACTGCAGAGCAGCGACCCCTGTCCTTAATGTGATTGCAGACATGAGATGCCTTCCTCATTCAAGCCCACGTGCTCATTACGGACTAGCAGAACCAATAGAACAGCATTCGTATATTTTGGCCACCGGATGAGCGCATGCGGTTCATCTCAAGACTTAGTACAGCACAGAAGTCAACCATAGCGCAAACGCCGCATACTCTTGGAATATTTCCTCATGAAGTTGTCGCTATAAACGCGTCACTACCGACAACGGTAACATGAAACTTTTCTCCTCACCAGTTGGCTAACACGATTGTTATCTAGGTCATGGGGACTGAGGATGCTTTTTTTGCGCTATGTGTGTCCCTGTGATCGGTGCTCACATGGCTCATCCATGCGTTTCCACAAAGATGCCTCCAGGATGCCACCTTTTTCAACGTTCGAAGGTGGAAGTAGCTGCTAACATTTGTTCGTACACCTCTTAAGAGGTGAATACGAGACAGTCCGCGCGCTCAACTAAATCCCAAGACCAGCCGTTCTGAGGAGTTGTGAAGGGTCCATAGTCTCCTGGGCAGGTGTTTGTCAGCAATTTTTTTGTTTCTTGTTCAGTAGAATGGCGAAAACTCAGTTTAATATTTAGAGCGATAGCTCTATGGGCATTTTGATTAGGGCAAACAATGTCGCGTCCTTTGGCCCAACCCCAAATTCTGGGATTCATGTGTGCTCAGTGACTACAGCCATGCACGCATGAATCGCAAACAACACAAACCATGAAATTGTAGTCATAAAAACGTAAGTAGGAAAATATAAATTTAATACCAGAGCTCCCTCAGCACTCCTTCGATTGTGGCTGTTTCATTGAATTCTTGGCAATCAATGCGCTCAAATTACATCGCAAAGTTGCAGGTGGCTTACTGATTGGCGCCTACCACAAAACGTGTGCAGTCAAGTGGTAAAAAAAATCCTCGATATGCGTTCTTCTTATGTGTTAAATGGAACTGCGCTCTTCAGCACCTATGCGTTTTGGCTCTTTAACCGTAGATGCACTTCCATCAATACAGGCATTATCATCATCGTGGAGCCGGAGGCGAAAGGGAAGGTGATAATCGTGATTCTTTAAAGTTTAAGCTAGCTTCCAAGAAAATAATAGTACAGAATCAGAGTGTAGGTTCACATTTTATCCTATCTATGTTTATCAAAATAATTTTAGCAAGCACGCCGGTGTCCATGTCACAGAACAGACACCATCGGAAAGCGACATTCAATGTAGGAGCTTTTGTCGCCGTGCAACAACGGCTGCTACACATGCTCGCAGGACACTGGCCGGGAAAAGTAAAACAAAATACACCAGATTCATAAGTAATTCCAAGAGCGAGAACCAGAGTACTATAATAGAGTATAATGCATGGGCTTCTTAAATATAATTGTGTCCTCTCTCTTCGGTGCTGTCAAGTGGTATAACATTTAAATATATTCTAGACGCCATTTGGAACGCATGATTTCATCGTTTACTGCTAAATGTACGATTTTCATTTGCAGAAATGTAAAATATAAATGTTTCTAGATACTTAACTTTCGCCTTGACTGCTCTTCAATTTTATAAGCTAACTGGAGACTCTATGATAACGGCATTCACTGTAATGTGATAAGTGTGTTTTCCTTTTGGCATTTTACTTTCTTTCGGGTTATTAATTGGAGCAGTCAAACCAGTTCCGTTCATATTAAGTCACTGCATAATTTCCTAGAGACAGGAAGTAGCAAAAGGGCACGGAACAAATTATCTCCTACTGGATTGATTATCGGTGAAGGGAAATCCTGTCAACTTTTTTCTAGCTGCCCATCATATTGACTATTCCTTCAGGCAGAAGCCAGGAGAACCGAAATTAATTTTAAAATCTTTACACATTTCAAAACAGCTCTGAGACTTCTGGTACTGAGTGGTTTAGTTAACGGCATTGTAATTTTGGAACACTAAATATTACCATAAGTGAACAAAATTGCTGATGCACTTTCCAAATCACGCCGCTCATTTTGCGTCACTTTTTATGTTTTCAAATTCGCGACAAAATACTTTACCGTATAAATGTACGGCTTCACATGGTCGACTTGTTTTAGAAGACAAATATCAGGGGACTGTAAAACATGTTTGGAAAACCAAAGTGTTGTGGTAAGAAACACACCAAGCTTGCACACTATCACTGTGTACAAGTCTAACCTTAAACAATATCACAATTTTTCCACTGGTGCTTCCGCTAAGAAAATAATCGCCGAAGCCCACAGTGCAGCAGATTCATCAGACACAGACCAAAGACAAAACTGAATACAACAATGAACCTGAGCAACGAAGGAATGTTATATACTAAGCTGGTTAACTAATTTTAGTAATTAACTTTTAACTAGTAGAGCCGCCTATTTGCATTTATAAATTTGTAGCCGGTCTTTACTGATAGTCATAGAAGTTTTTAGAATTTTGAAAACGGGATCAGCCTTGGCGCTGCGGTTAGGCAAAATTAGCCTTTTTCGTCATGTTACGTCCACTGGAGGGGTTGCTTTGCCTGCATGCTCTCGAATGCTCACGTATTTTTGCAAGACGCAGCCACATTTCGTGCAGCTACAGCGGCAAGGGTGATCGCGTTTACGAAATTCTAAAAACTGATGTGGGTATTACTAACGGCCGGCTAAAAATCTCTAATTGCACAAGTTGCCTACCTAATATAGTTGAAAAGTTAGTTATTAGAATTTAGTTAACTAGCTCGCTACTTAAGATACACCATCGGCTTACCGGTGTCCACCAACACTGGTAATACTTTGCCACAAAAGTCATATTTTTACCCCAAAAACCCGATGATTGAAAATTTTTGAAAGTCTTCCCTGAAACACCAGGTACATGGACGCGAACTGTCCCCAAAACAAAGCAGCATAAACCCTTGTTGTCTTTCTTTTCTAGTTATATGTCACTCAAGACTTCCCTCGGGAACCCATAGCGCGAAAACATTTCCACAAGACCCTCTGCCACTTGGATACTGTCAATAGTTCTCAGTGGAATAGCGTCAGGTTAACGAGTGGCCACGTCAACCAGAGTAAGCACATATCTGTTGCCTTTGGCGGATACTGGAGAGATTGGCCCCACAATGTCAGCCACTCGCTGAAACGGTAGGTCGATGGCTGGCATCTTGCTTACAGGTACGGGACAAACTCCTCTTCCCTTCGGAAGTGTGCGCTGGCACACGTCACATGAGCGAACAAAGCGCTTAATGTCGCTCTGAACACCCGGCCAAAAGAACTCATCGGTGATCCTAGACACCGTTTTGTGAACACCGTGGTGTCCGGCCATAATGGCGTCATGTCCTAAGCGTAGCAGGGTCTCTCGCATATCTATCGGTAACACCAGCTGTTCAACTCACCTTCCTGAACAAAATATGCATTCCTTGTGCAGAAGACCATTTACCAATTGATATTCGAACGACGTACGACTCTTCTTTCTTTTCACTTTTTCCCCGACTCTTTCGAAGCAGGCCTTCAAGCTCGGGTCTTCACTTTGTCTAATTGAAATTTAGCCTGGTGTTACGCTCAGGCACATCGTAACAGGAGTGGAGAGCGGACGCTGCGTTGCTCGGGCTGTCGCTTGAGCTCTTGTCTCCACTGCTGACGAGAAACTTACTTCACCCGTCTGAGCTTTCGCGGGCCTTTCCTTGTTTGGATGTTCTTCAACGTCGAGCATCCTCCACTCGGGATCGGGGTCTTCGACACTTCTTGCACCCGTAATGTTCCCCAAAATTAGATCGTAGATGGGTTGGTCTACGCACTTTGCCACAACCTGCCCAATATAATATGGCGTGGACACTAGAATCCTGGCTTCAGGAAGGTACCTTGCTGTGCTATCTACAAGAGTGACGGCCGACGCTTCCCCTGTAAGATCCTCGTCCTTCACCAGGCTTCTCCGAATCAAAAATGTGTAGGCTCCGCAATCTCTAAGCACCAATATTAGACGGTCCACTATTTGCCCAACCAACACCGGCATTGCTGCTTTCGACTTGGGTGTTCCACTCACCGCCTCATTTTCCAGCGGCGTTTACTCTCCTTTCGGCTGTGGATCTTCAGGTGGCGTGACAAGTTCTACCCTGGAGTCGACAACGCATGCAGCTCGGTCCTGCGTTCTGTGTCGGCACTCATTCAGAGTATGACCCCTCCTCTTACAACCTTGACACCCAACGTGTGTTTTTTGGGCAGCGCTACTAGCCCGACAGTCAACTGCACGGTGTCCCACCTTGCCGCAGAGAATACACCTTACTGGTGCCTTAGATGCACCGCCATATGCTCTTGGTTTTGTCGCATATGTCTCTAGGATCTTTTGCGTTTCCTCCTTTGCCTTACTCAAATTTCTTAGCCTTTGAGCCTCGAAGAATTGGTCTGCAGTGTCGGCGAACTCTATGAATGAACACAACTTTCTTTCCGGAATAGCGCCAGCTTTGAGCTGCAACACGCTAAAAATTGCTCTGTGACCAGCTTGTCACGCAACCCTTCAAAACTGTTTTCTGTGTTTGACATATCAAGCCACCTATCAAAATAGTTGGTCAGCCTGCAGAAAAACTGCTTAGCGGTTTCCGAATCCTCAGGTTTCGCAGTGCGAAATATCTCACGAAAACCCTCTGCGATAATCCTCAATCTTTGGAGGAGCGCCTTTTTGACTTTCTCGTAGTCCATAGAATCAGCAGCAGGCATCCTTCCAAACACATTCAGCGCCTCTCCGACTAAACGCATGCTCAATGCCGTGGCCCATTCACTGCGCTCCCAGCCTTGGCCCAAAGCTACCCGCTCGAATCGTTGCATATATGCGTACAGATCATCTCTTTTGTCATCGAAGGGAGCTATCAGCTTCCTTCGACAAATTCTGGCCGGTCTAGGAAATTCTCTGCTCGGTAAGGAACGCTGATCACTGCCCGTGATCTCCTCATATCCTCCCGCGACATTCGCTGTTACCACAAAAGAAACTCATCCCGTTCTCTCCTTCTTTTCTCCTGTTCTTCTGCCTCGCGAGCTCTTCTAGCTTTTCGCTCTTCTGCCCCGCGAGCTCTTTTCACCTCCCGCTTTTCGGCCTCGCGAGCTCATTTAGCCTCGCGCTCTTCTGCTTCGCGAGCATCTTCTCCTTCTGCTTCTCTTCTGCTTCGCGTGCTTGCACGCTTTCCTCTCTCTGCCTACCTGCCTCCTGTTTCTGCCTATTTGCTTCCTCCTCATAGAGACGCATCGCCTCGTCCTTGCTCAAGCCCAGCTTGAGCGCCAGTTCTAATGTTTTTGCCAAACCCATCCTTTCTGCCGTCGAGAAATCGGAAAGATCCGAGGCAAAGTAAAAAGACAAAAGGAAATGAATACTGGCACAGGCTCGCCACTTATCTTTGTCATGGATCTCCCCGAAGAACACTCGGACCGAAAGGATGGACTAGGAGACAGGTGTACCCACACGGACGCACATTTAATACACCCTACTTGACACACACACTAGAACACAAAACTAACAAAACGAACACAAAACACAAAGAACAAAAATGCACACGACCCGGGAACACTGCTACCCGCGTCTACGATTAGCTTTCTATTGTTAGTGGTCGGCGTTCGTGCTCACGTTTGGTTCGGTGCGGCTGCGGCGTTGTATGGATCCAGTGGTGGTGGTGGAAACATTTATTGCCAAACACAGAGGGGGGCAAACTCTCTAACATGGCACGAGGCAACCCTTAGGGGGCTGTCTTTACAGGGCAAAGGACAGCCCTTGGAGGGCTGTCCGCTTCAGGGCATCGGTAATTATCCGGCGCTGGTCAGCAGCAGCGGAGCTGGCCAGGAGAGTCTCCCAGTATGACTCCGCCGTGGTGGGGGATGGAGGGTGTGGGAAGGCAGGACATGTGAGGAGGACATGAAGGAAGTCTCCTGGTTTCCCGCAGAGCTTACAAGAAGAAAGGAATTAATCGGGGTAACGGGCATGAAAGAGAATAGGGTAGGGAGCAGTTCGGGTATGGAGTCGGCGCCTGTGGGAGGCCTGTGTTAAGGTTAGGGAGGGAGCCGGAGGTGCGTAAACGCGCCCGGAATCTCGGTAGTATGCCAGAATATCTGAACGTAAGCAGACGCTCCCGGGATGGCGGAGGAGGACCAACTCCGGCCCGGAAAGTGAGACCTCGGGCGAAGGAGTAGACCTCCTCGTTACCCGGGAGGCCTGCGTGTGCGGGGATCCAGATAAAGGTAACGGGGTAGGTGGGGTGCCAGAAGCGTAGAAGCTGTGCCGCGTGGGGGGGGGGGGGATATTAGGCCTTTGGCGAAATTGGATAGGGTGGATTTTGAGTCGGAGATAATTTTGGTGGCAGAGGTGGAGGCGCGAGCGAGTGCAATGGCCCCTTCCTCTGCAATTTCCGATGAGTCTGTGTTTACAAATCCTGATGCGATTAGACGGGCCTGAGAATTACAGACGGCTATAACCATGCGGGAGCCCGACGAGTGCGCTGCCGCGTCCACGTAGGCTACCTGGGGACTGTTGCCGCAGAGATTGTGCAGGGCTTTGGCGTGGGCTGTCCTGCGTTCTCCATCGTGTTTGGGGTGCATGTTCTTAGGGATTGGAAGGATAATGAGATGGGAGCGTAGGTCTAGAGGTAGGGGAACCCCCTCGGTAGGATGGGTGATCGGGGTGATGCCTAGCTGTCAGAGTAAAGTGCAGCCTGTCACGGTACTCGACAGGCGAGTCAGCTGTGCTGTTAGGGTTGCTCCTGCCAGCTCCTCAAACGTGTTGCGGTACCGAGGTTGAGGAGCCGGGTAGTAGAGTTGCTGGTGGTTAAGCGGAGGGCAACCTTCGTGCAGCTCCTGAGGAGCGCGTTGATGCGGTCCCGCTCCTTCTGCTTTAGGGGAGATGGTGGAATGAGTACGCCGTGCGGCTCGTGATGTAAGCTTGGGTGAGGCGGAGGATAGCCAGACAAAACCTGGAGATCGAAAAGTATGCGATGCAACTTTGCCAGCAAAACTGGTGTAGCAGGTGCGACGACATGGAACGAGGTATGAGCCTAGCAAAAACGTGGAACATTCTGCGACACTTGCTAGATCCAACCAAATCAAAATCTCAGGAGAAATCAGGCTAGCCAAAGCGCGACACGTATATGATGGGTCAGACGAGGATTTTATGGAGGAAATCATACGAACATATGTAGGAGATGTAACTCGCTCTAGCCTACCGGAGTATAGGGGGCCTCCCAGAGAGGAACTCGATGCCCCTATAACGGAGCCAGAGGTGAGAGCAGAGATAATTAAGCTCAAAACGAAATCCGCTCCAGGCCCGGACGGAATCACAAATACAATGCTGCGGAATCTAGACGACGAGTCGATCACAGCAATTACAAACTACATCCAGCAAGTGTGGTAAAAGGGTGAGCTCCACAAGCAGTGGAAGGAAGCTAGTATTATACTAATTTCTAAACCAGGCAAACCACCAAAGCTGGAAAACCTTAGACCGATCTCTCTTACGTCCTGCGTAGGAAAGTTAATGGAGCACGTTATCCAAACGAGAATGACTCGATTTATGGAAGACAACGAGCTATGGCCAAACGAGATGATCGGCTTCCGACCGAGCTTGAGCACCCAAGGTGTAATGCTGAGACTTCAGCACGACATCATAAATTCGCGGTCGAGAGACGCAAAGGTAATCTTAGGATTAGACTTAAAGAAAGCCTTTGATAATGTCAAGCACGAGGCAATCCTAGCAGAACTGCAAGAAGTAGGTGTAGGCTGTACAACCTACAACTACATAAAAGACTTCCTGTCTGATAGGACAGCGCGTATAAAATATCAGGACATAGAATCAGAGGAAATCACGTTGGGAAGCAGAGGTACCCCCCCCCCCCCAAAGGCTCTGTACTATCCCCGCTCCTCTTTAACCTAGCAATGAGAGGCCTCCCCACGAGACTCAAAGAGAAAGAAAACCTAAACTTCAGCATGTATGCGGTAGATGTAAAAGTTTGGATTAACCATGGTAGCGACGCTGACATCGAGAGCAAGCTGCAGGAAGCCACGAATATAGTGGTGGACTACGCAGCAGCTAGGGGGCTCTCGTGCTCACCAGAGAAGTCAGAGCTCCTGGTATACAACCCTAAATCTCTGAGACTTAAACAAAGCAATGACTTTAACATCACAGTCGAGGGTAAACCGGTCCCCAAGGTAGACCAGATCAGGATTCTTGGTCTCCATATCCAAAGCAATGGATATAATGATGCGACTATAAAGAAGCTGGAAGGCTATGCGGCACAGGTCACAGGAATCTTTAGGAGAATAGCCCTCAAGGGAAGAGGGCTTAAAGAGAGGAGCCTAATTAAGCTGGTGCAGGCCTACGTTATTAGCAATCTGAGCTACGCCACACCATACCTTAATATACGGGCCTTGGAACGAGACAAACTAGATTCGATAATCAGGAGATGCTACAAGCGAGCACTCGGTATACCCATAAGCACTTCAACCGAAACACTCTTAGGAATGGGAGTTCACAACACATGTAGGGAAATCGCCGAGGCTGTTAAAACAGCCCAGCTGGAAAGACTTAGCCAATCCAGCACAGGTAGGGCTATCCTAAACATGGTACGACTACAAATATACAGGGGTATGCAAAAGAAGCAGGACATCCCAAGAATAATTAGAGAACAATTTAGGGTGAATCCTCTCCCTAGGAATATGCACCCCACCTTTCACAAGGAAAGGAGGGAGAAGAGAGCTGAGGCGCTAGTCAGGCGCTTCAGCGAGGCAAACAAGAAAACAGTAGCGTACACGGACGCGGTGAGTGGCAAGCTGGGAGCGGCGGTAGCCTCGGTGGTGGATGGCCGGGGTGAGGCAGTCTCATCAGCAACCATACGCAGCCGCAATCCGGAGAACACAGCGCTTGCAGACAAAGGACCAGAACAAGAAGGACACACACCTGCGCTAACTAACAACTTTTATTTCGGAAGGGGGCCGATCCGCGCCTTTTATACAGAATTGGAGGGAATGATGCGCACGCGCACAACACAGCCAGATGGGAGCATGGAAAGAGCCAACACATAGACCAACTATTCTTATCGCCACTGATAACCAACAACGCAGCCAAAACAAGCAAGAAAAGAAAAAAGAGAAAAGAAAAAAGAAAAGAAGAGAAAGAACCAACGGGGGGAGCAAAGGCAGGGAACGTAAGAAACAATTCCAAAAAGTACCAAAAGATCCCGAAGAAGCCAACAACCAACACGGCTAAACGACTGACGATGAAAGGTAACAAGATGAAGGCACTAAAAACTGAACAAACAGGCATAAAAGGTGCAGGAAAAACCTGCGGGAGAGTAAAAGATTCGGCACAGCTAAAAGATGACGGAAACTGAAGGCGTTAAAACAGATACAAGCAAAAACCCAAGAGGCCGACGCGAAAGAATACAAGCAGAAAAGGTGGTCACTAAAATATGACATTGAACAGACAACAGATCTCTAAAAACAAGCAAAGAATCGTAAAAAAACCGTGTGGGCGATAAAACATAACAGAGAAGAATACAGAAGAGTTTAAAAAGGAAAACATCGCAAAAAAAGAGGGCGCAAAAAAATCATCACGGAATGAAACGAAAAGAATACACTGAATCAAATCAAAGCAGAGAGGAATGAACACTCTTTGTCTAACAATGCAACTGATGGTGTGCTAACGCACTCATCTTTTAGCTTGGTAATAGTGGCTGCTTCAATGATTTCTCGAGTCAGTTGATTTAAGTTTTTTGCCAAAATATCTGTTTCCTTGAAAGTGGGGGAGACGCGTCGGCAAGGACTGCAATCACGGCAGTGTATGGCCAAATTACCGGACCTTTTATCCTCAGCATTAGCTTTATGCTCCAGTAACCGCTTATTGATACATCGGCCTGTTTGGCCGACGTACTTCCTGCCGCAGGGTAAAGGAATCGAATAGACGACACCCGACGAGCATGCTACGAACGGATCCCGATGCTTAATTGTGCAGTCTGGAACTTTTTCCCCAGAGCCGTTGACCTTCCTGCAGAGTCTAGAAAGCCGGTGAGGAGCAGAGAAAATAACGTCTACTCCTGCCCTTTTTCCAATTCTTTTTAGGTTGTGCGACAGTTGGTGGATGTAGGGGATTACAGCTACCTTTTTATTGCGACTCTGCCCTTCCCTTGAGGTTAGGCTCTTTCCTTGCCTCGTTTTCAACATTTTTTGAGCAACTGAGGATAGGAGTAGGGCCGGGTACCCAGAGCTGAGAAGCCTCTGCGCCTGGTTAAAGAAACTGCTTTCAAGACTGTGCGCGCAGGACTTGAGTAATGCGTTATTGAAGGTGGCCTGGATTATGTTTCTCTTGACCAATTTTGAATGAGCTGACTCATACGGTAAAAGTGGCTTATTGGCCCTTGGTTCGAAGATCCAGCATACGTGATCGTTCAGTGTCGATCCGTGCCATCTTGTCTCGTTGATTTCGTCCGCTTCCTGCAAGGCTAGGATTCTGGGTTTCTGCGTGCGACACCAGATCTTACCGCCTGATGTTCTGAACCTGTTCGGTGGTCTTCGACCCTCGGCCGGCCATGGAAACCGGATTTGTAAGATTTTGCGCTCCGAATGGCAGCACCAAGCCCGTCTGCTCCGGCAACATCTTCAACTTCTGCTTGTGCCTCCGTCAACACCCATCTCGTGGAGCAAGTGGCGCGAGTTTTCGCGCATAATCGATAGCACCACTGAGTTCCTGTGGCAGAGTGCGCTCCCACGTCTCCGGTCGGCAGTTCCAAAGAAGCAAGCACCGGCCAGCAATCGTCTTCATCTTTTAGGAGGCGCCAGTAACATTCCCAAGGAATTCCAGCAGTTGCTCCAGTGCGGGCCCAAGTTCGCCATCGAACCAAGCCCCTCAGCCCCGGAATTACTGACCATGGTCAGGCAAGTCTCAAGGTCAGCTCCTGCAGCCGACATAGATCGTTGCGTCTCCGAAGGCGTTGACGTACTCAACCGCCACAGTCGTACCAGCAAAAAGCCACCTATTGGGAAGACTATCGCCTACTTGAAAAACAACAACTTGTCCCTGCTAACCGCTGACAAGGAAGGGGGTTTTGTTTTACTGCCGAAGGTTGTCTATTGTGAAAAAGCATCGTCCGCACTCAATTCCTGCTTTGACAAATGTCAGAACGTTGCCTTGACAAAAGTTAAGAGTACAGCAGGAAAGTTGTGCCAACGGTTGAACCTCGATAAACTTTCCCGCTCGATAACAGATAGCAGAAGAATGTCCCTCAGCTTATTTTTTACTGCAAAAACACATAAACCCGAGTGCCCGCTTCGTGTAATCGTTTCAGAGAATGACACTTGGCAAAAATTGGTTGCTAACTTTCTTCAAGCCTATCTCAGCGTTCTCGCAGTAGAAGACCCGTTCCTAGTAAAAAACTCAAGTGATACCATTCACTTCTTGCGAGAACATGGCAGCAGGGCCTACCTAGGTTTCTCCGTTGACGTGAAAGACCTCTACTATTCAATTCCGCACGACGATCTGCTCCTTTGTGTAAACGAGTGTATCGACAAACACGGAGCTGTGGCTTTTCAAAATGCATGTGGCGTTTCTGCTAGTGGCTTTTTAGAATTATTGTCTGTATATCTTAGGTCTACCTATGCTGAGTGGAATGGATCTCTTTTTATACAGAAGCAGGGCATATGTATTGGGTCGTGCATCGCCCCTATCCTGAGCGACCTCTTCTTGGCCATGCGTGACAGAGAAGTAAGCACAAAGATTGCAAATTCACCGGTACTAAAGATATTCAGATATGTCGATGATTATCTAATTTTTCTCGACTGCCCAGGCAATGCTTTCATGACTGAAGTTTCCAAGGTTCTAGGCATTTTTAGGGAGTCTTTTCATCCCCTCGTTTTATCGCATGAAGTTCCAGAAAATAGCTGTCTTCGCTTTCTTGAACTTAAGCTGCACTTCTTACCCGGTCACGTATGCTGGATCTTCGAACCAAGGGCCAATAAGCCACTTTTACCGTATGAGTCAGCTCATTCGAAATTGGTCAAGAGAAACATAATCCAGGCCACCTTCAATAACGCATTACTCAAGTCCTGCGCGCACAGTCTTGAAAGCAGTTTCTTTAACCAGGCGCAGAGGCTTCTCAGCTCTGGGTACCCGGCCCTACTCCTATCCTCAGTTGCTCAAAAAATGTTGAAAACGAGGCAAGGAAAGAGCCTAACCTCAAGGGAAGGGCAGAGTCGCAATAAAAAGGTAGCTGTAATCCCCTACATCCACCAACTGTCGCACAACCTAAAAAGAATTGGAAAAAGGGCAGGAGTAGACGTTATTTTCTCTGCTCCTCACCGGCTTTCTAGACTCTGCAGGAAGGTCAACGGCTCTGGGGAAAAAGTTCCAGACTGCACAATTAAGCATCGGGATCCGTTCGTAGCATGCTCGTCGGGTGTCGTCTATTCGATTCCTTTACCCTGCGGCAGGAAGTACGTCGGCCAAACAGGCCGATGTATCAATAAGCGGTTACTGGAGCATAAAGCTAATGCTGAGGATAAAAGGTCCGGTAATTTGGCCATACACTGCCGTGATTGCAGTCCTTGCCGACGCGTCTCCCCCACTTTCAAGGAAACAGATATTTTGGCAAAAAACTTAAATCAACTGACTCGAGAAATCATTGAAGCAGCCACTATTACCAAGCTAAAAGATGAGTGCGTTAGCACACCATCAGTTGCATTGTTAGACAAAGAGTGTTCATTCCTCTCTGCTTTGATTTGATTCAGTGTATTCTTTTCGTTTCATTCCGTGATGATTTTTTTGCGCCCTCTTTTTTTGCGATGTTTTCCTTTTTAAACTCTTCTGTATTCTTCTCTGTTATGTTTTATCGCCCACACGGTTTTTTTACGATTCTTTGCTTGTTTTTAGAGATCTGTTGTCTGTTCAATGTCATATTTTAGTGACCACCTTTTCTGCTTGTATTCTTTCGCGTCGGCCTCTTGGGTTTTTGCTTGTATCTGTTTTAACGCCTTTAGTTTCCGTCATCTTTTAGCTGTGCCGAATCTTTTACTCTCCCGCAGGTTTTTCCTGCACCTTTTATGCCTGTTTGTTCAGTTTTTAGTGCCTTCATCTTGTTACCTTTCATCGTCAGTCGTTTAGCCGTGTTGGTTGTTGGCTTCTTCGGGATCTTTTGGTACTTTTTGGAATTGTTTCTTACGTTCCCTGCCTTTGCTCCCCCCGTTGGTTCTTTCTCTTCTTTTCTTTTTCCTTTTTTCTTTTTTCTTTTTTTTTCTTTTTTCTTTTTTCTTTTCTTGCTTGTTTTGGCTGCGTTGTTGGTTATCAGTGGCGATAAGAATAGTTGGTCTATGTGTTGGCTCTTTCCATGCTCCCACCTGGCTGTGTTGTGCGCGTGCGCATCATTCCCTCCAATTCTGTATAAAAGGCGCGGATCGGCCCCCTTCCGAAATAAAAGTTGTTAGTTGGCGCAGGTGTGTGTCCTTCTTGTTCTGGTCCTTTGTCTGCAAGCGCTGTGTTCTCAAGATGTACCCCAACCAACTCGCCCAGCAACAAACCTTGCGCAATCCGGAGTCAGCAGAAGAAGCTGCAATAGCGCTTGCTTGCGTAGGGACAGAGGCAAAATTCATAGTTAGCGACAGCAAAACGTCCATATATAACTATGGTAGAGGTAGGATTGCACCAGAAGCGGTGCGGATACTAACAGGAGGAAAGATAGCCCGGAAAATTAGCCTCGTATGGGCACCAGCTCACACGTCAGTTCCAGGCAATGAGGTGGCACACGCTCTGGCTCGAGATCTCTACTTCCGAGCCGGAGCAAAACCGCCAGACTGCAAATAACTAGACGAGTGACTGCAAAATTACACGGAAATAACTGAAAACTACAGATTACAAAGGAGACTAGTCCTTCCACCGGACAGAAAGCTCGGAAACAAAGAGGCGACGATCTGGCGCAGATTACAAGCAGGAAATTACATTAATCCGGTCTGGGCATCGCACGTCCGCAAAGACGAAGACATAGATGATAAGTGCAAGAAATGTGGAGAGAGGGGGACCTTCGATCACGTAATTTGGGAATGCGTAGACTCCCCAGGGGCTAACGAAGGAATTGATAGTAGAGAAGCCTGGAAGACCCTTCTGCGGAGCACGGACCCCGTCAAGCAGAAGCAAGTCATTCATCTGGCGGTGGACGCCGCGAAGAGCAAGCAACTCTTTGCCTGCCTTTAATCACGGGGGTCCCGGCCCCTACCCTCTAGGCTTGCGTGCCAGGGGTAGGGAGTAGGGGGCCTCCCTTCTGATGGAAATAAAGGTTTTTGGAATGGAATGGCGGAGATTGTTCCTCTCACGCAGACCCGCGCGCCGGTTCGCCACGCGCCGAATGAGACGGGTGGCTTGCTGGGCTTGGGTCTAGAGATTTTGGATGGCATTGCCGTGAGCGCCGTGGGAGTGAAGGACGAGGCCCAGGATGCGAATATTGGAGACTAGGGGAAGTGGGTGGTTTCCTAGAGTGAGTGAGATACGAGGGTCGGCAGGGTCTTGCGGCCTGGGGCGGTAGAAGAAGAGTTCTGATTTAGAAGGGGAGCAGGCTAGGCCGAGCGCTCGAGCGTATGAGTCGATGATGTTGTGGGCCGACTGTAGGTTGTGTTCCATGTCGGCATCACTGCCTCTATTAGCCCAGATAGTGATGTCGCCAGCTTAGAGGCTGAAATGTATGTCGGGTATTTGGCCGAGTTGGTGGGGGAGTTGGTAGTAGTAGTAGAAAACATTTATTCCAAAAAGGTAGGATAGAGAGGCGAAAATACAGATTTTGGGTGGAGTCCTTATTTCAGGACTCCAATGTCCACCGCAGTTGCTCTTGCTTGGGATATCAGCTTTCGCTGCGTCGCCAAGTCAGAGCTGAGCAGGGCAGACTCCCACTGTTCCTCGGAGTGATGTTTGTCTAGTTCGGGGGGCTTGGGACCGGAGCAGCCCCATGTTACATGATATGTTGTTGGAATTCCGCCACACCAGGGGCAGATTCTGTCATATCTCGCGGGGAAGATGTGGTACTTGTGTAGGTTACTAAAGGTGTTCGTCTGCAGTTGTCGCCAGTCCCTCGCCTCTGCCGCCGTTAGCTTACGGTGTGGTGGGAGATAGACTTGTCTTTGTGTTCAGAGAAGGAGGAGGCGCTCGCCGTACGTAGAGGGGAGAGGGGTGAGGTCGGGGAGGTTAGTCGCTCGATTAGTATATCCTCGAGCTAGACTGTCCGCGGCCTCGTTTCCCTCAAGCCCCTCGTGCCCAGGAGTCGAAGTGATTTGGTGCTTGCATGTGGAATTTTGAACTTGTAGGGTAGTCAGAATGGGAGCAACGGAGTGTGGAAGTCTGCCAGAGAGGAAGAGGCGACACGCGGACTGGGAGTCGGTAATAATTTTTAGGTCATTTCCCGTAGCATCGCCGTGCTGGATTGCGAGGGCAATTGCAGCAGTTTCTGCTACTGTGGGAGAGCAGTTTCGTAGGGAGGCGCTGGCGATTTTCTTGAAATCGGTGTCCAAGACGACCGCCACCGCGTGTGTTGAATCGGGGTACATGGCTGCGTCGACGTATACAGTATTTTGTGCCTGTCTATGTGTGCGGCGCAGATAGCCCACTCGCGCCTTTCGTCGTCCCTTTTGTGAGTCCGAGTGCAATGGAGAAGGGCTATATTAAAAAGGATAGGAGACAGTACAGCACCCTGAGGGGTTCCCCGTGCTCCCAGTGAGACACCGGACAGCCGGTGGTCGCCCATGGTGAGTGTGGCTGATCGTTCGGAGAGTAAATCGCGGACGTAATTGTCCTAGGGTGTGGAGGCCCTCTAGGATGGCTGCGTGGGTAACGTTATCGAAAGCTTTTGTTAGGTCGACGCCGTGGATCGCCTTGGTGTCGCCCGCGGGGGAGTCAAGGATGAGGTGCTTGAGCTGTAGAAAGATGCCCTGGGTGGACAGGCCCGGACGGGAACCAAACATGCACGAGGGCATAAGGTTGTTGTTCTCCAAATACCGGCTGAGCCGGGTCTGAAGAACGCGCTCCATGCGCTTGCCCACACTCGACGTAAGAGAGATGGGACGCAGGTTAGCGGGGAGAAGTGGTTTGCCGGATTTGGGAATAAAGACTACTTTGGCGTCTTTCCACTGAGGTGGGAGGACGCCGCGCAGCCAGCATTCGTGGAAGTAGTCGGTTAGGGCTTTGCCGGAGGGGGTCTAAGGGGTGGGAGATAGTAGTGAGCGCATGGCGTACAAGAAATGGAACCCGAGGGGGTGTAGGAGAAAAAGGGACGATGGGCACGTAGCTGGGTAGGGTGAAGGGATTGGAGCACGAGCACGTCGGGGCCGTCTGCCCGAGCTAGGAACTGGTGAAGCAGCCTCTGCTTGGAACCAAAGCCTCGACAGTTCCACTGCCAGATGGTTAGGCTAGTGCGTGGTCTAGCCATCACTGAAGCTTTCGTTTGCAGTGTAGGAGTTGGAGACGGTGTGGGGCCAGGCTTTCTTTTTAGGCCGCACGGCAGCACAGGCTGTCGCGTGGCGAGACTATTGCTCCTTAAATCGCTCGTCAATTTGGCTAGCAAATTCGTCTAGACGGGTAGTGAGGTTGGCGAATTGATTTGTGAAGGCCTGGATGGCCACCTGCACCGCGGCCTGAATTCTCGCCTCCATGAGTGGTTCGAAATTGATAGGCAGGGCTGGCGTTCCCTCGGTCGGGGTTGGTGGGGTCAGGGAGGTAGTGGGTGTTGCGGCCCGCATCTTGGCCGGCGGTTCGCGAGTAGGGAGAGGTGGCGGTGGAAGAGTGGGAATAGGAGCGGCCGGGGCCGCTGGGGCCGGGGTAGGGGTTTGGGCCTGCTGGTGGGTATGCAGCTGTGCCTGGAGGCGGTGGTTTGTGGTTTGGAGGGAGGCGAGCTGCGCGCGGACACGCAGCAGCTCTTCATAGAGGGGGTTGGCAGAGTACTGGGAAACTACGCCTGCCCAGCTCACCTCATAGGTGCAGCGGCCGGGTGCCTGGGCAGGTGGTCTCGGTGGGACTGGAGGCTGTGGTGGCCTGGTTCCAGTCCAGAAGCGGGACCGTGCCTTGCGTTTGTGAGGGGTGGACGGCTGTTTTGGTGCGGCAGGCTGCAGCACCGGAAATGACTTCGATGTGAGCTGCGGGGGCAGGGGCTTGCGGGTCGTGGAGCGGCTGCGGTGTTGGGGTGGAGCCTGACTGATGGGAGTCTGGCTGGCTTTTGCCTCGGCGGATCGCTTGGCATCCCAGTACCTCTTTTTGACGAGGTATGGGGTGCGGAAGCGCGCCTTGCACGTTTTGTCTGCCGTCAGGTGTGCTTTACCGCAGACCTTGCACTGCGGCGTGCACGAGTGGTCCTCAGGGGGTTCTACTTGGTCGCAGCCGGGACAGCGGCGTTGCTTGGGAGCCAGGCACACATCCGCACGGTGGCCGAGTGCGCCGCCGTTGCGGCAGTGCTCGATCTTCTTTTTGAAGAGGTAGCACCTATAGAGTACAGAGGAGTATTAGATGTGCTTGGGCACCCAGTCTTGTTCGAAGAGGATGATGATGGACTCTGTCGAGCCCATGTGTCTAAAGTCGAGGATGGGAGGGTTCCACTCGTGACTGAGACGGTCCTAGATGTCTTCGGATGAGTGGTCAAGAGGGATCCCGTGGACCACGCCGCGGGCGCAGCCCTGCGGTGCCCCTTGGTAGGAGTATATGTCATAGGCGGTGCATTTGATCATTATGGACTTGATGTCGAGATAGCGGAATCTGCGCTGCGTGGCGGGAATTTTCATGAGGATGAGATGTTGGAGGGTGTTGATGATGACTGTGTCGGGCTTGGCCTCTTGAGGTCCGAGGCGGTCTGCTTGCAGAATGGCATCGCGAAGCACAACGCAGTTCACGGTCGGAAGGTTGAGGCCACCACGGGGACGGAGGATGATCTTGTGGTCGTAGATGGGGAGCTTGGGGTGGCGTGCGTAGGGAAGACAGTTGGGGCGGCCGGGGCCGGCGCCCGGGCGGGGCTTGAGGCAGATTCGGAGTAACGGTGGGAGGGGATTTGGGATTAGAGCTTCGCTTGTCGTGCGCTGATTGCCAGCCGTTAGTAGAGGTAAGTTCAGAGGGTGACATGTCTTCTCCCTCTACTTCAATTGGTTCCATGCCACCGTCGAGGCGCCAACGCGCCGATGGTACGAACTGCGTCTCTAGCGGCGTTCGGTATCGGCGGCTGCTGCGCCGCGAGGCTTAGCCTCAGCGCAGCAGGTTGATGAAAAGAGTTGGACTTGCCTCTTAATGTGGTGGCCCAAATCGGGAATGGTTGGTATCGGCAGGTTGCTGACGAGAAGCGGAGGCTAATGACACTAGTTTCAGACGGCTGGGATGAGTAAATCCGGTCCTAAAGGACCAAATTTGAGGACCGCATGTGAAGCGCGTCCGCTCACGTGGCCTCCGAACGCCGTTTTTCGTATGGATCCAGTAGCCGGCGTCGAGGCGGTGTTCGACGTGCTTGGGCTGGCGTCGCTGGCGGCGTCTCTGGCTGCGTCGTACAAACTCCCAGTCAGAGCGCCTGTGGAGGTGATTCCGGTGTTGTTGGCGTTGGGGGCACCACCCGGATGGGTGGCAATAGCGCTGGAGACACCCCTGGCCGTAGCAGGTGGCAGCGTCCTCCGTTGACTCCCCGGAACGGGCTCAGGCACGGCAGGAAGTCCACGACACGAAGCCGTAGAACGCGACCTCACCGGAGCAGTAGCAGGCGTCGCTCTCTTCCAGCCGAAACGTCCCTGACCAGCCGGAGCATCCGCTTCTCTATTCTTCACCCCTGTGCCTCCCTCTCCCTCGCCCTTTTATAGCCTTGGCGTTAGTCCCCCTAAGCCTTGTCGTCGTCTTCTTCTCTTCTCCACCAATCATCTCTCTTCACCTCACCGAATGCTTCTTCTTCACCTTCTTTATTCTTCGGTTAATCCACGTCGTCTTCTTCACACCTCTTTCCTTCATAATTTTATTTTATACTCCTATTATATGTTACAGTATAATTTGTGGGCCTATTCCATGGGATATAAATAGTTTAATTATTGTACCGCTGAAAAACAGTTTATTTAAAAGCAGGGGGGAAAATTAAGATCGATTTGCGCAGTTAGGACAAACTAGAATTAGGCGCGCTAGCAATTTCGGTTTCACTTCGCTGTTAGTGTTCACATCCAGTGTTCAAGGACGGCAGCTGTTCGGAAAGCGATAATTAGTTAATTTTCATATGTGCGGCATAGATCCTTGGGAGTCTCTCTACCACTCCTGGCGCAGTGGCTAAGCGGTCAAGCGATGCGCCATTGCACTACTAAGGCAGGTGCTGCCATCATGCCATCAGTCGGACTTGGGTTGCTTGGGTTGGGTTACGACCCAATTTGCTCTTCGGGAGCAGACTCTCGCGATTAATTGAGCTACCTCCTGACGATGGACAGACTGCTCTGGTACATTTATTTATTCCATAGTGCAGACCTTGCTTTGGACCAAGCAGGGTACTAAAAACTAAAATAATACAAAGAATGCATCAATCAATGAAAACAGAACACAGCGAGTCCTTCCAGTCTGTTATAGATCAGAAAAAAAATGAAAACCGAATACATCCGCCCGTGCAAAATAAAGGGTTCATGAATTCGAATGAATATGTCGAGTAATACTGGAGGTTCAATAAAGCAGGTAGGATGAAGGGTTAATTGCTAAATCTCCATTACAAAGCATGGAAAGTAACCGCAACCGTTTATTTTCCTGCGCTACTCAAGAACCCCAACAATATTATATCGCATTAATTGTGAGCTAGAGACACATCTAGAGATTTGGGAATAGATAAATCGCACAGCTTTCCTCTTTACCTTTTCGAGACATGTTATATTTTGTCTCGTAAACGTCTTTCAAACAATGCATGCATCATCAAGTTTATGTCTAATTAACGAATAATAAGTAAGCAATTTTACGTTATGTGGTGATTTCAAAGCTTACGTCGGAAAAGATATAATTTACGGAAGGCGGAATAACATATATTGTAAGTGCGTAAACTCCAAGATAAATTGTTAGCAATTTTGACGCCCAAATACTTAAATCTTCATCTGTGGTATCCACATGTGACGGATGCACTGGACGTTTTGGCGTACCATTTGATCCGGGAAGGTGAGCCGCTTGTGCATATGTACGATGGCGAGGAGACGTATGGTGAGCAGCAGGCTCAGATAAAGTTCAGGGTAGTCGTTGTCGTCACATGCGAGAGCTGCAAAGCGATTACTTGTAGGAACATCCATTTTTGCAGGCGACTTATGAAACTTCTTCGCTTGCTTCTTCTTTGGACAAGCGGGGGAGCGAATGTCATGGTCCGGCGATTTGCACAGGGCACAATGAGCTGTTGGTTCATTCATGTAGGCCACAGCTGCTGGATTAGGGCAGGTATTTTGCATATGTCTTTCTTTGTGGCAGTGATAGCAAAAAATACGACGAGGTCGGAAGGGTTGTGCTTTGACGATCGCACCGTAGTAGGTAAGGTACTTCGGAAGAGTCAACGGGCCTTGCAGGATGAGCAGGTATGAGCCCCGGCGACCCATAGGCCGTGCTTGCAGTACAACATGAGCTGAGCAGCGAATATTTGCGCGCACCTCCTCGGGAGGGCTCGTGCTGTCGACATGATAAACCATGCAGCGGAGTGTGTCAGGACCAGATGCAAAATATATTTGCACCGGGACATGCTTGCTGAGGGGGATCCGCGTAACTGCGCAAAGTTTCTGGCCGTCCATCAAGGATGACAAGTTTACCGTGATGGTGTTCGATGGGCGATGGACGACAAACCCGCAGTAGTTCGAAGAACCAAGGGCATGGTCAATTGTGGCTTGAACATTCCGGGCAGGGATGGCAGTCATATCAAAGCGCAATGTAGGCTTGATGGTAACGCGGAACGAGTTCGCAGCAGGCGGAAGAGAGCCTTGACTCACGGGAGGCATCTGTGGAGGAGGCTCAGACGCTGGTGCCGGCCCTTGGTGGGAATACTGAACTGGCGCGACAGGCACAGTTTCTTGAGGGAGTGCCACGGGCACGGAGGCGGTAGAGCACTCCATGTCACAGGTCAAAGTCGTAGCATCAGAAGACGGCGCAGGCTGGAGGCCCAGAGGCGCTGACGATTGCGTGGACGTGGAGGCTGCGTCAGGTGGCAACACAGCGGGCATCCGCGTAGCCGCCGTCGACAACGCAGAATCCATGCAGACGCGTAGCGCGGCCTCGCTCGGCAGCGCCGAGCTAAGCCTAGCTTGCCCCTGAGCGTTCCGGTTGGGTTTTCTCACTTGAGAATGCGCCCGCCGTGCCGGGAATTTCTCCGCAGGGGCGTCGTCAGCATTCGGTCTCACGGAGGGCACTGTCCGACCCACGCCACACGCGAGAACAGAGCGAAAAGCGAAAACAAAGACCTAGAAGCAGACACGTAGCCACCCACTAGGTCTTCGTCTTCTTCCTTGCCTGAACACCGAGTCAAATCTCTGAAACGGGCTGCTGCGTGAGCACAATAGTCACTGTGCGATTTCCAGCACAAGCGTGCTAGATAAAGAGCGAGCCGAACCAACGAAGACACTTCTGTTGGAGCAAAATAGTCATTGTGTGAGGCCTAGATTAATTTTCATCGAGCTGGAGACCAAGTCGAACGTGTGTAGAGGACTGCTGGTGCAGTCCTGGCAAGTTAAGTACTTGCGCAGTGCTTGACTAAATGCGAGGTTTAAAGTCAGATACACCGCAGTTCCTAGAGTTCCCAGTGCGCGTAGTTAAAAACGTTTTAAATCAGCCGTAACCAGACTTTGATGAAGGGACCGCGCTGGTCTTTCTGAGGCCATCTGTGTTTGATGTAGTCGGTCTCTTTGTGAAGAGTCGTATATCTTGCTGTCTTCTCTGTGATCTCGCGAAGTCTGTAGATGTTGGGTTTAAAATTGAAAGTTGAAGTTCCTGGTCAGGACCAGCTGCTTTCATTTCAGTTCACCCATTGGGAGCTCTTGAGAGGGCATCTGCTACTGCGTTGTTTGACTGCAACGTTTCTCAATGTCAGGTTGCACCCCGGCAGGCGCAGTAATATCCTTCGGAGTCGGGGTGACATTTTGTTAAGGTCCTTATTCTGTAGGCCGATAGAACAGTTTTGTGATATCTCTGTTAGTCACTTAGTGTGCGATGATGCAGTAGTTAAATCTCACACGCGAGCATGAGGGCTAGCAATTTCTCTATATGCGCATACTGCTGCTGGGTGGCTGTCAGTGGTACTAAAGTGTATCCCATGGGTCTGCCTTTTAGAAGTAAGACTGATGCCATCTCATAGAAGCTGGCTTACGTTGAAACTGGTACTGATTTTGAGAGGTCAGAATAACGGAGCACTGGTGCTGTCATCGCCGTGATGCACTTGACGGTTTTTGTGTGTTGCTGCGTCCTGTGCCCGTCGACACCCGCTTTTACATGTTTTTAGAAAGGGCTTGTCATCCCTGAAGAGTTGGGTTTGAATTTCATCAAGTAGGAGACCACTCCTGTAGGCCTTGCTTTCTCGATGACAGTGGCGTAAATTCGATGTCGATGGCTTTCACGTTTGCAGGATCTGGAGCAATATCATGTGACGAGAGTTGACGCTCAAGTCTGTCTTAGGGAAGTGAAGCCTAGCTGTGGTTATTTTTCTTTACGTTCAGGTTGATGGCTCTTGTTGTCGATCAAGGATTTTGATGCCTCAAGGATATGTCAAAAAAGGGCTTGACTGTTAGTTACTCTTCAAAAATCGTGACTATGGCTCCTGGAAGAGTTGAGGACCTCTTGAAGACCAAAAGGAACACTAAGTAAACGGTATCGTCCCCACGGCAGTAAATGTGCACAAATGCGTACTTCTCTCATCTAGGCCCAGCTAATAGAATGTACTTTTAGCGTCCAACACTGGAATATTTATAAACGCGACCTGCATGACGAATATCGCTGCCTTAAGCATAGCGTCAATACAACGAAAAATTCGTTAATCATTGATGCGTCCCTTGCCAGATATCTTTTTTTCGGTGGGCCTAAGTTCTTTAGGTGACATATTTTCGGTTATGTACTGGACTTCTACTTAAAGGTTTCCGACGCTATTTTCATTGTTTTCACAGCTCTGAATGATGCTTCTTCAGGAAGCCCCTTCATAAAATCAGAGACAGAGTACGTGCGAGTAACAAGCGCGTCCTTGCTTTGATAACAAGTAATTTTTTCACTTTTAGTTTATAGGCAGGCTTCCTTGAATATCAAAACGCTAAAATATCGAATAACACCGATAGGCCAACGGGCACACAATTTTTTGGGCATTGCTGTAGATGTTGGCACGTATATTGTAAATCTCTACCTCCGCTACACAGGCTGATATTAAAGTTTTTGCATTATCTGCACCTCATGTTCTTCCTTGTTTTTGCTTTATGGTTTATGGGGGTTTAACGTCCCAAAGCGACTCAGGCCTTGAGGGACGCCGTAGAGAACGGCTCCGGAAATTTCGACCACCTGGGGTTTTTTTAACGGGCACTCACATCGCACAGTACACGGGCCTCTGGAATTTCGCCTCCATCGAAATTCGACCACAGCGGACGGAATCGAACCCGCGTCTTTCGGGCCAGCAGCCGAGCGCCATAGCCACTGAGCCACCCCGGCGGCTCTTCCTCTTTTTTGAGCATGGCTTATATTCGAGATATGCAGCAATGATAATACGCACTGTATTTCGATGAAAACAACCATGAGGCAAATATCTCTTATCGCAATCATCATCAGGCAAGCTAATGCACTCCTAAACTTACGTTTAAAACTTAAATTTTAAAAAGTTGAAGGTTGAAGTCGAACGTTTTCGTAAACGTTGTGGTAGGCACATCCCTGAGACAAGCCGAAGGTGTCTGGTGTACACAAATTTATTAAGAAAACTCGTTCAGCCTGGAGAGAGCCCTCGCATTCTGATCTGCGCGCCCGCCGGACGTGATGTGTTCTTCTCAAGGCGGGCACAACGCTGCACGCTACAGCTACCCCATCCAGCGAGTAAATCGTGAGGGAAACGAGCGATATGGTAGTGAGAAAGCGAGGTGGTATGCAAAGTGGAACGGTGACGGCACGAAAGTCCGTTGGCAAGGCGAAAACGAGACTGGGTGGAGGTGCCGGTAAGGGCATCAGATTTCGGGTTGTCGGCCAAGGCTAAATCGCGGTGGCCGAGGAAGAGGCGGTGAGTTCGAAGGCGGATGCACTTGATGCCGGGTGTCCGAGTGTGAGTGGCAAGGGGCAGAAGAGCCACAGCAGCGGCAAAAAAAGGGCTTCGGAAAGGGCGCTGTATACGGGCGACGAGCCGGCGTGAGAATAGGGCGACGAAAGCAGTCTATAGTGGGCCGGCCGCGGAATATGGTGGGTGTTCGGAAGATTGCGATCGGGAAGGTGTGACCCAGACGGGGCGCTGCCGTGGATGCGTCCGATACTGTCGGACAGACCAGACGGGGGCCATTAAAGGTGACTGCGGCAAGCGAGGTCATTGCGGCAAGCACAGAGGAAGCTGCTGAAGTCTTGCAGGCCGGGAGATTCGGTACCGGTGGAATGGAGCCGACAGTGCAAGGTGAACGAGAAGACAGAGCTGTCGCCGCCACGGAGTCTGAATGCTAGGTCGGCTCAAGGGTAGTGTGCAAATGTTCACCGGGCGTTGAGGGGAACGGCATAGGTGCAGGTGCTTCGGCACAGGAGCTCGATTCAGGAGTAGGCGAGTCGTGTAGCTCCTCAACGGAGGGAGTGGAAGAGCACGAAGGCGTCGCAGCCGGGGAGAAGGCGTGGGATGGTGGGAAGAAAAAAGGCAGGAGTGATGGAATCGGCGCCGGAGTTGTGGTCTGCAGTCGTTACCTGCGGCTTATACAGCGGGATCGGAAACGCAGGGAAGCCGGAGCAGCGGAAGAATCCTGGCATGCTGCTGTGCTGGCCATGAAGAGGTCGTCCGGGGCCGTGAACAGTGGCACATCCCAAGCACGGTGGTTGCTTTAGAAGGTGCAGGGTTGCGAGCAGTGGAGAGTTCGGGAATCATAGTGCGCGTGGGACAAGCAGCGGCGACGAGACCAGAGGGAACGGTCTTCCCTGCGGAGTGCCTCACAGGGCCTAGACTTGGATGAGGTGTCAGCGTGATGTGCTCGCAGGACAGTACTGTCAGAAGGCAACTTGGCGATCTCGCTCAGCGCAGCGATGGAGGTGGTTAGGCGGTCTAAGCGGTCGCCAGTGGCCGATGGAGCAGATGTGACAGGAGCAGAGGAAAAGTGAACCGCAGGCAAGGCGTCCATGAGCTGGACAGCCACTTGGGCAAGTGCGGCGATGTCTGCTGTCAACACGCTAAGGATCACGCGCACACGCTCAGGAAGGCTTTGCAGGAACAGTCCCCGCAGCAGCGATTCATCCACGGACGGAGAATGAGTAGCAGCCAGGTGCATCATACGATGCAGGAGCGCGGTTAGCTTGCGGGCGCCGGGGTCTTCCGCCTGAAGCAGGTGTTGCAGTTCACGTTGCTCCGATTCACAAGTGCGCTGCATGAGCGCCGCTCGTAGATGGTCGTAAGGGCGATCAGCAGGCGGTCAGCGCAGAGATGTCTCGGATGACCGTAGCAGTGGCAAGAGGGAGGGCACCAATGACATGATCTACATGTCCTTCTGGGACATGATGCCGCTTAGGCGAAACTTGGACTCGATGGTCAGGAACCAGAGTTCCGAGTCGGTGGGCCAGAATTCGGGCACCTGGAGCGCGGAGACGTCTTGCTCATGAGGGGGCGGTGGCGGGGACGACAGAAGCGACGACGCAGTGGAGGAAGCTGTTGCCATCGGTTACAGGATCTGTGGCAGGTGTCGAAGGCAGCCGTGGTGCTGAGCACCGTGCAGCGGTAGGCGCAGGCTGATGCAGGCGCAGGCCGGGAACAGATGCGTGGCAGCTCGAAGTCCCGAGTCACCAGTTTAGGGTAGGTGCATCCCAGACACGAGCCGAAGGTGCCTGGCGTCCACATATCTATTAAAAGGACTCGTTCAGCCATGAGGGAGCGGAGCCGCCGGCAAGCGGAGAATGCGCAGCGCCGAGATCCGATCGCGTAGCCATCGAATTCCTTCCTGCGCGCGCCCACCGGGCGTGCTGGGGTATGTCGTCCTGTTCTAGAGCTGGGCACAACGTTGCATGCTACGACCTCGTTCTTTACTGCGGCAGGAGCAGCCGCCATGTGCTACCTACACCTCCCCCCCCCCTCCACTTCCATTCTCATCTCCCCGCCTGAGTCTCTGCTGCTATCGACTAATCGTAGCCAGATCAGTGAACTGGTGGATTGTATGAAGTAGCTTATAAAACCGCATGCAATCACTGAGTTTACAACTGTCTGAGTTCCTGACCTTGTAATCCGGACCTCCCGCCATCGGACATCTGCCTACCTCCCAAAATAAAGGGACACCTGAAGGAAACGCGCTTCGCATATGACGCGCCTCGCGTATGAGAGTAGGAATTAGAGAGCAGCAGCCATGCGGACGAGCCAGATATTCTTCTTTCTTACTCCGATACTACTGGCCAACGAATCCAGATTTTTTTAACCATAACACATCTCATCAATCCCACCGAGCCTGCAGCACATGCGCACTTCATCGCTGTCAACAGTAGAACGCTGTCGAGTCGTTACAGCTTCGACAACACCACCGACGACGGATTAGCGATGCCTGGAGCCACCATTTATGACCTGCTCGTTTAAGTTGCCCTAATCGTTGACATAGCCAGACCCATCGACGGAAACAGCATGCGTCCGGACCACGTTTAGACAGGACCTGCACGCCTGGTTCTTCAGTGGGCATGAGAGAGCAGCAGCCATGCGGACGCGCCAAATCTTTTGCTTTATAACGCAGGTTAATCCGAGCCCTGCTTTGTTTTGTAAACGCACCAGCAATGTTAACCTGCTGATCTTTCCACGTCCAAACGTTTTCATTAGAAGTGCTGTTGAATGTGTGCATGTTGAATATGCTCCCTGAAGTTGCTCCTTTTGGGTGGGGACATTGAGCTAAACCCTGGACCTTCTAATAATGATCCTGGTAAAAGTAATAGCGATGCTGTCGCTTTACTGAAAACACTAAATGGGAAAATGCACAAAAATAACTCGGAAGGTTTCACCCAAATTAGCGAGCTATAGGAAATACAAACAACTCTCGCGAAGCGAATGAACAGTTTTCGTGGTTGACTTACAGCTGTTGAAGCGAACATCGCTGCTTCGGAACCCTACACTGCGGTTGACATCACCAGTACAGTGTCGGACACTACCCGGGCCGAAACAATTGCCCTCATTCGACGGCTTGACGAACTGGAGGACCGATCACGCCGGGAAAACATGCTGTTCTTCGGGCTTCCTGATCAGGAATCTCAGTCGGGGGAGGAATCAGAATCAAAAGTAGGGGATACTATTTCAACACTAAATATGCATCTAGGCGAAGAACCTATCACCCGAGTACACAGACTCAGCAAGTTTGATCCAAACAAAAGTCGTCCTGTGATAGCCAAGTTCTCTAGCTTCAAAGACTTAAAATTTTTTCAGCTAGGTGTAAAATTAAAACAGAAGGCGTCAGTGCCCATAAGCACTGCTGACCGGCTACTCGAATATCACGAAAAAAACTCTATGAATTCGCTAAGGGAGCGATGAGCAGTCTTCAGTTCGGCAGAACAGGCTGTTTATCAATGAAAATGCTACATTTACCAATCCTGGACTAACAGTAACTGTGAATTAAAATATGGTAATCCCAATTACGCTGCTGCGCGTGTCAGTGGAGCTGAACCGATATCGCCGGCTGCTGAGTCACCTTTATCTTAACAGTCAACTCGTACTTGTGACACTGCCATTGAAGCGTGCTTTCTTTTTCAAAACATTTGAAGTGTAGTAAACAAACGTGATGACTTGTGCTCGCTCGTTGACTTTTGTAATGCTGATGTTTGTATTCTTACCGAGACTTGGCTAAACGCTTAAATTTCCTAGAGTGAAATTTTCAGCTGTGAGAAGTCCTCTCAGATCTATCGATGTGATCGTGCTTACAGATCTGGGGGAGGTGTCCTGATTTTCGTTGCAGACCATCTTCACAATTTTCATAACTCCGTTGCTTCCTCTAAGGAAATCGTGTGCGCATGTATACGCATTAACCTCCGTGACGTTGTCTTCTTCACGTGCCATCGCCCTCTTACGGCCCCTTCCTCATTTTGCATTGAGCTTCATGATGTAATAACATTGTCTTCAGAATTCCGAATTCTCGTGTATTTTTTGTGTTTTAATTATTCGAAATTAAATTTGTCTGCTCCCGTCCTATTTGACTCAGATCAGTCATCGAAAACCGCAGCATTTCTAAGTCTGTGTGCTGATTTTCACTTCTCTCAGATCGTAACGCAGTCCATCCGAACTACGTGAACTGGTTCCAATATCTATGACCTCATTCTGACTACTTCACTGGGTGTAGTTCTCTCACTTACCTTCCTTCCCGGACTGAGTGACTACAATATAATTCTATTTTGTCTTGTATTAAGCATAAATCGCTCCATGCCAATACAAAAAACGAAACATCAGAGGAATTACTTTCGATAAATAGTGAATTATGAACGTGTTCAGAAAAATACTTACCGGATTTTTTTTGTGCAGTCTTGAAATGAATTGGCGTGTCTTCAAAAAAAGTTAAAAGGCTACTAAAGAAACATATACCGCTACGTAAAATATCGGCAAAACATCGGTTCCTGTGGTTTACCGCTTATTTAAAACAACTTTTAAACAAAAAGAAGCAGCTGTTTCGTAAAGCAAAGCTTAGCAGTTGGCACGATCACTGGGTGTTTGATCATGTAGAAAGTTCTATATAGAAAAGTGCACTGAAGAGCGCCAAACTTTTTTTTTCACAAGACTCTTCCTTCTTTTCTGACTACTAATACAAAAAGTTCTGGAACTTTGTCAGCGGCTCTAAATCTAATGTGACAACCTTATCTGATAGGAATGTGATGTTTTTTTCTTAGAGAATAGTGTTCTAGCGTTTTTAACGAGGTATTTTCAAATATCTTTTGCGACTACCGTCTCTCACCCTGCCGGATATGGACAATATGATTTTTTTTCCAATGGACACTGCATTTATTGAATCCGTTGACGCGCAGTACCTAAGTGGTAATTTAAACTTTCTTCTTCAGCCGTGGATGGTATTACCTGGAAATTTTTAAAAAGTACAAGTGTGTATTCTTCCAAAAATCAATGGAAATTATTTTTAGACTTTGCAGTTTTCATTGTTACCAAGTAATTGTAAAGTGGGCAAGGTGGTGCCGGTGGGCAAGGTGATGCCAAGGTGGTGGTGGCACACGTTCTCCTGCTAGTTATAAACCAATTTCTTTTACTTGCATTCTATGCAAAGTCTTTCGGCACATTATTTATTCCAATCTGGCTAATTTTCTCGAAAAGAACTCATATTTTAGACCACATCAGTACGATTTTCGGAATCTTTTTCATCTGAGACAATACATCTCTTTTACTAACGATCACCTTGCAGCTATAGACTTGGGAGCCTAACTCGACTGCATATTCCATAATTTTTCCAAGCCGTTCGACCTTGTTAACTATCTCCTAGTTTGTTGGAAGCTTAGCAAATTAAACATTGACCCCAAGCTTTTACCTTGGATCTAAAATTTTCTACATCACAGAACCCAATTTGTAAATGCTAACAACTCTGATCTTCACCTTCTCGAGTTTACTCATGTGTACACCGAGGTACTGTGTTAGGGGTTTTAGTTTTCATCTGCATTAACGATTTGCCTGAAAACATTCATGCTTCTGTTAGGTTGTTTGGTGCTGACTGCATAATTTACAGGACATTTTTTTCTAATTCTGACTCCGCCAGGCTGCATTCCGATAACAAAATATCCGACTGGTATAACATATGAGAAATGCGCCTTAACCCTAATAAATGTAACAAAATGAAAATCTCCCGCAATACAGCTTCTGCTTCCACTAACGCTTCCGACTACCAAATAGAAGGTTTTTCATTCGAACACGTAACATCCTACAATTACTCACCCATAATCTCTCCTGGCAAACGGGTGTTCATTGCATTGTCAGAAGTGCTAATCAAATCCTCGGTTATCTAAGGCGTAATTTCTCTATGACACCTTCCTCCTTAAAGCTATTATTCTACAAGTCCCTCGTGCGCCCAAAATTGGAATATACATGACCGGTGCGAGATCCCGGTTATGAATATCTCATTCAAGTTTTAGTCGGTGCAAAATTTCAGCGCAATGTTCATACTTCATAACTACTATCGTTTATACAGTGTGTAAATAATGAAATCTACCTTGAACCTTCCCCTTCTTTCATTACGAAGGAAAGTGTCTCGCCTATCACTTTATCACAAATTCTATCGTCGTAACGACAGTCTTTACTAGAGCTCCTATCTGAACCATCGTACATCTGATCCCGTAGAGTTCACCTTCATAAAGTGCACGTCTCGTCTTGTCGAACTAACGCAATTTTTTATTCATTTTTTCCTAAGTAACGAATGGAATCACTTGACCACATTAATCGTCACTAATACCGACAGGCTCCTGCTCAAATCAGCAATTGAAGAACATGTTTACTTCCATTCATTTTTATTCCTTTTTATTCTTCTATCCTATCGCATGTAAAAAATAATAATAATTTTGCATGTTTTTCTCTTATTGTATTGGAGCATTTTTGTGTTATGTTTTTTATACTCATGCATTTCACACCCTTATGTAATCCTGGGCGATTAAGGTGCTGAACTAAATAGGTAAATAAATAAATAAATAAATAAATAAATAAATAAATGCGTTATACTACCGATGGTACTGAGACTCTCGTGCGCCAGCGACGAAAGTTCACCTCGGCTTGTAGAAAATCTGTCCGTAAATGATGTTGTGATGACCCCCATAATGCGCAGGTCCACACGGGACGGAGAGGCAAAGAGACACCGTATGGCTCAGTTTAAACAAACAGGTATATTCAATAATTACACATGATGAAGATTATACATCAGAGGCTGGGGCGTCCGAGCTTACGTGCCGACGACTTCATGGGGGCGATGGAGTGGCTCCGGAGTTGGGCTCGAGCGGTTGCTGGCAGAAACTGCACGCCGTCGGGGCTTCGGCGCTGAAGGCCCTCTTGGCGAATGATGTCGTCCTGAGCGTGTATGCAGTAGAATTTCAATAGTCGTCCGTTTCTTCGAGGATGGTTCCCAAACCCTTCCTCTAGTGTCGTTCGGCTTGGAAGATCAACAGGAGGCGAGCTTGTAGATGATGACAGCAGAGCATAATTTTACAACATACATATACAGAGAGTTAAACTGGAAAAAGCAGAACTGAATTTTCAAAAGAACAAACTTTGCACTACTTTACTCATCGACCGGGCAGGTTAGTGCCTAAGTAGCATCACATTACATGCTAAGCATGGAGCCCCAGCTCAGACTGGACTGCATCCGTTTACATGTGCTTTTAAGCACTTGATTAACAAAGGACTAAGGGCGGTCATTTCCAGTGGCCCGCCCAAAGCATCAATTCTCCAATCCAAAATAACATGCGAGATGGGGACCACCCCTTGGGTTGGGCTTAGCCTCGAACCCAGAGTCTGTTAACAATACAAACTAAATAAACAACAAAAACGCCACCACTCTCTCTCAAGTGAGAGTATACACAGGCTCTCTCTTCGGAGCTAATTCACTAGCGCCTGTGTTTCCACATTCTTGGCGAGTACTGCCTGTCCGCCATGACAGGTGTCCGTCACGGCCCTTCTGGGAAGCTGTGGGTGCCTTCCCGGCGATAGCCCACGACAAAGGGGGGGGAGGGAAAGAATGTTGTCTTCGCGGTAGCGCATAGCGTCGGCTGTGGTACGGCGCGCTCTGGCCCGCTGACAGCTCCCTTGTCCTGGAATGTGCCCGGAAATTGGGGAGGATAAAGCCTGTTTCCCCGGGGCGGCGGCGGGTCCGGTTGTTCTGGTCGTCACTCAAAGAGCATGGCTGAGTAATTGATGATGCCGCTGTCACGGGTCTCCGTCTACGCCGCGCCGTCGAACGTGGATCCTCGTAGCACACACGGAATGTCACAATGTGTTCTTGAACAAATACATTCCAAATACTTATTTGCATGCTATTTCTGTTAGTTTCTTTACCTGATAAGTAAAGTGGCACGCAAAGAGGCAGGAGTTCCGACACTGTTAAATTCTGGAGTTTTTTTAGAGTAGCGTCTCTCCAGCTTTGACAATTTTTCCATTGATTCAAAGGAAACGGTTTTACATTAAGTTAAACATGCAAGCGGTTTCATCAGAAATGCGCATTCTATTCTGAAAGTAAAATCAAATTATCTGTTAGTTTTTGCTGAAAAGGAAGACACTAATGAAAGGCAAAAAGTACGGAGCGCCTTAGGAGGATGTCGATAAAATCCTGTAACCATCGCGTGGCGCTCCGCACGGAGGGTGACAGTATCTGTTTGCTTTAAAAAGCGCACAGACCACACAACTGAAGCCTGTATGATTTTTGAAAAGTGAACTGTTCAGCCGTTGCAGTAGCCCACAAAGCTCTTCCAATTCACATACATTCAGAAGGAAAATATAACTTTATTTTGTATATTTTTTCGGCTTTGCTTCGGCCACGGACGTATCATTTATTTCCACGTCACCTGGGTAGTCATCCACTGATATGCAGGTCCCTGTTTCATTGCTGTCATATATGAAGCAAAAGCATTCGCTTGAGCACGCCCACTTGATGTCTTCACAGCACTGAGAGATGGGAAAAAATGGTGACAAGAGAAATGGTATGAGTCAATCGTGAGCAGTTTCGCATACAAACTTTGCAGAAGTGGCTAATTACAGGCCACACAGAATGAAGATTGCATGTTCTGCTAGAAGGTTCAGAAGGTTCAGCGTCTGTGCACATAGTAGATGTTATAAAACTATTCTTTAGCAAGTAGTATGTTCAGAAGGCGATTTATTCATATCAGTTTCTTTTATATCTTTGGAATCAAAATGCGTTTTATCGTTTAAGCAGCAGAGCTTCGAGAAATAAAGCGGTTTGTTTAGACCAGCGAAGTCTGCTATTAAAGACCAGACAGCAGCAGGACATGCTTAAATTTTCGGCCCACGACAGCGTCTCAAACGGCCGTTCTTTTAATGAGGGGTATCTTATACACATGCTAGTTTCAATCTTGAGATGACACTTGACACGTATCTCTATTTTCTTTTTATTAAAGTGTTCTGAAAAGCATAGGTCGACTAGTTGCTTCATTTGCTTTTTACGAGTGATTGAATAGAAGCAAGTGACAAATTTTAACAGCCTGGAAAATTGCAGATAGAGCTCTGATCATCTACCTGTTAAGAAAATTAATGACTCCCAAGGAGGTCCATGACATCATAGTTTCAACGTTAGGGACGCAGTCTCTTTCGTTTGTATAGGTAAAAAATGGGTTTTCAACTTAAAACGTACTAATTGGGAATTACAAGAATTTCATGCTTGTCTGCCGTACGCCGCAACCTCCAATAGAAACTATTGACAAAATACTGGAGATTGTAACGTGTTATATACGCATCACGACCAGAAAAAATACACTGAAGAAGAGCGAGAAGCTGAGCATGTTGGTACTGGTTCATCTTGATTGAAGGACAGCGCAGAAAAAGGTGAGACACTTCAAGGAACGCATGACGAGCGCTTACTAACAATAAATTCGTTTATTCAGTATCAGTGAGCCATCCCTTGCGCTGATGGAGAAAAAAATTTCTTTTCTAAAGTGCCATAGCTAATCTTTGAAATGATGTTGTTCCATAGTTTCTTTGTCTTGTCTTGTTTTTTTCTTACCCCGTATTTATTCCGAGTGTTTTGAATAAACGCATTTGTTTTTAGCACTCGTCGTGTGTTCCTTCAAGTGTCTCGTCTTTTTCTGCGCTGTCCTTCAATCAAGATGAACAGAAAAAATAGCAGAGGCATTGGTGATATCTTACAGCTCACGAAGTTATTCATAATATTCCACACTTCAACAAGCTCTCTTCACATTGAGTTCCGAGATGGTTGAGCCGCGATCTTAAACCTCAAGGACAACGTGAATACAGAGTTTAGATATGTTAATTGGAATCGGATCATAAATACTTTATTGCAACATTTATTACTATGGATGAAAGTCGGTTCACCGCTCCTAACCAGATTATAATCCACACTCCATGGAGTCGAAAAACCCCTGATCTTCGACACCCCAAAAAGCAAAAGAGGTTGAAGCTGCTCGCAAACTGATGGCCTCAATATTCGGATATTCTAGAAGTACGATTTTAATGGCTTGTTGTAAAAAAGTTCGAATAGTTCCTGGACAGTACTATGCAGCTCTTTTGGACAACATTTTTATGTCATGTTCATTCTTCACCCGTCACCATGGCAAAAGCTTATGGCTTTGGTTTTAGACTAGTTTAGCATCCCCCAACTCGCATGATTTGGCCCTCTCTGAATATATTTTTTTCCTAAACTGAAAGAAACACCTTTCAGGGTCTGTATTTACCTCAGATTAAGACGACGTTAATGATGTGAAAGACTATCTGGGCATGCAGAAAAAATACTTTTAAAAGGCCATTAAAAGCATACAGAAAAGATGGAAAAAGTACCGGGAGGTGAAGAGGGACGCTGCAGAAAAATAGGCGGTGAATAGTACTGCTACGTATTTTCCCGGTATGTTGGGCTTATAACTTTTAAACCAATCCTCTATGGTTAGCCGACGCTCATAATATAAGCTAAATTATCTAAGCCAGAATAGCTGTATAGTCCACGCAGCAGTGAAATTATGCTGATGTTGTTCCCAAATGCAACTCCTAAAATCAACAGCCGCAGTCATCTCTTAGCGTTGGGAGCTGCCACTGGCGCTTGTTTCATGTCACGAATACGGTGACAGCGGATTCGAAGAAATGCGACAAACACCGAGCACATTTGCTTTTCAGCAATGCGAAGGCGCAGCAACTGCCTCATGTCTCACTGAACACGTCTACTTTGCTGTGAGAGAAGTGTGGAAGGAAAGCATGAAAGGAGAGAGAAAAAGGTGGTGTGGAAGAAGGTTTTGGAGTAATTTCGGCCACCTGATGTTCTCTTTTACATTGGCATCGCAAAGCACAAGGGCGCCTTCTGCGTTTAACGTTCATCAAACCGAGGCCACCGCGGTCAGCTAGAATTCGCGTCCTTGGGCTGCTCATACGAGCGCTACAACCACTGATTTTTTTTTCTACCTTTTCGTCAAGTATAATCGCAAGCTTTACTTTCACTTCCACCGGGGAGGGTTTTCATACAACTCTAAGAAAAGGTATTTTTGACTCAGAAGAGTGTTATTGATAAAACGATTTTAAAGTAAAAAAACAGGAAGCCCACCGTTTGGTTACACATCTTAACCTCAATATCATCAATTGAGTTCCTTGGGTTAAGGTGCATATTCGGTTTGCTCCGGCATAAAGCCCTGGAAAAAAACCAGCAGAAATATCGGTCAGTATCCAAAAATATATCAAATCGCGTATAATATTGTTATCAATTCAACCAATAATAAATAAACCTGCCTTTTGAGAAAAACAAAGCCATCTGTTTTCATATGTCGGCTGATATCATCTTTAATTCGGTTTTCCTATAAATATTTAATTGCAAAGAGAATGCGTTAATTGCGCAATATGTCCCCCCGCAGGCGGAGTTCGACCCTCGGCCAGATTTTGTGAAGGCCATTTGTTTCTTTGCATTAAATTACATATTCAAAGAGAAAACTAGACAAACACCGCACCAAAGACAGAGCGTAAGGTTAATCAGTACGGAAATTTCTGTTTTTCGGTTCCATTCTTCCTTCATGAATGTCTCGAAAATCTTTCAAGGCCTCATTACCCTTTATTTCTTTGAACAAAGGATTCAACATTCATTGTGAGAAAGCATCAGGATTTGCGTAGCGTAAATCTAGACCTCTAAAATAATTTCGATTCCGGAGAGAGGAAGCTCAGGATGTTTTTTTTATTAGACACAAGAATAAGGTATTTCAATCTGGCGATCTTTTCCTTGTACACTGCACATTGACGCTGATGGTACTCAGCCCGTAATAACCATTTGCATTTCCTCCACCGGCTCTCTTACGGCCGGGCTGCCCTCACCCCCACGTGACAATATTAACTTCGTTCGGCGTTATTAAGGTACACTCAATCAGTGGCAGGAGTTCACGATGTGCATGAAATGTCATTTTTTCGCAGTGCGGTTTTGTGCAGCTCATATTATTATGCTAGGAAGGAAAATATGCACATCGGTACTATGTAGATCGATAATTGCCCGCATTGGTTATAGTTCCCCAAACCAGTGCGGGTAAACCTTAGAGAAGTGGTGTACTTACAATCCTTGGAAAACAAGCAATGCCACGCACGCAGATCTCGAACCGGCGAATAGGATCATCCTTGATGTAAGCTGACCTTCTTTGGCAATTGATAATACTGACGTGTCCTCGGATATGTTGTCTGCACCGCGGTTAGCACATTTAAAGCAACCCCTGCACCAATATTCACATAAAACACAAGCTCCCGTCTGTAATGGACAAAGAACTACGCGTTCCGCGCGTCATATAACCCTCTGTGTAAAGTAAAAATTGTTTATGATTTTGGAACCTCGATGGAATTTGACAACACGCTGAGAAGTGCGAATTCATATGGCAGCTTTTCGACAACTGGCTGCTTAAGTCATTTGTATGTTTCTACACATAATGGAAAGTTCCACATGGAAAACTTTTTTTTGCTGGTAGTTTAGAGAAACATAAATAAAAATACGTTTCGTAAAGGACGTATGATCTGCTTCTGTCGCGTATGGTCGAACAAACACAATGTAATGTAGACCTTAGGAGACAGAACATTTGAAATTGTTGTCAGGAGACCGAACACTTGAGAGTAATTCATTATACGCTGGCATTTCATCCGAAAACAATTCGCTTGTTTTCGCGCCAAAATATGTTTCCTAGCGCTGCGTGGGTTGTGCTGAGGGTTGTGCTGTCTAGCTTACAAGCAAGGGTGGTCAAACGGGCTAGTTGGTATCTCATATTTGGAAAAACAGCGCACCTTTAGACACGGACAGAGGCAGATATAACGACACAGCGCTGATAGCTTACAAGGGCAGGCCACTGAACACGGTATGAAGTCAGTTGTCCTTTATCATGTAGCAAATGGCTACACAATCATTTTTTAATGCCCAAAAAGAACAAAACGAAATGACGATTCTGCTTATTAGAACCGATTTTATTGTAACTTTTGCGGCAGTGTAACTTCACGGTTTCTGGGAATGTGGCCTGAACGTGCTTTGAGATCCTCATGCATTTATTTTGTTGCAGACTACCTAACAATCGGCGCTTGGAACTCAAAATTTCGGATTTTAACCTCACGGGAGATCGGAATGAAAGACAGAGTCTTTACCAGAAATTTCTTCACGATGCTTACAAAGCATACCCTTCCGCTGTATATTAACAATCCGCCATTGTAACCATCACTGCGGTTGTTACGTTTTCGCTACCGCAAGTACGCTATATGCAATGGGCCTGTTCTTGGCCGTCCGGAATAGAAGACAACTCCAGTTATTGAATTCACTTTCACCCGTCTTTGCAGGGCGGCGCCACATCCCTTTCGCAAGAGCGCCACGATTGCCAAGCCCCTAGAACCCCAATACCCCACCACATGACCACGTGGTCAGCACTAGGTCGCTGCCTGTCACAGGCAGCCGCTCTCATTTATAAAAAAAGGAAAAAAAAAAGGAATGAAGAACGAAAGCTTTAAATATACAGCCTCTGTCCTAACGTATGAGGTGCATGGGTCCTAACCTAGTTCTGAGGTGTGCTATTTCGGCCGCAAGCGGTGGCAGCATCTCGGCATACATACTAAAAAGAAACCGATAACTCCAGTGCGCTTCTACTACAAAGAAGAAATTCTGTAGAAGTATGTCTGAGCAATAAGGGACCATTGAACTTTGATACTGCCACACTGCGGAACCTGCAGCCTATAACTGTTTTGAGCAAACATCCCAAGGTACTGCTTCGACAGCCATTGGCACGGGTTTCCTGACCACGTCTGACGAGTTGAGTGGCTAAGTTTTGGGCTATTTGAGAGAGGCTTTTTCTCGAAATCTATTATCAGCGTTGTTCCCCTGCCCCTTAAGTTTAGGCATTCCTGCTGCAATCATACCAGCCATGCTTGTTAAATACGAAGCTTCGTACTTCCAGTCCTTTTCGAAGATGTAGGCATTCGGTCAAGTGAACCCCCATCAAACGCCTTCCCCGCCTCCAAGCTTATTTTACCTCGAATCTGTTTGGCTGCTGTCAGATCTTGAGGATACACGCGTTCATACTGCCTATGTCTTTAGAACGTATGTAGAGTTCGCTAACCGCCATCGCGAGTTCGTTGAACACATCCCAGTTAAAAACATTGTACTCGCAGAAAATGTTGTGTTGTATTGACCGCACAGTTCTGAATGAAACCGGAGACACTTTCGCAACACAACGAATCTACAAAAACAAAAAAAGACTAGCGCTACAATTTTGTATATACACTAAAGCGCAAGCAAAACAATCTACAGATTTATTATCAACACGGTGCCTAGCAATAATATAAAAACTGGTACAAATGGAGGCAATTCTGTCTAATTTTATTTCACTAAACGAGAAAGGGTAGCTGGTGTTATTCCTTGAAAAATGCCCAAATGTTAAGCATTTTTAAAAGATTCATTTAGAACGGAAAGAAACTGAAAGCCTTGTTCTTTTCTGCTCACTTTTGATGCTACTTTGATGTCTTCATGCTTATCACCGCCTTTTACAAGGCGTATTGCGAGGCCTGGACTGGGAAGAGTAGGGGATAAGAGCTAATGAAGAATAATGTGTGGTTGGCTGACGTCATTGCTCCTTAAGTCATTCAGGGAATAAACTGCCTAGCAAGATCAATGACTAAGAGAGGCGCGGCAGCCTGGTGGGTCTAAAAATTAATCTGCAGCAAACCAAAGTAATGTTCAAGTCTCAAAAGAGAACAACAGTTTGCAGTCAGTAGCAACACGCTTGAAGTGACTAGTGAGTAAGTGTACTTAAGGCAGGTAATTACCGCACGTCTGGATTACGAGAGGGAAATAACTAAAAGAAAAAGAATAGGGTAAAGCGCATATGGCAGGTTCTCTGAGATTATGAATGGCAGTTTACCAATATCCCTTAAGAGAAAAGTATATAACAGCTGTATTCTTACCGGTACTCAGGGGCAAAAGCGTGGAGTCTAACGAAAGGGGTCCAACTCAAATTGAGGATAACGGACCGAGCTATGCAAAGAAAAAAAAGCTTTGACTTTAAAAGACAGGAATAAGGCATAGTGGGTAAGGGAACACACCCAGCTAGAAATTAAAAGGAAGAAATGAGTGTGGCAGGGCATGTGACCCGAAAGGCCAGATAACCGATGGTCATTGGGAAACGGACTAAATACTAACTGAAGTCAAGCGTAGCAGGGCGCGCCAGAGAATTAAGTGAGATGGGGAGATTAAGAACTCTGCGATTGTAAGGAGGCTGCAGCTGCCACGCATACAGGACAGAGTTAATTGGAGAGATATGAAAAAGGCCTTTCTCCTGTAGAGGGCGTAGTCAGGCTGATGATTTATTGATGGCTACGTCTGGGAAGGGAGCAACAGAACAAAAGCAGAGAGGAAGGAAGGAGGAGTAGGTAGGCTGATACATCAAGGCACAAATTGGCAAAGAATAAAGTCAACTTCTAAAGAACATGTCTGGGTATCGGGTACAATTGCCGGTAAAAGGACATGCCTGGTAGTAGTTTATTTAGGGACAGGGGACAAATGCAGGCAAGAGAACACGGATCCAGTTAAGTGTCTCAATAACGATATAAAGCAGTTTGAAGAAAGCGCCGATATTATTCTGTTGGGGGACATGAATGGCCACATCGAGGATCTGGATCGATACACAGATTGTAACGGGAAGTTGATGCCAGACTTCTGTGAGCGACACAACCTCGTTATTGTAAATAGAGAAAATAAGTGTGAGGGACAAATCACGTGGGAATCCCATAACAGGCAAACGACCATTGACTACTGCTTAATCTCGCATGGGATGTATAGCAAGCTCGGAATAATGGAAATAGACGAAGAGGCGAAGTACAGCCTCGGTAGTGATCATAAGCGTATTAGTCTACAGTTTTGAGCCCTGCTCAAAAGAGAAATGAAGGGGAATCAAAAAGACTACGCAAAATTAAATGACGAACAAATAGCGCAAATTGCGACCTGCATACAGAAAGCAATAGACACACATCTCGTGGAAAAGTGGGATTATAATAAGTAAGAACCACTCATTAGCACAAAAATAAAACAAGTAAAAGGAGTAATCTGCTGAAGAGGAAAGAGGAAGCCACGAAGTTGGTGGAATAAGGAAATTAGGGAGGCCATCGAACAACGATGGTTGGCATCATGGGAACACAGACAAGCAAAGAAGGCGCAGTTATCTGAAGAGGAAATAGGCCGAAAAGCGGTATCTTACCGACAAAAGAATCAGCAAGTGCAGGTCCTCGTCCAGGCTAAAATAAAGCAGTCCTCTGATCGCTGGCTGGCTGAAGTTCGCGATGCAACTAAAGGGGGGCCAAGAAAATTCAAGAACCATATAAGCTGGCTGGGCGAAGCGAGTCACAGAAAGCACGAACAGATTCACGATGCCAAGGGAAAACGTTTAGAGGGAGATGACGCTGTGAACTACATTTCATGAGTTATAGCTGAGTCATTTAAGAAAGACGATAGAGTAATCACCCCAAATGAGGGAGCAACACAGGACAGCACAATAGAAAACAGCGCGGAACTGACGAATCTTAACTGGAAAAAGGCGGAAGCAAATATTCCAAGATGTACGTCCGCAGGGATCGACGAAATTCCAATGAAGCTAATTAATGAACTTGGCCCAAGAGGCAAGGAAACGCTGAAAAAAGTATTAGAGGCAGTCATATTAAATCACCAAATTCCGCACAGCTGGAAACAGAGTAAAATGAATTTGATTTATAAAGGGAAAGGCAATAAGACGAACATAAAATCCTTCCGACCGATTACGATAACATCATTTACATACAGGCTGGCGATGCAGGCGGTGAAAATAAAGATGCAGTCATGGGTAGAAAGTAATAGAATATTCGGAGAACTTCAGAACGGGTTCAGAAGTGGCAGGCGCATAGATGATTGCCTGTTCGTGCTTACCCAGTGCATAGAAATAGCCAGGGCGGAAAACAGATGTCTGTATTTAGCCTTCCTGGACATAAGCGGTGCATACGAACACGTGAACAGGGAACTCCTGTGGAACATATTAAAAGGTGAAGGTGTCGGTCATGAGGTAATTAATTTTCTACAGGAAATATATCGAGAAAATGAAGTTGAAATAACATGAGAATGGAGTTAGAGTACAACAACTGTCCAGGTATACAAAGGATTAAGGCAAGGTGGACCTCTATCACCGCTGCTGTTACAGAGAAGCAATCTACAGAGAAGGCTAGAGAGAAGCAATCTTGGTTATGATCTGTCGTACACATTCGGCGGAAAGATTGTTGAGCAACGACTACCGCGTTTAATGTATGCGGACGATATTGTACTGTTAGCAGATAGCCAGGAAGATTTGCAAACTTCTGGTGAATTGCTGTGGAGACGAAGGAGACAGTCTAGATTTCAGTTCTAGCGCAACTAAGTCAGGTGTGATGGTTTTCAACGGTTCAACTGATCAGGAGCTGACAATAAAATGCTATGAAATACCCCGAGTGGCCGAATACAAATATCTCGGGGTATGGGTAAACAAAGGGCATATGAACACGGAAAAGCACGAACAGTCTCTCATAGCAAAAGGGCGAAGAGATACCGGGATAATGAAACATAGGGCATTGTGGGAGTACAACAGGTATAAAGTCCTCAGAGGTATTTGGAAAGGAATAATGGTGTCGGGGCTTACTTTCGGGAATGCGGTTCTATGCTTAAGGGCTGAAGTTAAGTCGCGATTAGAAGTAAATCAGAGAACTGTTGGAAGATTGGCACTAGGTGCCCACAGGAAAACCACAAACGAGGCAGTACAGGGGAATATGGGCTGGACAACGTTCGAAACACGGGAAGTTCAGAGTAAAGTACTATACGAAGAACGCCTGAGGACATTGGACTATAACAGGTGGGCAGCTAAGGTATTTAAATACCTCTACAGAAAGAGCGTTGACACACAGTGGCGGAAAAGAACTAGAAAGCTAACCAGTAAGTTTGTCAGACACGAGGAAGGAGAAAGAAAGAGCATTAAACGGCAGGTTAAAAATGTCGAAGGTAAAAATTGGATAGATTCAATGAAAAAGAAGCGTAGTGTAGAACTATATCGATGCTGGAAAAGGCAGATCAGGAAGGAAACGTTTTATGAAAACTCAAGAGGCAGTGCCCTCCTCTTTGATTCTAGGTCAGGGTGTCTTAGAGTGCGCAGCTACAAAAAGAAATTTAACGAAGATGACACATGTGCTGTGTGTGGTAAATCTGTGGAAACAATAGAAGACCTCATTAAAAAATGTGATGGTATCCATACCGATGTCGATGCAAGCAAAGTCACTCTTACTGGGGCCTTAGGGTTTAGAGATAACAATATTCATGTAAATAAATCTGCGGTGGAAATTAGCAGAAAGCGATTGGAAGATTGGTGGCCCAAAAGCAGAGAGGTGACATAAGGTTTAAAGTGTAGCAAGGCGTATTTTAAAGAAAATGTTGCATTTTATTAACAAAACACAGCAGAGTTAAATAAAAATAAAGGGAAAAAAAGCTCAGCATGGTGGCAACTACTACTTCCTCATTTCAAAGAAGACGCTCCTACCTTCCATCCATCCATGATGACGCCAGTAGAGATGTTAGAACAGTACGTTCATGCCATGCTGTATATGTGCATCATTTTGTACACATATGACGGGCTTCAGGTTGGGTGTGAGTGAATTAGTGCTGCAAACTGTCATGAATATTTCACGTGTTTCAGTCACCATTCACTTCTGGATGCACGTGAACGTTCCTCCCCAGTCTTCCATGTATGACCTAAATTTTAGTGTAAATAGTGCAGTAGAGGATTCGAAATTATTTTCGACTGCTTGTGTGTGTGTTTTTTTTCGATATAACAAAACCTCACCATATAAACTTTTTTTTCTGTACCTAAACCGAAATTCTGCGTAGCGCTTGGACCAAATCTACTATACTCTTGCCCAGCATTAGAACGCGTCGCCTTTGAGCTACCTTAGAGGATTCACTGATGACATAAAAGGGGTGTTCCAAAGAGCGGAACATGTTTCATATTCCGCTTATCAAAGGAATTCTGCAGCACATATGCCAATTTCCAGCTGGAGTTCTTTGACGTACCCTTCTTATTCGTGCAACTAAGACTGCTTTAGCTGATGCTTTAACGAGAACCTGAAAGTGGCATAACTTGCAGAACTAGAAGCATTGCAAACATTGAGTTCCAAATTTGTTGCTGTAACTTTTTTGAACCAGGCGTAAATAAAATTTTCTCTCCAAAGCGCACACGTTCTGCAGATTACTTCAGCAAAAACTACAGCTGGTCACGAGGCCACACGACACAAGTGCTATTAACATTGTAGTTTTTTTAACCCTATATATTTGCATCACCAGATTTCTGAAAGTGAGCATACTATAGCTCTTTTCGCTATCGCAGCGTGCGCATCTCTAAACAGAAGGCGTAGACAGTGTCCCTGAATACTGAAGCGGAATGCGGCGGGAGCGATTACGCTAAAAAAATTCGATCAGCCATTTCTCGCAAGTAGCCATAATGAGAAATTCTCATTCCACATGACTAGAGCTTTCATTTTATTTATGCTTGTACATGCATCGGCGAAATCACCAGTGGAATATAGTAACCAGCGATAGTGCGCACAAGCTTGTAGAAAGAAAACGATCCACACCAACGACTACTGTTATGTAATGAAATAATCCGATGGATGGAGCCTGACGCACAGTGTACATAAAGTCACTGCAATCATGTAATGAGATCTGTGCTTGCGCATCAAAAGCGCTCATTCTTTTTCACTTCTCTTCACAAATTCGTGTCACTGTTTGGCCTCAGTGTAGATACAAAAAAAAAGAGGGGGGAAAGACAAGGGTGTTAACCAGAAAGGTAGATATTTAAAACCAATAATGTCCTCCTTCAAAGTTTCTGTTCTGCAGTGGTAAGTCTGCTCGCTTCACACCGTGTTCGACTCTGACTTGTGCCCATTGATGCCTTTGATGACGTTGTTATTGTGTATTTACACTTGTGAATGTGCATTGTGTCTGTTAACAGCAATACTTAGCAGCGGGAGGCCCCTAAAATGTAAGAAAATAATTTTTATTTGTTAAACAAATTCGCCACTCGGCTCTATGAACATGGTGCCACTGTGCGGGCGCACGGCTTAGTAAGGAAGAAAAATTCGACCGTTTTCTTCGACATAAAAATCTCGCGCTTAATTGCGTGGCCGCTTACTCTCGGTCGCGTAGTAATTGCCCCGCTTAAAAAAAAGACCGCTTGCGATGTGCGCCGCACACACGAACTGCTTAGAGGAGCCGTAAATTTTAAGATCCCGCGTCGAGCGCGCTATATGGGGGACTTGACTAAGAGTGTAGGTCTTAGCGGAGCGAAGACGTCTTTCAGGAATATGCACATTATTCAGGTTGTCCAGAGCGCGAATGCTTCTTTGTGTAAGGGGCTTATTCAAGGGAACTACAGCTCTCAATTGTTAGAAGAAAAATGAATTCGGGAAGTTTACTGTAGCTGCTAAGAATGAGGCAACATCAGGTGTTTCTGAAATTTTAATATTAATGCGCTCTCATTTCGGTAATGCAGAGCTAATCTTTCACTGTAGTAAATATCAGGAAAGTTTCATTGGTAGCAATGGCTGGTTGTTATGTTGTTAATGCAGACACAGAAATACCCATGAGCGAGAGAAATTCTGCGATGGGTTGCACCTAAAGAAGAAAAAAAATGGCGATAAGAAAAAGCTGCAAAAAAATAGTCTGGTGGTTTTAGAGTAACAGGGGTAAAGATCTTTGTGAAAAATTCTCGCATGGGACTTAAATCTTGACGTAGACGCGAGAATCGTTTACATCTGCACGTGGTTGCTTACACACGATATTGTTTTACCCTCTATTTCTTCTCCCGAAAAAAATAAATCGGAACTGGGTCATTATAGTGGTTAGAATTCTAAAGAAGGCGGACATTATGCACAAACGTTTGGGACGCACGGACGCTAGGAAGCTATGGGTATATCTGCGTAACCAATGACGGAAAACCGAAAAGACGCAAAATGGCAATTTAAAAATGAACACTTATAGAATCCTGAGTTACTCATCGACGCATATGGATTGCAGAGTGCTTACTACCGTGTTTTCCGTATATTCTTCCCGGCGTCTAGCTTAGCGCAGAATTTTTAAAACTGGGAGTCCAAAAATTACGAATTCATGGAATGTTATAAAAAAAAACAAGCATGACCCTGTTTATTGCATCATCTCCCTGGCATCGTTTCTCGTGCACAGATCAATTACTTGCTCAAGCATAAAACGGAAGCACAGTTATATACACAGCCTCGATCGGCGATGCTAAGACTGAGCAATCAAGAAAGGCAACAATTGATTACTTCAACCTAGAGAGAGCCATACAGTCTTCAAGGTTGGTTAATGAATTCAGTTAAGCGGGATTCCGTGGTATTCGCATGAGTACACCTGTACTGATTATTGTCACTTTAATGAGAAAAAAATTTGATGCATTGTCCTTTAGTTTTCTTAGGCACTGATTATGTAATCCAAAAAGCGAACGCACAGAGAAAATTTAATGTATCTGGTGGAAAATTTCAGGCAGCCAGGCTATCAGTCGAGCACATTTGCTTCGAGTAGTTTATAATATATTACCTAGTTTGCGCTGGAGTGCTCAAATCAAATTCACTCTCCTGATCGCGCTCGGCGAAGACACAGTTTGCTTAAATTGGCTGTGCATTAGAGTGGGCATGCCGGCTGCTTTGAATTACAGAACACATTAGCACAAATCTTCGTTCTCTCCTTGCCCCACGTCGGCAAAACGACAGCGCATGTATTAAACAATCTTTTCAGATATTCTACAGACTTATGATCGAAACAAAGGCGATAATATTATTTTCACCATTAATGCATGATGAATGTTTGGAAGGTATACGCTTATACAACGAACTGACAGATCACTTGGCACCGCAGCATTCAGAAAAATTAGTACAGAACGACAGGCCTCATGCCAGCACCTTCTGTGTGCGTGCTTTTTGAGTTTCCACTCTGCAAGATTCTACTGTTTATCTGAGTAGTTCTTTCTCTTCGCTCCTTTATGACCAGGCAAGAAGCTGCCAGAGATTTAAATAAGTAAATTACCGAATCTAGCGGCTTTTGGGGCCATCAGTTGAAAACAAACAACATTACAGACCCGGTACATTCACGTCAGTGCGTCTTGCAGAAATGGTCTTTAAAAGATGACCAAAATTTCTCTTTCAATTTTAATTGGCAAATATTAGACCCAACTTCTATGAGAAGGTAGGAATTGCAGCGCCGTTTCCTCGTGAAGAAAAATTCTTCATTTCTTAATACAAGTGCAAGTCAGTATTTGGGGTTATTCTGAGTAAATATTAGCATACTAGCTTTTCCTTAGCACGAAATAGACCTGGTTATTGGGTTCTAAAAGCATTTTTGTCTGTGTTTTTATTTCTCACGTTCTCATCTTCACTTCTGGGCAGCGACCACGCACATCCTGCGCTCTTAGAGCTCTGAAACGTTTACCTGCAGTTTCAGAAATGCAGCCACTTTAGCTTGCACTCTCGTAGTCTAAAGGTCTCTATATCATCCGCTGCACAACTTGAACTCACAAAACATTAGCTATCAAACAACTTTAACTGCACGCCACAAGAAGTCACAGTATACCATCAGTTCCATTCACCTAGTCCTGCTATATTTTATGCTTACTTTTGGCGATGTTAACGACCACTTTAATGTGGATCTTTCCTCCCACATATGTTTTCGTAGTCAGAAAAGAGCATTTCTGAATAAAGGAAAGACAATTTTGTTTACCCGAAGTAGTCACCGTCCAGGAGATGAATAAAACTAGAGCGGACACTTCATCTCGGAAGGGATAGTGTTAATGGGTATAAGAGGAATTTCTCATTCTCGGTTTACATTCATAGAACCCTGGAAGTCCTCATACTAACCCTGGCGCAGTGGTGCAGCGAGAAAGCGATGCAGCACTGCCCTGCGATGGCAAGGGCTGCAACGTATAGGGCTTGTGCAATCCGGGTTGCTCTTCCCGAGCAACCTCTCAAGGCGAATCATTAATTTAACTGCCACCCGTGACGGCATTCACTTTGCTCACAAACTTCCCACTGGATAGCGAACTTTGGAACGCTACGAAAATGCTTTAGTAAACATGCTGTGTGATAGGTCAGGCAGAATCGTACAGTACGCACTTTTACTCTACAAATTTCAATACAAAAATGTCACCATCTACCTCCCCTCTTCTCCCCAGCAGCAGTTTTTCTTGTGCTGTTTCTCTCAAACGCAGCAAAAAATCATCGTTTGTGAGACTTGACTGCTGCCGATGAGCCTGTTCTCTACGAACGACAAAAACAATAGCACAAGACGCCGCGTAAAGCCCAACATTTCGGCTGCTTCTATTGGCCCACATTGTACTTGCGATGGCGAAAGCGTAACACCTCGTGGTGCTACGGCTTCAAGCAAAAAACTTAAAACTGTTGCCCGAAAATGCGCCGAGCAATGAAGTTTCCTTTCTGTGGCACATCATTGTTGAGTAGCTTGCCTCACACCGAAATGTTGGGGTGGAGGACATCTAGCGTCGCTTGTGACCGGTGCGAAGGTAGATGCATGTCATATGTCAAAAAAACCAACATATCTAGTTCAACACGGAACAGACATATTCAAGCGGGAAATTCTAGAGGTGCTTCTGACATTAGCTGCAGATGAAAAAATGTTCATGAGGGATCCCCTTGTAAGGGATCGGTGGAGCGCGCGGGGTCACTAGGACCGTTTGCCTTTCTCAGCGCCCCGCCTCTGCAGTCATCCCTAGACCCCCGGCTGGAGGCACCACCGAGGAGCGCTCAAAATGAAGCATCCGCAGCGCTGAGCATCCCAGGAAGCGGTGTACTGCAGGAGTAGCCGACTCGGCTGAGCCACGGAGTGTCCCCTTTCCGGGAACGATGCGGCCGCGCTCAAAGGCGCCGAACCGCGCGGTTTTCTCGCCCTCCTGGGCTGCTTTGTGCCAAATGTGCAGTGAGCGGTAAGAGCTGTTGCACTGACAAAGCCACTGCACGCCGGCAGCCCTACCTCGTACTGACGGACCCCAGATGCGACGCAACCTTGCGACGAGCGTCTTGTTAGGAAGGTCGGAACTCTTGACGAGGGAGGCAATAACAGTGACGAATAGTTTGTCACGGCGCGGCTATAGCCGAAGTCCTACGATGGCTTCAGTGTCCGAAAACGTTCAACGTCAACAGTTCTCGGGAAACGGGATAGTATAGGGAAACGTCGCCAAACAGAACAGATGCAGCCGCTCCTTGAAAGAGAGCGATGTCCTGGTTTCAGTTAGTCCACCGACCGGATATCGATGGGGCGCTAACTAGCCAACAGTCCGGGGGAATCAGAGTCACTTGGGAACGCGAGTCCGAACTTGCAGTTGCTCACAGCGGTAACGCCCCATTCGAAGCCCGATAACAGGCCTAATTCCTTCGGGGAAACCGATGGCACGTGCTAGCATGACTGTATTTGTTTTCTTTCTTCTTCTGCGGGAGGAAGGGTTTGCGCTAATACTGTCAAAGCTGTCGGGAGGGCATGCTACTAGTGGACCAAGCGTTCTATGGTTCCTTCTCAGAATGTAGGATTTTTTGTGTGAATTTGGGCTTGTACTTATATTTGTACTTTAGGGAGAGGGTTATGGACCTTACCGAAATTACAGGGCGGGCCACATGGTTGAGGAACAAATATGTTAAAGTTAACCATGACTGGGTACTACCGAATGTAGGCCGGGCCTATAGGTACTTAAAACAAGGCCCCGGAGCCTGAAAAAGGGTTTGGGCTACGGTCAGATGTTATGCATCTTCGGCTATGCTGGGTAGGGGCCCTCCTTGTTGTTAGCCAGTTCCACCTTTTGTTGTTTCATCTTTTTGCCACTTAAATTATCTCTAGTGCCTAAACATGCATGCAATGTAAGTTTCTCTATCCAAAACTTCAATTCGTTGTAAGACCGTCTCTGACGAGGAAGAACTCAGAGGAAGGAATGCGGCTTTTAGGTTAGTAAAACGAAAACAATGATGTTTAATGGCACTGTAATAAGAAACGTCTTCAAAAGCACAGCATCGCGAACAACCAGCGGTACAGTCCAGGCACAGACCAGAGACAGTGTTCAGTCCAGAGCACGCACGAGGGACCAAGCGTTCGGCGCTTCTCGTCGTCTTCTTCGTTGAGCGCCAGCCTCTGAAGATTCTAAAGCCGAAGGCCAGTCTTACAATTCCCCCCCGGGCGAAAGGGTGCCATCCTGGCGGCCTAGGGCGATGTGACGACGGCGGGGTCGTAGTAAGGTTTGAGGCGGGTCGTGTGGACAATTTCGCGGCCTCGGCGACGATGATCAGGGGATGGCGTAAGGGGTTCGATGAGGTAATTGACGGGGGATGTCTGCTGAAGAATACGGTAGGGTCCCTGGTACTTGCTAACAAGTTTGGAGGAAAGGCCGGGACCTGAGGAGGGTACCCAGAGCCAGACCAAAGAGTCAGGAAGTTAAGCGGGAGGAAGTGAAGGGGGATCACGGGTGGTTTTCTGCTGCTGCTGGGCGTGAGAAGTGAAGGACCGGGCAAGCTGTCGGCATTCTTCGGCATAAGTTGCGGCTAGAGAAAGAGTTGTAAATTCGGAAGCATCAGAGCGGTAAGGTAGAATGGTGTCCATTGTGCAAGAAGGCTCACTGCCGTACAGGAGAAAGTACGGAGAGAATCCGGTGGTGGATTGAGCAGCGGAGTTATAAGCGTATGTGACAAAAGGGAGAACGCGGTCCCAGTTAGAGTGGTCTGAGAAAACATACATGGCCAGCATGTCGCCGAGGGTGCGGTTAAAACTCTCAACCATGCCATTTATCTGGGGATGGTAGGCGGAGCTGGTGCGGTGAACGACGTTGCATTCCTGAAGGAGAGCTTCTACAACTCCAGAGAATGCCGGACCTCTATCACTGTGTAGCTCTTTGGGCGCACCATGGCGAAGAATGATACGATGGAGAATGAAGGATGCAATGTCGTTGGCTGTAGCGGATGGTAAAGGCGACGTTTCAGCTTAACGTGTAAGGTGGTCAATGGCAACAATGATCCAGCGGTTCCCGGTTGATGTGCTGGGAAGAGGGCCGTAGAGGTTGATGCCAACACGCTCGAAGGGCTGTACTGGGCAAGGCAGCGGCTGCATAGGAGCGGCGGGTCGGCGAGGTGGATGTTTTCGTCGCTGGCATGCGATGCAGGACTGAACGAACTGGTGGACGTAACGGGCCATCCCAGGCCAGTAATACCGCTGTCGTAGACGGGTGAAAGTCTTCAAGAATCCGGCATGGGCACACTGGGGATCATCGTGGTAGGAAGAGCAAATGAAGGAGCGCAGATGTGTCGGAATGACGAGAAGCCACTTGCGACCATCCGGGAGATAGTTGCGGCGGTAAAGAAGCACGTCTCGGATGGCGAAATGGTGGGACTGACGAAGGATAGCACAGGAAGGAGGTCGAGACGATTGGCCAGATAGGAGATCTAAGAGGCAAGTGATCCTCGGGTCTCTGCGTTGCTCGGAAGCCATATCAGCGGACTCAAACTTCAAAGAATGCAGGGCGGATATACAAGGCACTGCCTCAGATGGTACAGGGGAACGTGAGAGGGCATCAGCATCGGCATGTTTGCGGCCGGAACGATAAATAACGCGAATGTCGTACTCTTGGAATCGCAGAGCCCAGTGCGCCAGTCGACGAGAGGGATCTTTCAAATTGGACAGCCAGCAGAACGCGTGGTGATCGGTGACAACGTCAAAAGGGCGCCCGTACAGGTAGGGGCGAAATTTCACGACCGTCCAAAGAATTACTAAACACTCCTTCTCGGTGACAGAATAGTTGGCCTCAGCTTTTGGGAGTGTCCGGCTAGCGTAAGCGACAACGTATTCGTCAAACCCTTGCCTGCGTTGAGCGAGTACTGCACGGAGGTCGTCGCCGCTAGCATCGGTGTGGAGTTCCGTCGGAGAACGAGGGTCGAAGTGACGCAGAATTGGTGGAGTGGTCAGAAGGCGACGGATTGTCGCAAATGCTTCATCACAGGCTGGCGACCAGGCCGAAAGGTCGTGGCTGGAAATGAGCTTGGTCAGGGGGTCGACGAGAGTGACGAAATTGCGGACAAAGCGGCGGAAGTAGGACCAGAGGCCGACGAAGCTGCTGAGGTCTTTTACAGAAGTGAGCTTCGGAAATTCAGCCACAGCTCGCAACTTGGCCGGGTCCCGGAGAACGCCATCCTTTGACACGACATGTCCGTGAACAGTGAGCTGTCGAGCTCCGAAGCTCACTTTTTCAAATTAAGTTGGAGGCCAGCGTCGGCCAGGCATCGAAGAACAGTCTCAAGGCGCTGGAGGTGAGACGAAAAGTCCACGGAAAAGATTACAACGTCGTCTAGATAACAAAGGCATATGTGCCATTTGAGCCCTCGGAGCATGTTGTCCATCATGCGCTTGAATGTGGCGGGTGCATTGCAGAGGTCGAAGGGCATGACATTAAATTCATAGAGCCCGTCGGGTGTGACGAATGCAGTTTTTGGGCGATCGGCCTCCGCCATCGGCACCTACCAGTGACCGGAGCTCAAGGCAATGAAGAAAAGAACACAGATCCCTGCAGGCAGCAGAGGGCATCGTCGATACGGGGGAGAGGGTAAACGTCCTTTCGTGTAATCTTGTTCAGACGACGGTAGTCCAAGCAGAACCGGATGCAACCGTCTTTTTTCTTGACCAGAACCACTGGCGATGCCCACGGGCTGTGCGACGGCTGTATTACGTGACGCTTGAGCATGTCGGTCACGTGGTCGTCAATGATGCGGCGGTGAGTGGCTGACACGCGGTATGGACGTTGGCGCAAAGGGCATCCAGCGTCAATACAGTGGGTAACGGTGGTGGTGCGGCCCAAGGAAGGTTGCTGGTAGTCAAACGAAGCTTGAAAACGCTAAAGAATGGCGACAAGCTGGTCTCGTTGGGTAGACGTCAGGGCGGCATCGACAGAACGGTGAAAAATGTCGACAGACGACTGATTGGTGATGAGAACAAGCGTAATGGCGCTGACGTGAAAGCCGGGCGTGCTATCGACGAGGGAGTATGCTGAGGCGAAATCGAGAAAGGCGACGCTACGAAGCAATTGGCCGCGGAGTAAAGTGGTAGGGTAGGAGAACGGGTTGGCCACATAAATAGCGCTGGAGCCACGCAGAATTGTCAGCAAGGAATGAGGCAGCAAAACAGACTTCTGGTCAGCGCATCGTAGAAGGGGGTGTAAGTGAGAGAGCAGCACAAGAAAGAGGCGCCAGCACTGAAGAGAAAGGCGGAACGACTGTGTCCTCTGAGACCACCACAGTAGCGGAAGCAGCACCGGTTACGTCCAAGGGGGCGTCACTGTAGGGCGACAAGTCAAGCTGAGCACGGGCGCAGTCAATAACGGCGTGATGTGAGGAGAGGAAGTCCCAACCGAGGATAACGTCGTGAGAGGAGCGGGCGAGGACGATGAACTCGATTGTGTAGGCAACGTTCCCGATGAGAAGCCGGGTGGTGCAGGCAGCTAACGGTCGAATGTCCTGAGCGCTGGCCGTGCGGAGAGAAACGGGAGGAAGGGACGTCGTCACTTTCTGAGTCTGCGACAGAGGGTGTGACTGGGAACGAAAACGGCTGCGCCAGTGTCAACAAATGCTTCAACGGCGACTCCCTCAACGAACCCAGTAATAATATTGGCAGGCACAGAAACAGGTCTTGAGTGAGTCGCTGGTGACGCAGTTCTTGCCTCCGGAACTGCGACCGTTAGTTTTCCGCGTGGACGGCGGGTTGGTGGCAGAGCATCGGAGAACGGCAACGGCGGGCAGGAGACAGCGAGCGGTGGGAGCAGGGATGGTACCTGGGAGAAGAAGAATCCGGAGGCGGCTCGTGTGATGCAGGCGAGGACGACGGCGGAAAGTCGTACGTGGGCTCACGCCTATAATCGTAGGGACGGTGTTCACGACCGCGACAGAAACGAGCCACGTGGACCGCGACGCCACAGGCGTACCAAATAGGGCGGTTGTCATGTGTGCGCCAGGGGTTGAGTGGCTGCGGCTGCGATCGGGGGCGGCAACCGGACGGTAAGGCGCGGTTGCAGGTCGCTAGGGTTCTAACTGCCGGGTATGTGGCCTGTATACAGGGGCAGCAGGTGAGGGCCGCGACCGCACCACGGCATCGGCGTACGTCAGAGAAGCCGCGATCAGAGGTGGCTGATGAGGAGGTGGTAGGACTTCAGCGACCTGCTCCTCGATAACAGCTGTAGGTTGGGTGTGAGCGACGGCGCAGGCATAGGCGGGCAGGAAGACAAAGATAGCTGTCGTGCGACTTCCTCACGTACAAACTGCGGGATGCGCTGGAGGAGTGATGGTTGGTCTATAGTATCGTCCCCTGGGAGAGCCAAGCTGGAAAGTGTGGCCTCCTGAAAGCCTGCACGCCGGGTAGAAAGGCGCTGTTTGCGCAGCTCATCGAAGCTTTGGCAGTAGCCGATGACACCGGAGAAAGTCTGGGGATCTTTGGCGACGAGCACCAGGAAGGCATCATCCTCAATGCCTTTCATAATGTCTGAACTTGTCGGCCTCGCTCATAGCAGGGCTGACACGCTTGCAGAGGTCGACGACATCTTCAATATAACTGGTGAAGTTCTGATCGGTTTGCTGGGCCCCGACTTCGCAAGCGTTGCTCGGCGCGAAGCTTACGCACTGCGGGACGGCCAGACTTCTGTCAGGCTGGTTTTTAGAGCTCCTCAGCTTGAGATGTCAGCCTCGTGGTTTCGAAACCAGAGATTGGCTACGTCGCTCAAATAAAAGATAACGTTGGTGAGCTTCACGGTATCGTCCCACTTATTGTATGCGCTTACGCGTTCATAGGAGGCCAACCAATCCTCCATATCCGTGTCATCTGTGCCGCTGAAGATGGCGGGGTCACGCTGGCGGGCGGCGCCGGAACAGAACACAGTCGACGGGAGCGGTGAGGTGGTTTGGGTCATGGTCTCAGGCATTACAGAGGTGGTAGGCAATGCGCGGTTGCGAAGCTCCAGGATGAGGGGATCGTTGGCACCTCCTCCATTAGTAATAAGAAACGTCTTCAAAAGCACAGCGTTGCGAACAGCCAGCGGTACAGTCCAGGCACAGAACAGAGACAGCGTTCAGTCCAGAGCACGCTGAGGGAGTACCGAGCGTTCGGCGCTCGACCTTCAGAGCGTTCGGCGCTTCTCGTCTTCTTCGTTGAGCGCCAACCTCTGAAGATTCTAAAGACGAAGTCCAGTCTTACAGCACATCTACAAATAGTTATTTACATATTGAATGGTCTAGAGACCAATAGGATGAGCCAACTGGATAAGCCTTTCTGCCAGGGCACCGAGCCGTTACTGCCTCGACGTCGTCCTTTAATCCCCTCAGGTTCTGCCCATCCCTCAAGCTGTGCCCTGTCAGACATAGGGCCCATCCCTCCCAGGACGAGAGCCCGTCACAATAGCACAGCGCTGCACCAGAGTAAACTAAGCATATTTTCGCACAGCACTGTTCTAGGAAGTGGAGACGCTCGTTGCCTGTCAGACAGCGAGAACGGGCGAGGAGGCAGCAATTCCGCTGCTAACTTCTGTACTGTAACAGCGATGATGCAGGTGGCTTTCTCTCCTCGAAAATACACGTAGCTCGTTCGACGACGCGGACATCACCATAAACAAGCGGCGAGATGTCCACTGTTGAGCCGGCTCCTAACGGATACGGGGAGTGGCTTAATGGTCCCGTCCCATTGTTCTCCCGAACGGCCACCCTTTCTTCCTTCGATGTCCCCAGCCGTCCTTCGCCGGGACGTCAGGTTCACCCAGCGAAGCGCGGGAACGTCCCGCAACCTTTTGCTCAGAACAGCACAGTTGTTTCGGATATTAGGCTGGTCAGACGGCGCGTCGCCAGCGGTAGGCATAGTAGCGTACCATAGCCTACAGTAGCTGCAGCACGCGATGTACTGTCAGTGTGAAATGAAATGCCAACACGAAAGCTGAAATAGGAAAAGTGAAATGGTACTTTTATCACGATGATACGAAGCCCGCAGAGTGAAACGAATAATAAACCTTTCCTGAATTTCTTCTTCGCGCGTACTTCTAAGTATTTGTTTTCGCGTGACGGCTCTCTTGTTCGAGTATCGTTTCACGCATATAGTACGTCACATTAGCAGTCTAAGCCACCCTTATACTCTACAGCAGAGGTTCTAAACTACGGCCCGCGGGCAACATTCGATCACTACCGGATGGTCTAGCCAGGGGCCACTCCGACAATGAGACGTCCTCTCGTGCATTGTTCGCGTTGGGGCTCTTAATTAGTATCCGTTCCGATTAGCACTCGGCCATATAAGCCGAGCTGCGTCTGTTTTAACGCTAGAGCGTTAGTACACCCATGTCGGGAAAAACTGTTCGGCGACCGTTTGAAGCCTCGCAGATGGAGCGGCTGGACGTGACTTCGTAGCGTCATTACAACCGGCCCCCCGGATTGTGTGCAGACTGACCACCGTGGCAGATGGTAGTGTAATTAATGGCTGGTCGCGAGAGGTTTCTCGGGAAGACCAACGTGGGTCTCATATGCCTCACCAGTGGCAGCATCTGCCATCGCAAGGCAGCGGCGCATCGCTTCACCGCTGCACCAATACGCCTAGCGTGTTATGAAGACTGCCAGGGACCTATGAATGCAAAGTCGATAGTTACTACTTACGCCGACATGGGCGTTAACTCATTAACGCTGTCGTGACATACCCTTCAGGCCGAGCCTGAGTGTCCCCTCCCGTTTATTTAGTTCTCTCCTCACTTATCACGCCTGCAAATGCAACCGATCTGTTTATAGTATATGTGTAATGCTTAGAAAGAACCCAACATGTGGTGAAAAATAGGTTTCTTCGCGAAGCACAAAAAGGCGCAGAGAGCTTGACGTGAACTGGCGCTCTTGGTTCGTGGAGGAACATAATTTTCTCCGCTTAAAGGCACTTTTAACAGTTTAATGCATTCCCTCCGACTATGACACATACTGTGCTTCAAGGATGAAGCCCATAAAATACAAATACAGATTTAGTTTGTCCGAGGAACACTTGAAGACCTTATTGATTGTGGGCGCATCAGGCTCGCAACCACAAGTTACCGGAATAGTGAAATCTGAACATCAACTGCCCTATTCACAAAGCGTTTTTGCAACCAGTTAAGCGCGTGTCACTTCACTTTGAACGTTCTCGTAACACTAAGGCTGCTTCCGCACGAACAATGAATATTCTTCAGTTCTTGGAACTGTCTGTATAAACAAATAGTGCGGCTGAACAATCTTGCACACTTCATCACTCCCAAAAGCATGCTGTCTGTTCACGGAAGCCCCATTGTTTCTTGAGGGGCGACGAACTAAAATCGAAAAGTTTGAGTTTTTCTTCCTGTTGTTGCTTGTAAACACCACTGACGTTCACCCTATAGCTACGTTAAGCATGTCGAAATTGGGAAAACAATGCTCTATCACCAATCCATCCTTTTTTGCTATCAGTTGTTTTGTCTTGAATTCGTTTTCTCTTTTTCTCGCCTCGGCTGTTTGTAATTTCCGAAATTATTTATGCTCTTTCTCAGAGTTCTCTTCAGAAAGAAATTGATAAAAGACTCTTGCTTGAATTTATTTTTGTTTATTCAGTTTCTAGACTTTCCTGCGTATATATACCACATAAAATTTCAACCCACAGTTTTGCTGCGCAATAAGTGCAAGCATACCCCCTCCCCACCCCCCCCCACCCCCGCCCTCCCTCTCGAGGACATTTGAGGTCTGTTGAAGTCAAGCCTCCAGCCCAATTCAGCAGCTGTCACCCATTTAAAGCACCATGCATCCACTGGATATCTCCTTACCGCACACCTTTAGAGGGGACACGTGGGCTTCCCTCACCTCCTCCCACTGCAGCTTTGGATCGATCTCCCACCCCACCTTCTCCCAACGTCATTATCTAAAAACGCGATTCATTACCCATCCAACGAACTTTACTCTCTAAACGCGCCACCCACCATCACAACACTGACTTCCACCCTTCACGTAGCCTACACCAACTAAATTCCCACGCCGCGACAGCGCAAAAAGCGACAGCCAAGTCGAATTCAAAATCTGCGGAAAATGAAGCTTTCCTTCAGAAGCAGCACCCACGAGGAAGACATCACCCCCCAAGACAAGGGGAGGTCTACCAACTCACCGTCACTCTCGAAACTTTTCCGCATGCCTTCACCTTCCAGATAAGTTTTGTCGCGCGTGTGAAGCGTCGGTTTAGAAGGAAAACACTAATTAGAGAAAAGCATTAAATCTAATAGACGAGGGCAAGTCGAACAGCTTCCGCAGAACTTCCGCATCAGATATCTGATCAGAGGCCATCCTCCTGCCAGGTGCTCGTTCCCTTATGAGGCTCCATCTAGAAGCGGGGACTACGGCGATCCCTCTAGCGGAGGTTCTTCAAACGTAAGCAGAGTAACTTTTATTTCCCATTTAACAATTACTCACAGAACGGTAACACGGATAAATTTAGCTTGATTATGCTGTAGTAACAATGGAAGATTCCAAATGAATTCTTGCACTCATAATAAATTTCTGATAAAAAAAATTTCAGGGGGCGCTTTGTTGACGTAAAGTACGGTGAGGCGAAAGCCTTTAGCGCGGTGTTGCTGCTTTTGTCACTGATGTGTGGTTCAGATGTTGATTAAGTGCACAACTGTTTGTGAATTTTAAATTATGGAGACACTGGCGGGCGCTTGAGAGGCATCCGTCTGATTCGACGCCTATCCGCAAACACAGTCCACCGTCTAAGACAAGGAGAACTACATATGCATTGACAGGAAGTAGCTTAGTCTTTAGCACGCTCCGCTGCGGAACGGAAGGCTGATGGTTCTAATCCCACCGTGCAGAAAGATTTTTTTTCCTGTCTAGTTACTGGATGTAATGGACGCCGGAGAGATCCATGGACGCGTGTATGAGCCATTAAAGGCATTCGCCTTAATAAAAGCTTTGAGTACTCTGACGGCAAGGACATTTTCCTATTAAGGCAGACGCATTATTTTGGTACTCTCGTTGGTAAACGGGCACGTGTAGATCTCGTCGCTACATTTTGATCAGTTTATTTTATCTTTATGTTTCAAAGTCATTTTACTCTCCCTCTACTTCTTTGCGCCCTCTCACTATCAATATCCTGGCGCCGTAGCTGCCTTCAGCGCGTCAATAACCAAACAAGTCGTGGCTGCGAGACAGCAACGAAAGGTGCATTTTTTCCCACCAGTGGTTTTATTTTCCTTTCTTTTCGCATTGATCTTAGATAAATCACTATTGAGGAACGAAGGCTCCTTTCATTGGCGTTGTGCAGCCACTACATCAGTAAAATTTGTCACCTGTGTTTCTGGGCACACATTTACAAAAAGCTTACATTTTTTCGTTGGCAACTAAGACTAACAGAATAATGTATTAGACGACAAGAGATGCCTATTTACAATATTCAGCCCCGTTTTCCAGGCGATAAATTCGTTACGTTCTTCTTAGAAAGAGCGCACGCGGTGGGTATTTCGGCACGAGTATTCGTTTAGCTGTCATCCTCGCACGAGGCAATAGCTCGCTGGTGGCAACATTTCTCTGCATGACAGAAACCTCTTGTCGAGAATGGGTACACCAGATCGAAGGCTGATGAAAAGTGTTCGAACAGGAAACTAAAATTTTTCGTATACAAGGGCTCGCTGTGTCTTTCTGGTTCCTATCACGAAGCCGGGACGGTGTTAGTTATTGCTTCTGTAATGCCAAGGACTGTAAACAACGTTCTTAGTGCTACGTTGAAGTCCTTCGCTATTTGGCATTCCTCTTTAGCTTTCGGTCCCTCACAGCCCCCTCTTCAATCCCCCCCCTCCCCTACCATATATAAAGTAGCCGACAGTGCTTTGCCTGGTTAACCTACTTGTCTTTCCCTCTATCTGCCCTTACAGCCTAAGAAACTGCGCTGAATATGGCCATTTTCAGGTGACAAAAACTTCTCTGTAGCTTTTTTTTTACAGCCATCACCATTTTGACCTTGTAAAACCAGCGGAACATGTATATAATCAAGCTCGTCAACCGCAATGCCAATTGTTCTAACCGCACGATGAGCCCTTAAAACGAAAACTGTAGTGCGCATGGCAGCTGAAAAGAACAACTCACTCGCATCGGGCCGTGTGTAGCGAGACGGCTAAAGAACGGGGCAAACCTTAGTGTCCATGGACTTCAGAAAGGCGCAGCATAACGCGGCGGGACAAGCGCAACGTTTTGAGCGGTATCGTCTAGCGGGCCTCATACGAATCAAAATTTTGTCGCGCTGGAGCTGACGGCGTCTATTCGTCCGAAACACGCCCCATGTGAAACCCGCTAGAGGCACTAGCAGTCTTCCCCGCAAGAAGTTTGTGAAGAATTCTAGATAACATATTATTCGAAATTATTTCGCTTGTGTTCTTCGAATGGCCCCGGCATTAAACGCAGCTCTCGTTCCAAATAGAGGTACTCAACGTGAAATAGCTCGTGGGATTCGTTTGAGACTCGTTGTACCCTTCTGTAGGAGACTTCATTTCGTAAACATCAGCTGTCGAATACATGGTCTCCTTAGGGAGGCTCAAACAGGAATAGTCATTATACTTCGTTATAAAAGATTTTTACGATGCTTAACTCTAAAATTATTTCTAGCAGCTCCTACTTTAAGGATTATGAATTGATAATTTATTTGCTTTTTCATATATTTTCTATAAACCACACGCCAGCGCATTGTTTCATCCTCTGAGAATTTTATTTCACTGCAAAACTGTAGTTCCTTGTTAAACGAGTAACGTCAGGGCTAGTTCTTTCAATATGAGCCATATCGTTCAATTTCGACAGCAACAGTACACCACATTTTTATCAGCTCCAATTCTCTCTAGAATTTACACTTGGTAAAGAGCTATCTCTGACTTCAGCGAATCACATATCCAAGGAGATTGAATGCGTTACCATGTCCCTTAAACGGAAAGTGCACAATAGTTCCACCATGCCAGTATTCACCTATAGAGGAAAAACAGGGAGGTTAACAAAACGGTTTCAAATTAAACTAAGCAGAGCGAAGCGAGCTATGAGAGAAAAAATCTTTAGATTAACGTTCCCAGGGAGATTAACGTTATACGAATCATGATGTCCTAGCTGAAAACAAGAAGAATGGAGTTCGGCAGGGCATAAATACAACGCTCAGAGCTTGTAGCTGCGGTCACTCAGGGTGACGGCGTGCATTCCGAGGGAGGACACGCGTAGCATTGGACCTCACAGAGTCAGCTGATCGGATGATGTAACGAAGTTTGCGGGGTTATGATGAGGGCAGCTGGCGCACAACAGGGCTATTCGAATGTCTCTAGGTCAAGAATTTATCCTTCTGTAAGCATACTTTGCTGCCTCCTACCTCTGTTGATGCATGGATGACAGGTGTCCTCCTTCTATATAATGGTGGACATGCCTTAAAAAACGACGGGCCTAGGCATACACAGCAAATAGTGTTGACTGAGAAAGTAGTACGTGCACCTTTCATACCTGCTAGTTCTTGGAAGAGTAAGACAGTGTATGTTCAGCTCGCCGAATTAGCATGATCACCCGCCCGCCTGCTCTAGTAAGTTAGTATCAATCACACATAACACTGCGAGGTAACCTTGAGCCCTCTAAGGGGCCAAAAACCCACGTACGCTGCGCTTTCTGAAACCATAACTCAGCACACCACGCCCAGATAGCATCGTTTGACTAGCACTGCATATCTAGAGTTCCTCAGTGGTTGCGCTAAAGCGTCGTATCAGCATCACCCTCAAGAATTTGTGCAACCTGACATCCCTCGATGCTTGCTTAGAGCAGCCTAGGCAGCCATCGTAACGGCCGATAGGAAAACTAGCAAAGATCATGTGCCTTTCTCTTCGCTGCAGTAACATCGTGGTAGCTACAACTAGTGTTTTAGATTTAGTTTTAGTTTTACTAGTTTTAGTTTTAGTAGTCGACACGTGGTGTCGACTACTAAAACTCGGTGGTAAAAGCAAGCGGTTCACGTGAAGTCGAGTACTGCAGGCCAACAAGCTTGAAGCAGTCAACTGGATTACGCACTATTTCATCGTTTGAAGAGTAGTCTTTTTTTACACAATCGAACCACAAGACATACGAGCACAAAAGGAAGTTGAGTTGGAGGACAATGTTCTAAATAAAATAGACGAGTTTTATGAAGAACCTGGCAATGTGGCCTACTATTACGGCTGACTTATGCTCAGTATTGACAGTCAGATGATGCGTTCTTCCACGAAATGGCCTCTTTCCCAGAGCAAGCATTTGTGCACAGCACCCCTTCGCTGGGCATATCGTTAGCAAGTAGCACATATCACAAATGGCCGCTGAAGCACCATTGGAGATACCGTTCAGCAGCAGGCATGTGTTTGTCGCGCCATAAATGATACGAAAACGGGATCAGAGAGGCTCCTGCTCGCATTCGGTACTCAGACACCTTATCCTACACAGGAAGGGGCCAAGTATTCTTAATCGAGAAAGCACCCTCCTTGTTAGCAATCACTCTAGAGGTATTTACCATTCGTTGTGACGTGATACAGGGTATTAACCTCACAAAACGTATCATACAGTTTGATGCAGACTAGTCTTCCCTACTCGAGCGCTTGATTGCAGTCACCCACCATTACAAGGCATGTGGTCCAGATTTGCTGTTCCGGGCATGAATTCTGTGGCATTTCGATATTTAAGTGTGGAAGCGTAAACGTCACGAGACAAATCGCCCAGCATGACTGCGCATAATTAACCTTCGGGAGACAACAGCCATGTTATGCCACCACTCCCATTATCCAAATCAATACTCTTTCCGCAGCCTTCAGTGTCGACATCACTCAGAGATATTTACCTGTCCTTCTAGCGAACCACTCCACAACGATTTAGATAGGGTATCCCGGCTAAATTTAGCTAAAGTTTAAAAATATGCCGAAGAACTATAAGACGACGCGACCAAATGGATGTTGCTGGCTACTGTTGCGGCAGGTCACATTATATTTTGTATTCTGCTTCATTGCATAATTAGTTCAGTATAATTAACGAACACCGAAAGCAACGAGGTCTGGCAAAGAGACTTCAAATAGGTTGTATAACTGTCCACAAAACGTCCAATTACCCAGTTTCTAACTTTCTATCTATTATTTATTAGTTTTTTTTCTGCTTGCTGCAGATTACTGCGAGATGAAAAAAATACCATGTTTCATACCCGCTCTCCTCGCCGCAAATGTAGGGGTCTCATACGTTTCGTGTAAAAACGAACGGATGATTTTGCCGTATGTGCTGCAGCTTAGAAGACGACAGGGTAGCGACGCAGGCATTGGCTGTCGGATTTACCCCATCGATGTGCTTCACTACCGGCGGTTCATGATAGCGATAAGCAGACGCTCTGCTCATGGCTTGCGCTGGCGTAAATCGCAGAGCCAGCGCCTACCTCACTGCCCTGTCGCCTTTTAAGCAGCAGCAAACCCGGCTGAATCATCTGTTAATTTCTACGCGCCATGTTTGAGAGTACTGCAATCGCGGCGAGCAAGCCGGCATATCAAATTGTATTTTTGTGCGTTTCGTGGGCGCCTGCACTTAGCGGAAATAATACTTATAGATAGAAACTTTAGCAGGGCGTCTTGCGGCCTGTTCTACAGCTTTCCAATTGAAAATTTTCCCCAACTTCGTCGATTGGAATTTGGTTAATTAATTGGACTAATTATTGCTGCCAGATGATGCCGTCTCTCACTACAGCTACCCAGTCCTTCCAAAAATCCGCCACGGCGATTAAGCTGCCCAGAATTTCACGCCTTGGTCTCTTGTCTGTCTATGGGTACCTCCCCGTATTCCGGGCCTCTGCAAGAAACTTCTCGCTAAATATCCGGGCCCCTATCACATCTTAAAGTGATCATCTCCTGTCAACTATATTGCTCAGCCACTCACGTCACCTCCTGATCTCCGACGCCGCGGCCACGAGACTGTAGTACATGTCCAGCGTTTGAAGCCCTAATATGACAACGCTGTTTTGTCTGCCCTTTAACTCACCAGAACGGCTCCTCTCCTGCACGGAGGCCGTTGTAAAGAAGAAGACGGCCTTATGCGCGAGCCGCATGACTGTCGCCTGGTGCACACTCCTGGCTGGACTGTCTGATCTCGGACTGCTGTTGGCCCAGCTCCCGTTCCGAATTTCTCCAAGCAAACCCCCCTTACACCTCCAATTAAAGAATAAACACCTGCTTTCGCACGTTTATTTGGCTGAACTACGTTTAACAACGTTCAACCGAGTAGACGTAGGAGGAGGAGGAGGAAAGGCAGGGAGGTCAACCACAAGAATAATCGGTTTGCTACCGTGCAAGGAAGGCAAGGGGTGAGGGGATAAAGAGATGAAAGAGAAAAAGAGTAGTATAAACTTGAAGTCACTATGCGAAGTCACAGCGTTCGGTACACTCAGAGCCTATCGCGCAGGCCAGAAGTCCTTAAGAAGCGTAGCAGTGCCTTCACCGTCGACGATCGCCGTGGGCCGTGGCCGAGAATCTTCATTTCCGTCAGTGGCAACGAATCTAGAGGCTCCAGTGCATGACAGAGAGACTGCCTTTCGGCGCAGTAGGCAGGGAATTCACAAAGAATGTGGGCTATAGTCTCATCACACCCGCAGATGCCACATGCAGGGCTTTCAGCCATACCTGTTAAGAAGGAGTAGTGCTTGGTGAAAGCTACACCAAGCCACAAGCGACACAGCAAAGTTGCTTCACGTCGTGGCAGGCCGGTTGGAAGCCGGAGCTTCAGATCTGGGTCCAAGGTTTCACTAGTTAAACAACCAAGGCTAAGAAATAATGTAAGTTGTTGCGAACAAAGAAGCATATGCGATCAGATTAGGTTCCCTTTTCGGAACGTCGATGGTGTCGTTGCATCTGCTTTACGCAGTTTGCGTGCACTCTTTAACAAATATTCATAGCCTTCTGAAAAGCCGCGAGTGCTCGAGCGTCCACGATCCTGTACATTCCGACGCCACTAATAAGTAGCGAAACTTGGAGAAAAATCACCCGTATGTTAAACGCCCACGATTTTTTTTCACCGGTGAATCATGTTTATAGCAGTGTTTTAACTTTATACACCTTCATTTAGGATACGCAGTGCAATGTTTCATTTCTTCACATCTTTTAGGACAGGTTCGCCCGTTTTTTAAAAACATATTGGAACCGGTGTAATGCGTTATCACTCCGCTTTGAACGTGGGCCTAAAGCTAAGCCTGTATCCGCACAAGGCATTCTTCACTTCTCGAAGAAAGTAGTGCTGATAAACAGCCGTGCATTCTTCGTCATTCCCACAAGCATGCTAGAAGCGTTTTGTTAGAACCCACTTCATGCATAAATGCTGTGGATAACCTATCGAGTATCAACTGTCCCACTGAGAAGCATACTACTAGCTCAGTAGAGCCCGCATTGGCTTTGGGAGGTACCAAATGTAACCCGACAGCGTCATTTTCTCATCCTGTTGTTCTTCATATGCAAAAATGGTGTACCAGATATAGCAATATGCAGCACGACGTGCATACCAAAACACATGGCTTCGTCCTCAACGCATCCTTATGTACTGTATTCTTTACGGTGGTTTAGATTGAGATGGCTTTGATTTTGTTCTATATATCTTCTGCTTCCGCTCGTACTTCCAACTTTCCAAAGTTATTCGCGCTGTTTTTCAGAGTTCCTTTTACGAAACGGAAGATTATTTATGTTAGAAAGAAAAGTACCACTCTTCTTGGCTGAAGTTATTTTTTTTTATTTTTCACTGTGTGACCACCCAAAACAATATTATAACACCAACATTCCCAAACACTAAGAGCTCCAGCTTTCAAATTAGCGCTGCTGAGCGTTGCTTTGGTCATCATTCGTTCATATTCAATCTCTTCATCCGTTACTGCGCGCGCTGGCGGTTAAACGTTTAGGTGAGCTGCGCCTGTAATACTTCCTCGTTCAGCAATATACCCTAGTAAATTTGCAACCGTTACATGACATGTACGTGGTCATTGCGAAATTCTAAACCCCGACGGAAACCCTCGTATTTTACTAGAAGCAGCCACCTTACCCCATCTATTTTCTATCATCCACAGATAACTGAATTTAATACTTTTTCAATACTGTATTTTGGTAGTTTCCGCTGATAAAAGTAAACTAAGATCCTTTTTTTTTTGTTTAAAGGGAAGGACTTTGTAGCGCATAGAGCACGTATTAAAAAAGGCACTCTGTTGTGATGGCAATGCTGGAATGAAATGCTGGCCTTAGTCAAAAATAATGTGGTAGATAAAAGTGGGAAGCCAATAGAATGAAACCGCGGTAGAGATATGTAGGTAATAACCTGCTAAAACCTGATGTTAATGAAAGGAGCGTAATTACGTCGAACAGTAGAAGCCACTGATCGGAGCGTCTATACCCATTTCTGATGAGGAAGTAGCGAAAGCCTGTTTCCGCCACAGATTTTGTGTTGTTTTGCAAAACCCGCATGACTGTTGACACAATACACTCATGCAAATCATGGATCGCTTAATGAGTATGTGAAGAAAAGATTTCCTTTATATTATGACTTCCTGATTACAACGATTCATTTAGCTTCTTCTTCAACCAGAATTGATTGCGTTTGCCCATTACCAAAATGCGCTGGCAACGAAGACTTAAAATGCCCCAGGTTCTTTTGTGGGTGAAGTTTTCAATGCAAATTTTATTTTGATCCTCTTTAATATAGAACCGTGAAAATTAAGAGCACTATCGAGAAAGTTTAGCTCAGCAGTCTTTAATAAAGAATGCCCACCTGGCTTGGCATCCGCTCTCTCGTTCAAATTGATTACCTTTATTTAAGTTCTACGCAATAAGCCAGGAAGCTGCTCTTAAGCAAAAAAAATTATTAGCGCCAACACTAATTTCGAGACCGGATATTTCACCTTGACTTGCTCAATGACTATATTGGCTATTTTGAGATTTTTTCCACTCTTATTATCCTCACCATTGCGATCAAAGAAGCCGCACGGAATCGGAAACGTCAAATTTCTTCTTTATTAGAAGAGTGACTGCATTTCTTCGTATAACCTTGATCTCACTCTGATAATTCGCATCTTCCGGATCATGTTAGACGTACGGCTTGGGAAATCACCTTTCTCTTTGACTCCCTGAGTACCCGTACCCATTATTTTCAACTTCTTTTTGCTTGTGTTCGCATTATTGCTAAGGCGGAGGTCGTCAGTATTACCAAATGTCATTCCTCGCGTTGACCCTTTCACAGACTCTATTTCTTTTTTGCAACTTCTTTCAATGTGATCAAAGAAGCAGTACTGGTGCTTGAAGGTTATTTTTCCTCTCGACTTGCTCAGTGGCAGTTATTATTCTTTTCAACTTCTTTGCCCTCGTATTGCACACATCATTGGGATCAATGGAGGAGTTTGAGTTACGTAACGTCATTTTTCACGTTTGCTTGATCAGTGGTTGGGCTGCTTCTTTGCAACTTCTTTCCACTCGTATTGTTCCTATCATCGTGATCAAGGAAGCCGTACCAGTTCCTTAACGTCATTTTTCATTTTGACTTATTCAGCTTAAAGTATTACTTACTTTCATATTACTTCCTGAATCCATAATTAAACGGACTAAGCCATGACAAGGAAACAAAAATTCTCCCGGGGGGGCGGAGACTAGAATCAAGGACCTTCAGACTGCGAGGTGACCACGCAGCCCACAGGCTACAAAACAGCATTATTTCTTGGCGAATAAAGGTTAACCTAGTTTATTCGTTTCCTTACGACCATATGCTGAAAACTAGATGTGTCATTAGAAAGGAAGAAATCTTGAATGAACCTCGGAACAGAGCTGACGATGAGATGCTGCTTTTGTATTCGCAGCACATCAATAGGCTTAAGTGCCCTCCGTTTTTTGTTTTTTTAATGTTCTGTACAGGTCCTTATCGGATCTTGGTTCTATAAAGAAACGAAGTCTTCATGTTATGTTTCTTGGTGTTTGCTGGCTGCATCCCTGGTCATATTTGTTAATGTACAGTGTAGGTGTGCTATGTGTTAATTGCATGTGAAAATGAGGGATGCATTGCAAAATAAGCCCTTAACCGCAATGTTAACAATGAATATCTATCTTCTGCTAGGCAGTATGGATTCCAGGGTCATTGGTTTGAACTTATCTTCCGGCCCTTTACGGTCATAAAGAGCCAGAGCTTCTAGCAGCTAGAGCATAAACTAATTCCAAGTAATTCTAGTTCGACGGTCTTAAGTTAACTTTTAATAATACGTTCCAATTATCTCCAACAGATATCATAGAAAAAGCCGCTTCAGGAACGGGAAGAGAGGCTTGCAACTCGCAATTCATAGCTCGTAGTTAGCCTTATCCTAGAGATTAAATATTTTACTAAGTTGGGCGCATTGCAGGTGCAAAGCGCTAAACCTATCCCAAGGGACTGAAATAGAAAGAAGTCTCCGTACGTACAGTCTCCGTATGACGACATGCACATCATAAGAAATCATGCAGAAACTGCAGAATGAACGGTACGGAAGACATATAGACAGCGAACTAGCAGGATATGAAAAAATTGGAGCGGACACTTATGCTTCACCTTAAGTGCACCGCGAGACAGCTTTACAGAGTTAACACCCATATATCTCGATATGATAATTTTCCAATTTATGTTCATAGATCCCTGAGAGACCTTACACCACTCCTGGTGCAGTGGTGCAGCGGTGGCAGGTGCTGCATCGTTAGAGCTTGTGCAACCCTGGTCGCTCTTCCCTAGCAACCTCTCGCAACAAATCATTAATTTAGCTGCCAGCTGCCACGATGATCAGTTTTCTCTCAATCCGGTGGGCAGGTTGCGATGGCGTCACAATGTCAGGTGACCTAGATGGCCCACCTAAGCTGCTTCTCAAAAGAATTTTCGCTCACAACGCCAACGCCGACGCCGGATATTCTGCTCAACGGAAGCCTTAAAGCTGTGGCGTTAAAACCGCCGGGTAGCCCTCTAAACCACTTACCGGCACATAATCGTCATCCTCGCGGCACTGTCCAACTTCGTCATCCTTATATCTTTCTACTGGTGGGAGGGCGTAGGAAATGATGGCAGCCGTCAGCGTGGGTGTGAGGTGGGCGAGACGAATCCGTCGAGCATTCAGATGGGGACGCCGCTGGACGGGGCTGATGAAGCTGCGTGTATAGTTGAATGGAGGGCAGTCTGCCTTAAATTACTGAAAACGGTGCCTCATGGGTGCTTTCCTTCGTTTCACGGTTAACGACGAAAGCTGCAGCACAGACAAAGCGGTGCCAGTTTGAGACGTAGCTGCGAAGAATGCAGGTACGTCTTGCAGGTTAGAGTTAACTCGCTCCACGATGCCATTGCATTGTGGATCACATGAACCAAGTATAAATGTTTCTCGTTCACCTTAAGTGGAAATGCAAGTCATTCATGTCCGACAATCACGGACAAAAATTTTGAAATTTAAAAATTGTAATATACTTTTATGGAAATATTGAAGGTGTAAGACGGGGATTTATTGAAGGCACTGGGACCTCAGGAGCAGGGTCGGCAACAGTCCGTGGTCAGCCATGTCAAGCACACAGCACGCACAGCGATCGCAATGCCGCCGTTAAACAGGATGTTCGTCTTCGTCTATACAAACATAATGGTTCATTCTTCTGGCATATAGCAAAATATTTTAAATTGTTTCCATCGACTGCATATAACAGTTAAAACTGCCATAGAAAACCATTAGGGAACGCTTCTGACGATAGTAAAAACATCCCTCAGCGAAAGCTAATATGTTTGGAATATATGGTGGGATATTTATGATGTATTTTAAACATAATTTGTATTCATGAATGCCCTAAAATTTATAGGAAATATGCTCCTGAAGTTTTACGCTTACTATTCGAAATATGTTCTTCAAATTTTCCAAAAATAAGTCACTTAAATCATCCTTCGAGCACGTTTTAAATACGTGACAAAATATGTATGCGGTTTTAGTATGTTGTCAATGTATGAAAAGTGCGCTTTGGTAAATATGAAGTTAATTCGTCTGAAGTATACTTCAATTATAACAAACAGGCAGTCCTTTTAAACATATTTGAAGCACACTTTTTACAACCGTAAAACTATTCAATGCTCGCAATCGCATTTCAGGAAATGGCCTTTGCTTGTTGGCAATGCATTTATGAAAGGGTATTTTCGCAAGTATGACATTAATTCGTCCTAAGTATACTTCAATTCTAACGAATGAGCTGTCCGCGTAAACATATTTGTAGCACACTGCAGGCTGCCGTTGAAGAACCTGGTGCTGGAATTCACGTTTCGGGAAGTGATATGTTGGCAATGTATTTGAAGTGTGCTCTCGTAAATACGAAATTAATTCGTCCAAAGTATACTTCAATCCTAACGAATGAGCTGTCCGAGTAAACATGTTTGCAGCACACTGAAAGCTGCCGTTGAGCTACGTGCCATGCGAAGACTACCCAACGAGAAGCTATGCATACATGCTAGGGTAGCGCAGTGATCCCTTGGAACTGGTGTCATAATGCACCCAGGAAAGGATAATGAATATTTGGAATTTCACGCTGAGTGGACAGCGCATCTTTTGTTTATGCATTCGCTCTAAATGTTCTCTCCAAATGATAACAGCACTGATCTTAAAGTAACAATTAATTCCGCTCAGTTAAGCAAATAAGACGGACAGCTGTTTGAAACTTTGCATCCTTCCTTTTGGCGACATGCGTTTTGCAGCTGCCAATTAGAACTTGTAGTTTATGCTAAAATTATTCCTCATGCTCACATCTAGAATGGTCCCATAACAATTCAAAGCCCTGTGAATCGACCGCGTCCCGACTTCAAAACAGCACTCACCTTCATGGGTTGATCGTTTTCTGTGGATGAAAAGCAGACTCCTACATGAGCAGCTGCAGAATATGTTTTGAAGGCAGCTGGGGGCCAAGAGGAAGTTAACAACAGCGAACTCAAACAGCACGGTTTCCTTAGACCTCGCTCTTGGAAAGTCATCGTAGCGTCGAGAGATGGCGCTGCGATGGATTTCTCTGCGCGCTAGAGTAATATTTTGTAGCTGAATCTAGAGTTTAACAAACATTTTTAGTGTGCCTGTGAGAAAAAGCATAGCCTAGATAACTGTTACCATCCTCAAAGCATATTTCGAACTAAAGCAACCAGAAGCGCTCGGACCAAAGACAACTTCCCCCTTGCGAGCCGCTGCTGAGACGAGAAATACTATAACACAACCAGATAAATCATCATCATCATCATCAGCCTGACTACACCCACTGCAGGGCAAAGGCAATGTCTCTCCAATTAACCCTGCTTTTGCCAGCTGTGGCCACCCTGCCTCCGCAAACTTCTTAACCTGTTCGCCCACCTAACTTTCTTCCGCGGCCTGACGGGGAAATTGAGGAAACTCTTCAGTTAGCAGCAGACACCATCTCTTCTCACGCGTCATCCATCGGGCTCGAATGTTCCCTATCTAAGTCCACGCTCTTCCTAATTAGGCCAAAATCTAGCGCTAACTCGCCCATCCAAATCAATTTAAAAGGATCCTCTATCCTCATCACACCCACCCTCTGCATCCTTGGCCTCCACTTGCAGGATTCTGGACGAAATGAACATACCGTTAAAAGGCTCAAGGCCTCCACGCAATCCGTGTTGCACCTTCTACGCCGAGTGTCCTCCCTTAACAAGGGTTTAGACGAAGCGGACAACATGAAAGTAGTGCACGCATTTACGCTTAGCCGCATTCTATACGCAACCCCCTATCTCAAACTGAACCGCACGGAAACCGAACGCGTGAACGCAATGATCCGCCTTGCGACTAAGGCAGCCCTAAACCTACCTCGTAGCACTAGCTCAGCCAAACTTCTTGCACTAGGCATGCATAACACCATTCAGGAACTAGTTGACGCGCACCTTCAGGCACAGTACCTTAGACTTGCCACGAGCGCACTGGCCGCCATATACTCTCCTCCCTTCGCATCAACATACCCGCTAACCAGTCAACCCTTATACCCATCCCTCGACACATCCATACACCTCTCGTTGTGAAACCCCTTCCTCGAAACGTCCATCCCCAATATCACATCCCTCGCCGCTTAGCTCGCGCTAATGCCCTCCATAAGTACTATGGGCAAGCCCACGATGCCGTTTGGGTAGATGCCGCATGTACAGCGCATGAAGCGGTAGCAGTAGCCCACAGTCCAACCCTACCTCACCCCCTAACTCACAGTCTTCCCTCTGGCTCTACGCCTGAGGAGGCAGAGGAGACCGCCATCGCCCTAGCCCTTGCACATTCGGACGCCCAATACATCTTCAGCGACTCCAAAACGGCTCTGTCCAACTTTGCCAGGGGCAGGATTCACGCCCCTGCCTGGCAATTTTTGAACACCCCTACCCAAAATTTACCGCGCAGGGTAGAGCTTCAGTGGGTGCCGGCTCACTCTGGGAACCCTGGAAACGAGGCTGCCGATAAATTGGCCCGAGGTCTGATTTGCCGGGCTCAGGACAGTCTCGATCCAGGATTCTCGAGGGAGCGGGCGCACACCTTAGTGGAGCTAAGCAAATACCCCGTTTGGACCATCGGACTTACCCTCCTCCCCACCCCTCTCTTACTCACTCCCAACAGATCCTCTTCAGACGCCTCCAGACCCGCTCTCTTCATCCCCTCAGCTTTTATCCCACTATTGCGGCACATCCCCTGCATGCTCCCTATGTGGTGACCCCACGCCACACTCTCCCATATCCTTTTCGGCTGCCCTGCTGACCCTCCCCCGCGGGGACAGCACGCCATCTCGAGCTGGGAGGACTGGGAGGTCCTGCTTATGTCTGCAGACCCGACATCGTAGCTTGCTGCGCTGACTCGGGCTGCCGACGTCATGTCCCGGCATGACCTACTTGATGCAGTGCAGGACCGCGCAGTGGCCCAGGGACCCAGCTGGGTCTAAAACTCAATTGCTAAATAAAGTTTTTCTGTCTGTCTGTCTGTGCGCGCCCTGCTATGCTTTCCTTCTCTTGGAATCCACTCCGTTAATGTCAAGAAACAGCGGTGGCTCGCATTACATTCCGGGCCCAAGCTCATTTCTTCCTCTTGATTTCGACTAGGACGTCATAAACTCGCACGCATTTGTTCCCTCACCCACTCTGCCCGATTCCGGTCTCTCAACGTTACACCCATAACTTTTCATTCCATAGACAAATAAAATACCATAGCGGTTGCCAGCCATGCCGCCAAATATAACGGGCTAATGTCGAGAGTTCATACATTGGAGGGCATCAAACGTTCAATACAGGTTAGCTGCAATTTTTTATTTACACCTGACAAGTGCCACAATAGTTGGTTTCTTCATTAGAAAGGGACCTGAATTCGTGTATACTGGATGCATCTAGCGGATCATTGCTAGAAACGTGAAATGGACTGCCTTCAAGCGAAGAACGTTATTCGTAAAGGCTGCTTCCTCTAGCCCTGATCACTCCCATTGGCAAATACGAATGTCATCATGTTCGTGCTTTATTGAAAATGCGGGGAAAGTTCGCCTTCTAAAGTATACGGATATCATGCCATCATTGATGCAGTTTGAATAAGCATTTCAGAGTAGCCGAAAGTATGATGATTTTTGTAGGCTTTCAGGTAATGCGGACATCGTTGCGGGAATCGTATCGAACATTTCAGGACAAAAACATTTTTGAGCGGGAAACAGTTTATGAACGCAATTTTTTCATATCATGGAAGATTTCAGCATAGCAATCAATACATTCACGAACTACCCTATGGTAGTCCCATTTTTTTTGCTATTAGCATTTTTGGTATGGTCATGGTTTTTCTACTACTCTTGATTGTTCGATGCATTAGATGGAAACACGTTAAAAGAAAGATTTTGTTGCATGAGCGAAGAATGGGCCGTTACCTTCAAAATTTCTATAACAGTATCTTACAATTTTTCAGCATTCAAAAATTTTGGTCGAGAATGTTGCACATGGCTAGCAGCATTTTGGAAAAGCTTGCGGCTTAGAATGTAAATATGATTTTTTTATAGTCTGCTTGCTTAGACAACCTGGAGACCTGAAACTCTATCCTTTAAAGGGACCAAGAAAGGGGGCCTCAATAAAGGTGCGATATGTCTGGGATGTTAAAAGACGACGGTTTCTAATTATCCCCCAGCAAGAATTATTTTAATGCGTTTTGTGGAAGCTGAGTTATATGCAGACAAAATTTAAACTTCCGCGTCTTCGCGGCTTTCCCTCTCTCGCACGCCAAAACAGCGGCGCTCCTCCGCCGGCCCCTCTCACTCGGCCCGTCTCCTACCTCCGCCGTCTGCGGCGCGAGCGGAGTGGCCGCGCCCGCTGTAGCGCGTGACGTCTGAAAGAGTTTGGCGCTGCGAACCAATAGAAAGTTTTGTTTCACGTACATAGAGGGTACACGTACGCAAACGTGAGAAGTCTACGTAGCCTGCGCGCAGGTCATTTGAAACCCTTATAGTTACACGCACGCGAAGCACGCCGCGCGTTACGCCTAGCGCCATCTACTAAGAAACACAGACAATGGTTGTAGCCTAAATCATCCAAGACAAGTCTTTAAGCCAAGCCATTCATAGCGAGACCGTTGCTATGACGACGACCAACGCTACTTCGTCAGGCTTAACAGCTGAAAAATCGTCCTTCTGTCTGAAAAACAAAAGCTATTTGTAGCTTGAAACCTTATGCGAGGGTAAGAATGGGCAAATCGAAGGCGAATACAACAGTTTAGAACACGATATCGCGTCGAGGGATTAGAGACAAAACTGTTATCGCTGTGAAGCGGCGGGCAGGGCGCCGCCATGTTTGTCAACGCTACGTACGCAAGCAACGCAAAGACCGCAACGTAAAAATCCGAATCTCACGTACGTACGTGAGACTCGCGCATACCCGTTGCGTTCTGTGCATGCGCACTGGTCACCCGTAAGAGCTCTACGTACGTGAAACTAAAACTCTCTAATGAAAAATTCTCCCTTTCGCACCTCGCGGCAACGCGCGGTGCCGGGCTTTCGCAGGAAACCCGGCTGCTGACGTCATTTGCAAGACGTGACGTCATCTGCCAGGTTTTCGTGCGAAAGCCCGGCACCGCGCGTCGCCGCGAGGTGCGAAAGTGGGAATAATTAGAAATGCATTGTAAATTTCCCACCCGCTTTTGAGGTCTCGTACGCGCTATGGACGCGCTGTGGCCTGTACTCTACATAGTGCAAGCATTTTAAAGCCAAGCTCAAACACCCCTTTCTGTGACCCTTTAAGGAGCGATACGAGACTCAGATCTATGCACGTGGTCTACAAGAAGAATCAAACAAACGAAATTCACGCAGCTTTAGGCTTAACGGGGCTAGTACATTTCACGTTGGCTTTTTTCGTGTGGATTTTTGGCTGTTCGGGGCAGTGATTATACATCGACTCTGTAGCGTCCTATTTCACTACACTAAATGTAGTCGTCATGAAAGGCAATAGCCGTCCGTTCTGATGCCATTGATACTCACTCCGATAATTGAATGAATGAATTAAATGCTTTGAGGAGACCACCCCTTCAACATGCGGCTCTGTCTGTACTTTAATATGCTCTCTACTGTTACCCCTCAAGGCCGTCGTTGCGCTGGAATTTCTGGTAGCGGTGCGCAGAAACCAGAAACTTCAACTCCGCAGACACATTTGCTTTGATGTATCCTGTTTCGAATTTGTCTGTAAAATCTGAACAAGATAAATGCCGATGCACCTGCATTTAAAACACCTTTTTCATATCTCTTTGAAGAGAGGCGTGCATGATTTCATCACAAATGGGACTATTGCATCATCATCATCATCAGACTGACTACGCCAGAACAAAGGCCTATTCGATGAGTGTCTAATTAACTCAGTCCTTTTCTAGCGGCGGCCACCGTATCCCCGCAAACTTCCTAATCTCATCCATCTACCTAAATTTCTGCCGCCTTCTGCTACGCTTGTCTTCTCTTGCAATCCACTCCGTTAGCCTTAAATGTGCACTAAAGAGGAATCATTGTCCTGTGGGGTCGATTTCCCTACTAAATCTAATGAAATGTCCCGGCTCACGCCTTTTTTTAAAAAAATTCATCTACGCAAAGCGGAGGAGCCAGCCAACTCGTGAAATTTCTTTCAGCCAGTCGCGTGGCGGCTGCGCTTTCGCTTTTATTTTGTGTTTTTATATTTCTATGAAAAACTAGTTTCAGTCGCAGACAACGTAGCTGAAAATTAGGCCCACGGAAATAAATATAGGCTTGGACTTTTTGCTTTCGGCGATCGCCACGTATCACTCCGCCGATGGCAGAGCGGCAAGTCGCCACGCGGCTGGCTGAAAAGCACCCCACGCGTTGGCTGAACTCCTCCTCTTTATGGAGGTGAGTTAAAAAAAAAGGCTGGAGCCGGGACGTTCAATTTAATTTATAGGAAAATAGTCTGCACATTACAATAATTCGGAGTTTATAAGAATGCTCGGAGCGTGGAGATCGAGTTCTTGCGGTAAAAAGAAGAGCTGAGAAAGAGGGAGCTGAGAGTGCACCTTTAAACTGCACCAGTTGCACTTGTCACTCTACACACGACTGTGCCCACACTGTGGAGAAATAGCGACAGCTTTTCACATGGTGTGGGCATGCCAATTGAATCCTCTTACAGACAGACTTAAATAAATAATAATCGGCTTTTGGGGAAAGGAAATGGCGCAGTGTCTCTCTCACATATCGGCGGACACCTGAACCGCGCCGTAAGGGAAGTGATAAAGGAGGCAATGAGAGAAGAAAGGAAGAAAGAGGTGCCTTAGTGGAGGGCTACGGAATCCGAATTCCAATTTGGAGCAGTGGGAGGCCATTCTGCACAGTGAAGACCCCGACCAGCAACGAGTACTGGTTCGCAGGACACACGCTGCGGCGCAGGCCAATGGGCTGCCGGAATAGGCGGATCACCCAAGACGCCCGGAATTGCCATTCTTTAAATAAACTCTTCAGTCAGTCAACCGAACCAAGTGATCGAGTGTTTCACTCTGACCTTTGTCGATTTAGTTTGTGGCAGCAGCGTTTGGAGGCACGTCTTTATTTTATTTCTCTGTGTTGTGCAACCAAGGTACAGGTCGAACGCTCACAATGCCGCATTAATGCTTATGCTTTCACAGCACGTGAAAAGCCTTAAATACCCTCTGAGTGTTTCATTTCCCGTTCCCGAAATTAGGCTGCTGGTCTATGCGACGGATAAAACATCTGGGTCCAAATAAAATAGTTTTATTAAACTAACACTAGAGTAAGATTCCGAAAGTCGGGTATGGGAAACGACTTAATACTAGTCATTAAGCGTACAGATTTAAAGCGGAAGCATTAATAGTCCCATACAAGGAAGGCCAGTAGCGTGCGTGCGTGCGTGCGTGCGTGCGTGCGTGCGTGCGTGTGTGTGTGTGTGTGTGTGTGTGTGTGTGTGTGTGTGTGTGTGTGTGTGTGTGTGTGTGTGTGTGTGTGTGTGTGTGCGTGCGTGCGTGCGTGCGTGCGTGCGTGCGTGCGTGCGTGCGTGCGTGCGTGCGTGTGTGTGCGTGCGTGCGTGCGTGCGTGCGTGTGTGTGTGTGTGTGTGTGTGTGTGTGTGTGTGTGTGTGTGTGTGTGTGTGTGTGTGTGTGTGTGTGTGTGTGTGTGTGTGTGTGTGTGTGTGTGTGTGTGCTTGCGTGCGTGCGTGCGTGCGTGCGTGCGCGTGCTTTTACTGGTAGAGGCAACAGAAAGTCCCAGCGATGCCTAGAAAAGTAAGGTAACGTCAAGCGGCCGTATGACTCACAGAACAAGCTGAGCACCGCCGCTTCAGACAATCCTGTACATGTCGAGTAGCGCAGAAAGATGGATGAGCTGGTGATTCATCTTAAACTAACACCAGCGTACGAGACATAGACTGATCAGTGTGCCTGCATGTCTCATCTCTGTCTTAAGCTCGTACGCTTGTGCTAGATTAAGCTGTGCAGCTCTTTCGTCTATATGTGTACTCCCCACTGGCCGACCGACGTGTGGCGCCAATGTCACCGGAACCATTCGCACAAAAATTGAGACGCAACCGTCTGTCGCACAGCGTTCCGGGTTGTGCCGTATGATTTCTCGTTGCATATACCTTAAAATGTGGTAGCCAAGTTTGAGGCTAGCTTGCGAGAGGGATTTGAACCAACGACATTAGCGCCTTCAATACTATGCCTTCCCAGACTTTCATATCAAACCTGTGATGCAACCATTCGTCGTATAGCGTTCCTGGTGGTGTCATACGCCGATGTTTGTGTGCCATCTCAAAGGTAAAGCCGTCTCCTACATCATGCAATAAAAAAATTTGCAGGTCTCAAATGAGGCACTGAGAGAAAAAAGGAAGAAAGAAGTGCTGTAGTGGAGGGCTTTGAAATGATTCCGGAGCCCTCCACTACGGCACCTCTTTTTTCTTTTCTTCTCTCGGTCCTTCCTTTATTCCTTCCCTTATGGCACGGTTCTGGTGTCCGCCGAGATGAGAGGCAGATACTGCGCCATTTCCTTTCCCCAACAAGTGATTTTGGTCTCACAAGCGAGTACAGTCACCATCCACAAATCTCAAGGAGGAACCTACGACTCGGTTGTAGGATTCAAAGAACTTTAATGCAAATAGAGAGTTGTAGCATATCTTTACCGGGTTTACGTTACCGTTTGCCGGGCCCGGCTAGCGACGTCTGCGCATGCGCCGCCACTTACCAGTCCGCAAGCACTTTACGGAATCTTTTGGCTTTGCGGAGAGTTACCGTTCGCTCGTAAACAAACATGGCGGCACCCTGCACGGCCACTTCGGACCAAATACAGTACCGCCGACGCGTTCTTCTGCGCCATTTCTCGATATACATGAAGGCATTCGCTTTTAATTTGCAAACTCTCACTGATACGTTGAGGTTCGAGTAACAACTAGGCCATTTTTTTCGATTATTTGCTGATTTTTGAGCGGTTAAACCTAACTATATGTCGTGTACATCGCCAAATATCAACGACTACAATGCAGCTCTTCAGTTTTGTGCAGATTTATCATTTTTCTAATTTTCACAATTTTTTTCGTCGAAAAAAAACAGACTGGTAATTCTCTTAATATATTCATCAGTAATTGCAGAAAACAAAAAGTTTCGCCTTCCCGGAGTTGGCGCGCTTTAACTTACTGCCACTAGATGGCGCCACTGTGTCTACATCCAAGCACATAAAGAAGCGGCGATGCGGCACAGCAAACAATGTCGTAGTTGTGCTTTTTTACAGCGCTCCAACGCAGCGTGCGCTGCGTATGCAAGCTTACTGAGGTCTACGTAGTGAAATTGTCTACTGGCCAGGGTAGGCAGGTGTCTAGCCTCACGGGCACATTTGAAAAGCCGCTGAGTCGGCTGTTAGCTAAAGTGTAGTCGGTACGACTTTATATGCCGAGAAAAAGATTGTTAAGTGTAGCATCTCATTTCATAGAAATGATTGCAATGAATCCACATTTTTTTTCTCATTAAAAGCTCTGCATCTGTCATCATCATCACTCGTTTGAGCCTTACGGTAGCTTGTCACGGGAGAGACTGTACGCTAAAACGTCTTCTGGCGTGCACCGCGCTAACCGGTAAGTCCGGCGTCTGGTAACACGGTAAACGGTAACATAAACAAAGTATCGATATGCTGTAACTCTCTAATAACTTTAATTTCACGTAAAGAATGAATCCAAGGTCCATAATCTTTTCGCATTCAAAGATAAAAGGAGTCTTAAAGTGTCTGCCAAATTTTTTTCCTCCGTTTCCGTTAAGAAGGAAGGTCTGATTCAGTGAAGCTGTAAGTTAAATTCTTGACTCCTTCTTTTCAAACACCGTCTTGCATATTGATGATGGCCGACAATATCCCATTATTCGCTCCTGTTTTTGATTGCTTTTGTGCAGCGCAGACATGAAGACAGAAATATGATCAACCACCGCTACTTGGTGACTGCTTTAGTTTGGCCTCCGTCTGTCCTTTCAAAAAGTGAGTGACAAATGAAATAATGCTGTAAAGTAACACAAGAAAAAATGCCCCAATTTTCTTATGGGTTCAAATGCCCGAAATGGAGAATTCTTTCAGTCTAAGCAATTTCTTTTCCTATTGCATGAAAAATTGCTGATGTTCGATCACACTAGCATCGCCAATCTCGGACTACTCTAGATGGCTTTCGATGAGAGTCCGACAATGATCAAGTGCTGTCAAAGCTTGTAGTTAGTACAGTGGTAAAGTTGTTGCGGCTGAGTTCAAAGTTCTTGCAAACGCCACTACATACGAGATATTTTTTCTTCCGATGTTACTTTCGGTCAGGCTGGCCTACTAATTGCAATTAAGGCCTGCTCAGTTATTAACTTTTGACCACCTGATTAGAGGCGAAAAATTTCATCTGCTAGATTTAAACGACCTTCCATTCTTAGCTCATAACCTATATATTAGGTCCTCTGATACAAACAGGCCACTTTAGTTCTCTTTAATGGGATGTCTAATTTCTCGACATTTGCTGAGATTTTCTTCTACCTCATAACACATAGTCTTCTATGCCATTCTTAGTTGCATAGGTTTCAAATTTGCTAAAAATAATAGGCTCATGATCATATCATTCGCTTATCCTGGTCAGCTTACGCACAGGACATGCGAAGTTAGAGGATATACATTCAAGACATATTCGTCAACATGACACTAGTACATATTTTCCTACTTGCATCTAGAGGACAAGCTATATGGTTTATTTGAGATACTGCCATTCTACTCAAAGTAATGAACATCAAGGTTATATTCCGGCTCTGGTGGAATGCTAACGCACAAAGATAGGCGACTGCCAAATCTGTAGCAGGTGCAGCCAGTTTTTCCAACGGTGCCTGCGGGGGCTTCGAAGCCACGGAAGTCAACCTGAGGAATTGTGGCATAGCGGCAGTCGTCGTCCGTTTCACATTCGACGGACTGAAAGGAAAGGCAGTGCAGCAGAAAGGCAAGGAGGTTACAATTATTAAAAACAAACGGCCAAAAAAGAGGTCTTAAATTATACAAAACAACAGTATAATGGACGAGGTGCAAGTCAAATTAAAACACACACATTAAAATGTGCACTGCGTTCAACCATAGGCGCCCTAACATTGTCGGACTGTTCAGCATGCTGATCACTACACCCACCAAGAGAAACTAGAAGGAGTGTCATTGTTAATGCGACAGCGTTAAGGCTACCGTTCTGCAGAAAATCCTGCGTCGTCGTCGGCGTTGGGAGAGATAAATCCCCGGAGAAGCAACCCGGGACACCTAGGTAACGTGACGTTGTGATGTCATCGCAACATGGCCAAGTTGTTAAAAACCGCACTACCATGCCAGGTGGTGGTTAACTTAATGATTTGTCTCGAGTGTTTGCTCGGGAAAAGCAACCTGGGTCGCACAAGCCCCCCCGTTGACAGCACCTGCCATCGCATGGCAGTGGCGCATCGCTAAACCGCTGAACCACTGCGCGAGGAGGGGAATGAGGACTCCCAAGGATCTATGAACGTAAAGTAGAGAATGACCAATTCTGCGTATGTGGGCACGGACCCATTAACAGTATCGCGTCATACCCTTAAGGCGGAGCCTAACGGTGCCCTCCAAGTTTTGTTTAGGTTCTGTTCCTCGTCTTATTACGCGTCCTCCCTGTATGGAAAATAAATGAGCGCTCTTTGACAAAGGAAACCAAACCCGGTGGTTTGCTTCTCAGGTGTATAGCGAAACGCTTACGACTTCCCTAAAGATCAAAGGAGCTTGAAAGGTGATGACAAGGTTTTCCTTACATTACCGAGAATTACAGCTTCAGGAGTGCCAGATGAGCTCCATTGTACGACTGAGAAGCAAACCATGCACAGTGGTTACTTTTGCCAAAGACAGTACGTTTTTCCTACTATGTAATCTGTGGCTGTTGACTAGCAAAATAAGGGAACGCTCCCGGTACGAAGTGGGAAGAAATTCCGCTAGGCAGTGTTTGAAAATTTTACATCACTAGCACAGCTTGCGCAGAAAACAAAGAGCCCTGTTACTTGTACGCTTCTTTTTCGTCCAAACCATGACATCGAAAAATACGATGAGCATTGGAAGATGATCGCGCTGGCTGTAACCATCAGAACGGAGACTGCTCCCGACACGACAAAATTTGGTTCACCTCACCAGTGTGGCTTACGTATCCGGCTAATAAAGGGCGTTAGATAATTAGCCTTTACTTGACCTTGTAAAGTATGCAGAAAGCTCCAGGGCGCGGTTCAGGTGTCCAATGATATATGAGACAGATACTACGCCATTTCCTTTCCCCCAAAACCAAGTATTATTATTATTATTATTATTATTATTATTATTATTATTATTATTATTATTATTATTATTATTATTATTATTATTATTATTATTATTATTATTATTATTATTATTATTATTATTATTATTATTATTAAGACTGAGCTGGGTTCCAAGGGTTCATGACACTGCATGACGTGTGGGCCTGTATAGAAATACCAGTCAATTTTTGCAATTATTTGCTTTTAGCGTGAAAAAATGTTTTCGATTGCGCGCTTTTTACAGTCTTTATACTTTTGGTGTTCTGCCAGAGCCGAAACCGCTATACTTGACGCTTCAGGCACTGAGAATAAGACAGAAGAAACTGCTTTACACGATAGCTTTTCACTTCAGTCTGGTTAAATCAATCTCAGAGGCGACTGAAAATTTGTATTATGATGAGCTCCAACTGAACGGAACCAGATCGAACCGAGGGGCTGGTGGAATGTGTAGCGTGGATAACAGTAGAGTAGTAGCAGTGTCAGAGCGTTCTAGGCGTTTTCGATGGCGGGCGCTCAGCACTGAAGGTAACAAATGGATACGTAATGTCCCCCAAAGGGCACCAGCGCAGTGGCCAGCCTTCATGCCGGTCCCACTCGGCTCGCTAAAATTAAGCGATTCCAAGCCGCGACAACGGCTCAAGAAAAGAGAGGGCACAGAAAAAGAAAACTTAGTGAAGAATGCTGTAGTGGGTGTCCCGACCTGCCGTGACGATAACAGAGCTACTTGAGAAGCGCGAACAAGCGCCAACAGAATGGAGACGTGCGCTGATGGCACGCGGACGCGGGCGATACTGGCAAACTGCAACAGCGCGCGTCCTCATCATCGCCGCGATGAACATACCCTCATACATTTCCAACAGTGACGTGACTGGCTGCCATGGTTACTGATCAGCGGCCGCTTTGTTGACTACAGCTGAAGACACAGAGATGAGTAGCTGCGCAGTCCTCCTTTGCTTCCAGTTGCATATCTGTAGTCGGGCTCCTTGTGCACATTAGCCATTGCGTGCGCTCCTTTGAACAGTCTAATTACTCGCGTTTCCTCCGACAGAAATACACACAGTTTTCATAGGGTCAAAGCGGCACCACAAATAAACAAGATATTTGGATTAAACGACTTCACATTAAGGTTCCGTGTTTTTTATTTGTCTTCGCGGAAGCAAGAAGTAAGGAGTCAGTCTCACGTCGCAACCCGATCGCAAAGGAAGCGTGACCGGTTGTGGGTAACAGAATAAATATCAGAATTCAATTGACGCTTTCGCAGAAAACACAACTTCGTAGCAGCTTACTGAGCTGAAAAAAGTAAAATCTTGAAAACGTCGTCTGAGAAATTTCATACAGGACGAACTGTCCTCGGTAGACCGCGGTGCAAGAAGTGGGTGTAGTTCCGGGCATCCTAATCTTTAATATCTTAGCCATTGCATTTTGTGACTTTTTACTACCAGTGGGACTGCTTTACAATTCAGGGCGGTTCTCAGTATTGTTCTATTCTGGTGTTGACGGCCATTTTTGGCACTTGCGATAAACCACTTCAGTAGTTTTGTAAATTCACCATCAAGTTCACTTCTCTTGTGCGTGCGTTTATTGGAAGTAAGAGAAAAAAAACATTTGCTTTTATGAGCAAAGCTTGTTGAATATTTTCGAACCTGAAGTATTATATTATCTGGACCTTCATATCAGACTGAAATGACGATAATAAATTGTATGATTCAATTAGCAGCAAAAATTGTCATTTGTCTTCTCGAGCATGTTGGCAAAGCGGAGAAATAGAATATGCATACACTTCACTGGAAGGAAGAAGAAAAAAGTGTCCTGAGTCAGAACGCTGCCTTCACGACTCTGCAGTTTTTTTTTTGGCAAATTGTGCCATAACTAGGAAGGTGCCTCTTTCTCTTCGTCACAGCGATGGAAACGGAGGGCGCTGGGCCTCTTTAGGAACCCGGTGGGTCTGGAGCGGCCACACAGAGAAAGCGTTTCTACCACCTGAGTGACTCAAGCAGCCAGGACAATCTGGTGCACTCGGCACCAAGTTTAGCGGTGACTCCTACAGACCGACGACGGGTTCTTCCTGGTCGTTAGGAGGACAAGCGCAGACTGCGCAGACACATCGAGTCGCCCTCATCAAGCCTGTCAACGGTCATCAGGGCGTGAAATTCTCCGGCGCAACCGTTGTCTTGGCGCCACGGGAACCATTCGACAACCTGAACCTCATGAACAGGCAAGCCACCTCTACATATCTGGAAAGCCTCGTACCGGGAGAGATCAAAGACGTCAGAATAAATCCTTATAAAAACGTGTTTGCCATTGATGCCAAGGAGCGGAGCGCACCAGAAGGTTTGACCGCCATCATCAAACTCGACAATATCAGCGTACGCCAACTTAACCCCCAAGGCAGCTGCACGGAAGCTGCCGTAATTTGCAGCGTCAAGATCGCCATATGTGGTGTCAATCTGCCTATGTCAGTCAAGCCGATGACCTACAGCATTTAAATCATTCATGTCCAGCACCTCTCCAGGTCTAGATGCTTCAAGCTGACCTTCAAGGCCAGCTGTATACCTTCTTACATGGAGGTTGGGCATTATCGACACCCTGTTCGACTTTTCATCCCGAAGCCTCTATAGTGCAGGAGGTGCATGAGGATCGGTCACTCCATTGTGTGCCCGATATGCTCCGAGCCACGCAGCGGTGACATTTGCAGAGCGACTGCCTTGAAATGCGCCAACTGTCGTGGCCCTCACGACTCTTTTTCGAAAAACTGCCCGCTTCTTAAGACTGAACGGGCGGTACTCAAGCAAATGGTGCGAATCCTATCTACGCACACAGAGGCAGCTGCAAATGTGCGACGACGTCGTTCGCATCGTCGCAGGTCTTCAAAGAAGACGACTACCTTTGAAAGGAAGGCCCCAAGCGCCACTGCAGCGTGCCCGCCTCTTCCAGCAACCGCATTAAATCATGGAAGCCCTGCATCTGATGAAGCCGGGCCTACTGCCTTTGATATTACTTGGCCACCACTGCCGAAGCCTTGTCTGCCCACTGGGTCAGGAATGTTGCCTAAAGCGGAGTGTCCAGACAAAAGCCACGATCTGGGCTGTGGCCAAGATCTACAAGTAATTGAAATGCTGACGTCGTTCATAAATGTCATGCGTGCTCTGCTTTCCAGCCTGCGCACGCCAGCAGAACACAACACACTGCAAGTACTGGACGTACTACATCAAGTTCATGTGGCTCTGCTGCACTGCAGGCAAGGGCCTCCCCATGAATGACTGGAAAAGCCGACAGCCCTTTTGCGATCGAAAAGACACACTGTGATGTGCTCTGGACAGCCTGGATCCTCGCCCATTTACAAAGGATAAGGTCCTCGTACCGTGACTACAGCAGTCTACTGTTCTCAAGGCCTACTATGCCATTCCTGGCAGTGACCGGCTTGAATTACAAACTTTGACTGTGCTCCTCACTGCTTCTCCCTTTCTGTTTTCAATTCCCTCATCTCTCCTCCCAAGTGCAGGGTAGCCAACCGGAATACCCTTCTGATTAACATCTCTGCCTTCCGGTTTCCGCTTGTTCTCTCTCTCTCACTCTACAATAGGCATTTTATACTGTAAATTCAGGAACTATTTCACTGTGCTGTTCTGACACATCATTACTTTACAATTCGTTCTAAAGTGCGTGTGAGAAAAAAAGGTATACAAAGCAGCCATGTTTTACCAGTAATTGGAAGTCCGGGATTCGCGGACTTGAATTTTTATTGTGGCGCTACTATAGAATATTCTAAGATACTCATGTCGAGCATTCTTGGAAAAAAAATTTGAATATTGGATTATTGTAAAGCACTGCTGTGGAAATATTGAAGGCAATGACTCAATCTTCCGGTGCACCTCAAGAACTTTCTTTTATATTTTTCTAATCGCTCGTACTGAGCAGTTAAGACTGCCCTAGAAAAGCAATGAGGGATGTTTTGACGGTAGCAAAAATGTTTATATATCAACAAAATGCAAGCCAGGTGGGTGGCATGGCCATTAGTGGGTGGGAGCCACCAGTCATGCCTTGTTGGCCTCCAACCGAATACTGATCATGCCATCCGCCTGTGCCTAATTTCACGTTCGTAATGACAGCATGAAGCTCGTCTACACCGGGAACACTTTCGGGTACTCGTGCTCTCAACCTAGCCGTCGACAACCTCTTCAAAGAAGTGGCGTGAACTCTCCGCATTGCTGACCTGACCGTTGTATTCCTGTGGCAGCAAATCCTTTCAAGTCTTCCTGCGCTTCTACCTCCAAGCAGGATAATGACCAGAAACCCAGTGCACCTCGTTGAAGGCGTCGCGACTATCCAAGATGATGTTCGGCAGTTCTTCAGCTATGGACCAAGCTTTGCTGTGGAGCCTAAGAGGACCGCGCCAGAACCGCTGACCGTGGTTAGGCAAGTGTCTAGCCCTGCCCCCAAGGGGGAAGCATGAAGTTGTAATGCGCACGGCGTAGACATGTTGATGCGATGCAATACTGAAAGAATGAAGTTTGCGTTCAAAAAAAACGATTTGGGATTTGAAGTTCAAAAATTTGTATGTTTACTGCTTGTAAGGAAGGGGGTTTGTGATTCTACCAGAACAAGTATACTTATCTAAGGCCGCAGGAGTGTTCTATCAGCCTTTGCGAAATTCCCTAACACTGCTGTTACCAAGCACAGAAATACAGCTAAAAAACTATGCCAAAGATGGAACCTGGAAATACTGTCTCGTGGAATAGAAGGTTACAAGAACATCTTCTTGGAAATGTTCTTCACGTCAAAAACACATAATATTGGGTTAAGCGCATATGTCGTCGTGTTTTGTGTTCCGCCCGTGTGTCTAAGCGTAGTCTAGGCCAGCGTTGACGTCACGAAACTACTGTTTTTACCCGGTGTTGTGTGGACGGTGCCGGTGTGACATCCCAAACATACGACGCACTTTTCGTGCAAAGCGACCATCGTCAAGTAAAACAAAGTGAAACCACAGACAAAAAACCGTAGCTTAGCATGTCACACACTCCACCTCGCGTTGACATTCGCCGCAGTATTTAGGGCAACCTTTGTCCAGTTTTTTTCTTGTTCTACTACATATGAATTTCATTTGGCCCTCAAATAAGCAGATATAGACCGAAATGTTTACGTAAATGCGATTTAGTATACCTACCATTCCAGTGGCATTCACGCAAACCGTAACGTTTCCGGCGGCCATATCAATGACATTTGACTGGCTGATCTTGAACCTTGAAAGGGTATAAAAGAGGAAACATTATCATGTGAACACAAAACATGGACATCAGAGGCTGTCGTTCGCAACACATTCAAATTAATGTCCTGTTAACGAAGCCACATCAGTCAAAGTAGGAAAGGCAGTGTGCAGTTATTTGAAACCGACGTAATGAACCCACTCATAAAGAACAGGCAATCAATTTCATGCAAACAAAAGCTTGCTGCCTGGGCTCTGGCACCCTTGATGGTATAGGTAGCTTAAGAGTTATCTCGCACAGCTACCGCCCCCGCCTTTTGATCAAGTTCTACGTGATATCTGCGGTAGGTGGTACATTATAGATGGAGGAGAACTTATACTTTTCCTCAGTGTCCTTTTGAATGTGATGCGCGTTCCTGTTGCCGCGGTGACAATTAGACACGGATAGCAAATGCCCTCTTGTGATGTTTGTTAATGATTTGTGTTTTATTTCTTAGTGGTACGGCGTCTACGATTGCGCGCGCGACATTTAAAAACGCCTTTTTTTTCGGATCGTCTAAAGCTGTTTTCCGGAAATCAGTGAAGCACATTACGTTTGGAATCCTTGCTTTTAAAATATTCGACAAAAATTGGAGAAAAATTGGAGAGAACATTGTAGAAAACAGGATGCTCTTAAAAAAACTGGCGGACGATTTAGCGTCGTAACGCTAAGTGCAAATTCCGAGCGCTAGCACTTCGGTCTTGCCTTCGGCTTCGGTTCGAGGCTCGGTTTTCAAGATCAGGCAGGCTTCAGACAAAGGACGGTGAAATCGAACTGCCGCTCCGCCTTAAGGCATCACATGGTAGCGCTAATGGGTAATGCCCATGTGCCCATACATATGGAATTGATCATTGTCTACTTTACATTCATAGATTGCTGGGAGTCCTCATACCATTCCCGATGCAGTGGTGCAGCGGTTCAGCGATGTTGCATTGCCCTGCCACAGCCGGTGCTGCCACCGATGGGGCTCCGGAAATCCAGGTTGCTCATCTCCAGCAACCACTTGCGACCAATTATTAATTGATCTCCCCCCTGACGCGGTGGGACCCTACAAACTAACAATGGCGAAATCGGAGAGTGTGGCCTGTAGCGCTACCGCCCTAAAACAGAAAATAAAGATGGTCGCCGCGGAGGAAAGGCAGGCTGGATCAGTAAGTTATTAAGGCGATAGCCTTTAATGGCTCATGCTCGCGTCCGTCTGTTACATTTCAGGTCACGTGACCTTGTGATCTCACGTGATCTCTCTGCAAAGCTCGCGCCAGCTGCTCTTCTCTTCTGTCGTGAAATGAATTTAAGCGCGGCAAATTCAAATCAGTGCAATGAGTCGCAAACGGCTTTCGCCTTCCCGCAGTTAAGAGATGTCTAAGCGCCTCCAACGAATTTTAAGCTGCGAGATTTACTGGATTCAGCTCAAGTATCGATGGCATGCATATCATTAGGTTGTCTTGAAAATTTTCCTGTTAGCCATCGCAACAAATCTAATAAATTTTCAGTAGTAATCTGTCTTGTCCCCTACAGCATCGGCGCAATTATCTAGATATTAGCGTTTCCACAACGAGAGCTATTATAGTTAGATTTAGCCATAAACCACCCCTTACTAGCGTGGAACCTGCAGCCTCAGCCGTAAGATTTTAATTTGTGAAATACTTGTGTGTACTTATATTTTCATTTCAATGAATTAATTTAATGAACACCACCTGCCATCCAGCGGAAAGAGAGAAAAATTCCTCACCATGATTAGATGGGTCGACAGATATGAACAGTGCGAACGGAAAGAGAGCAAGAGGTAGGGTTAAAGAGAGCAAAGGGTAGGATTAACTGCACTGACTAAACCAAATTATAATCAATTTTTACTGATTGATGAGCTATACTTGTAAGTTTTACTCAGAAATTTTTTTTCATCTCTGACGTGGTGGATTATTTTACAAAAGAATGCTACGCCTTAGTTCTCGCCACAGAAGCTGCTTGGAACTATATAAAGAAATAATGAATTGTTGTGCATAAATGTGTCTTCTCAAAGAATTGTGCAGCAATTCCGTAACATAGAAATGGGCGCCTTGCATGAATTCTTAAAGTTTTTGAGTGGTTATCGATTTTTGTTTTGTTGATTTCCGGTTTGTATGTCTACCCACACAAAAATTTCAGATTTTTCTCGCCACGAGAGCATAATGCGTAATGCATGATTGGGTTACGTGATTTCTGGTTCGTACCTGCGTGTTGGTTCAGTGTTTGTGGCGTTCTGCTGCTGATCCCATATTCGCAGAATCAAATGCTCACCTCCGCAGCACCACCGCGGCGATGTTAAATAAACAGAGGTAGTTCATATTCAACCAAATTTCTCCACTACGGCGTCCCTCATAGCCCATGTATCGCTTCGTGACGTTTAACACCGCAATTTACAATTTACTGCTTACAGTTTAGTGTTTACGTTTTCGTCTTCAAGTGCTGAGGTCGTTAGAACCCATTTTCGAAGCGTTTTCCGGCAAGTGAAACTGAACGCAAAGCCAGGAAAAGCTAGGGCTATTCTAAAAGAGATGGGTGCCCGGCGGAGCTGTGGATTGAACCCAAATACAAAGCCAAAGCGGGCGAGATCTTGTACTAGTTTGATTATTCAAATAATTTTAATTTTTTATTTACACTGAAGGAAAGAATGCTATCGTTGCATGACACCATTAGAAGGAGTACTTTCAATACTAATCAGTACACCTGTCACAGCACCAAAAATACACCGTCTACGCCGTAGTTTTTCAGACATCACAGTCACAAAGAATAGCTCTCAACCGCATTAGAAGCTGATTCTTAATTGCATAGCTTCCTGCAGCTGATGACATTCTACTTTGAAAAAAATTCTTTTGACAGTGCTAAATAAATTTTAAAATTTTGTTTTACGATATCACGTTGACTTTCCTGGGTTAGCAGGGGAAACGAATAACGAGAAGTGCACTTACAGTCCTTGAAAGAGAATGAATGCCAGAGTGGCAGATGCCATATCTGCAAGCAGCCCCATTTTTCTTATTAGCGACGCTCTTTTTCTGCTGTCTATAGCAGGGTGGCGGTGTGCAATACCATACGGTCTGCAACGCCGTCATCGCTTTTATAGTGACGCGGCCACCAACCTTATCCGCACGCCTCTTAGCTCCGCTGAGGCTAAAGTGCGATGACAACTGCAAAATGACATTACAAACAAAAATATTTTCGTAATCAGAGTTAAAATGCCTTGTTGGAAGCGATCGTGCTCATAACCTTCTCTCAAAGCATGCATGTATGGTAAAAAGTTCGTGAAAATAAGTGCTATGGGATTACTTCGCAAAAATGGCAAAAAAAAAACAGCGGTCGAAACATCACAGGGGCTGTTGCCGTCATGTGAGAGAGAGCAGGCCTCCTAGCAACCGCTCTATCCTATAGCAATCAGAATAAAAAAAACGTTTCTGACAGCTCCATTACCCTCAGTACGTCAGAGGCCGCCACACAGACAATGGCATACTGGTGACCACACAAAAAGATTGAGTGCATGTTCAGTGCCAACTTCTACAGATGTAGATTCATTTACACTGCACTAATGATAATACTCATACCGGAGCTTCTTCTAAGAATGCTTGAGTCTGCCTTAAACAATCTTTATACACGCGAAAGTTATAGATAGTAGCATCCTAAGTTTTGAGGCTATCAGCTAGTCAGCCAATGGAAAATCTAAATTTTAGCTCCACTATTTACCGCATTCAGCTTAAGTTTCGACGGCATGCATATCAAATAGGTTGGCTTGAAATTTTTCCTATTAGCCATCAAAACAAATCCAAAAAAAATTTCCTAGTGATCTGCCTTCTTTACTACAGCTTCAACGCAATAATATAGGTATGAGCGTTTCCACAACGAGAGCTGTGATAGTTTGGTTTCGCCATATATCCTTCCATTCAAGCGCGGAATCTATAGCCTCTGCCGTAAGACATTAATTTGTGAAATATTTTGGTTTACATAGTATTTTCATTTAAATTAACTGAATGGACAACAACTGCCATCCAGCAAAGAGAGGGAAAACTTCCTCTCTAAGATTATATGAGATGAGGCAGGGGAAAAGTGCGACAAGGAAGAGAGAGAAACAGTGGAAAGGGTAGGATTAATTTCACTGACCAAACCAAATTATAAAACCTTAAATGATTAATGCGCTATACCCGTAAGCTCTGCTCTGCAAATTATTTATTTCGTGGCACCTCGGCAAGCCAGGGTATCGTACTGGCAGAGGTACACATCGGCAATGCTCACAGCACACTGCGAACTTTAATGACGGGCTAACTTGGGCCTTATTCCGACCGAACGTTCCGAAACTTTAGTGCTCCGCGGCAAAAGATTGCAAGCAATAGATGCATCACCACACCCATCCTGGGTTCGAATTAACTGCAACACACAGGTGCCCATACCCCACTGCACATATGACTCATAATTAAGGCTGCGTCCCGCATGGGCAACAGGCCCTTTCGGAAAAGGCTACATTTTAAAGTTTACAATCGAAACATTACTCATTGCTTCACACTGCTGCCGCTGTAACAGCGTGACTATCAAGTGTCACAAGCGAACGCTTCCAACATTCACGTGCTCGCCACTGTGAATGTGGCTCACGTGGGAAGAGTTTCTGTACGTTTCTGAAACGCATTGTTGGCTAATTAAATTGACATTAATGTCGTTAACCACCCTCGATCACATATCCGAACACTGCACATTTTTAAGAGCATCCCCGCCGCAACGTCCGCCCTTCCTCTAAAACCATAACACCGAACGTCGTGGCGCTCGTGTTTTTCTGGATGCGTCTCTGTGCTTGCCAGGGCATTGAGAAGCATCGTTTCTCGCAGACAGCTATCGTCTGGGGGTCGAGCTTGCCGCATTTCGAGCGGTGGATGATGTGTACATACCGTGTGTTTTAACTGAGGTGTTCTTCCGTTTTAAAAAATAAATCTAACGATTTACAATTCCCATTCTGAGATCTCCTAGCATTTACTGCAGATACAACACCTCAATGCTGCGCTGTACGTTCGCTCCTCTAAGGCGGGCAGCATTTCGTGGGTTCTGAGCGATCGACCTTACTACTTAGCTGCAAAGATGTGTCCCGCCTACCGATTGCTGCAATCGTGCTTGCTCTCTCATACAGCCCATTAATATGCTTCATCTGACACTTATCAGAATTCCGAAAACCGGGCTTTCTGTCCGCTGTCAGCCGACCGCTGTGCACGAAGCCATGATCAAGTCGCAGCACTCCCGTGCAGCGCAACTGCAGCAGCGCAAGCTGCACGTGCGACTTGTCCGCAACCCCGTCTCCTATAGTATAATGATCCACATTCATCCACTGTGCAACGCCTGGCTTCGTTCCTCTGTTGGTCCGCCTTCGAAGCGCATGGTTACCACTTTTCAGACACAGGAACCTTCGCATTCTATGACACTTCTCTTAGAACCGTCGCCTCCATCAGCGACGGCGCTGCTCATCTCCTCTGCTGTCGCAACCACAGAGAATCTAACTGCTTCTACACACTTTTTGTGCCTGCTAATATATTCGGGCAATGTGGACACATCAGCGGACACGTTTAGAATTGCTTTTGGGATCTCCGGAAATATCGCATCCAGTCTGGATGCCGACCTTCCGGTCACACCAGCTCAACCTTGCCCGAGTATCTTTTCCGAAACCAGGTAAGAAACTAAGCCTCGAAAACCTGAGGCCCATTTCGCTTACCTCATGTGTAGGTAAGCTAATGGAGTACGTCATTCAAACGAGACTAGACAGATTCCTAGAAGAACAAGAACTTTACCCCGACACTATTTTCATGCGACATTATGCTTCAACTTCGAGAGCAAGTGCTAGACAACCAAGCGGTAGATACGAGAGTAATAGTCGGCCTAGACGTGACCAAAGCTTTTGACAACGTTGACTACGCAGCCATACTTGAACGCTTACAAACTCTAAATGTAAGGGGAAAGGTACACAACTACGCTAAGGACTTTCTTTCAAAAAGAACAGTTACTATCACCCTAGGAGGGAAGGAAGAGAAGGGCATAAGGCTGGACAACTAAGGTACTCCCCAAGGTGCGGTCCTATCACCAACACTCTTCAGAAACATTGCAATGATTGGCCTAACGGAGAAACTGGCAGGTATAAAAGGACTCAAACACACGATATACGCGGACAACTTCACCCTCTGGGTTACCAGATGCCGTGGCCCGCACGTCGACAGTACCCTCCAAAGAGCATCGAGGAAATTTAGTCGTACCTAAAACAAGTAAGACTCAAATGTTCTGCCGAGAAATCGGAAGCGCTCTTCCTCGGGCTACAAAAGAGAATAAGAAAGCCCCATGAACATTGTATGACGCTAACGGTAGACGGGAATAAAACACCCTAAGTATACATCTTCCAAGTACTGGGTATTAGGATACGGTTAAACGGTAAGAATACCGAAACGACACGAAAACTCGAATCGAGTGTTGGCCAAACATGTAGGCTACTCAAAATAATAGCAAACAAACACACGGAAATGAAGTAGACCAGCCTCTTTAGACTTGTCCAATCATTCGTATTCAGTAGAATTACATACACGGCACCTTACCCACGGCTAGCCACAGCAGAAAAGAACAAGATTGAAATCCTAATCAGGAAAGGCGTAAAAACTGCCCGGGGCCTCCCCCGTGCACTTCCACCCAGAACATTCTGAACATGGGGAATTCAAGCACGCTAGACGAGCTCATTGAGGCCACCAGAGTAGCGCAACAAGAACAACTCCTACGCATCCATTCGCGACTGAAAATACTAGAAAAGCTAGCATTGCGTTGGCCCTAACTCAACGGAATGTCAGGGTGATTATAACAGATTCCAAATCTGCTATCCGCAACTAAAACTCAAGCAGGGTATCTGCCGAAGCAGTCAAAATTCTGACTGCCGGTCCGACACCGGCCGAGCTAATTAACCTAGTCAGAACTCAGGCCCTCGAGGGCCTCCGAGGAAACAAAACAGCGCACGCATTGGCCCGAGGACCCACACGCCGGGATCTCATTGCGGTCTCGCCGAGCAGAGAGCTCCTCAGACGGACGAGGAGCTGAACACGTACCAAGGTATTATTAGCCATTACAGATGAGGAAGACCGACACAACCTAGAGCATGCAAAGGCCTCAGCAAAAAGGTAGAGATCATATGGAGAAATTTGCAGGCTGAGGTTTTTCTCAACCCACAAGCACTAAGCATATGGCAACCGGCGATCCAAGATTCGAGGTGTAAACATCGTAATTAAATTGCAGGCATGATCCGCATGGTATGGACATGCGATAGCCACAATAAATCAGACAGGAATATAGATTCCTGGGAGGCTTTTATGGTCAGCCAGAAAGAAGAAGAACCAAAAAAAGTCATCCATCAGGTCGTGAACACCACTGAAGGCCAAGGGATACCAGCCTGCTGAAAGAGGAGAAAGATGACGGTGGTCAAGACTTGAGTCTTCATCGCCCTCTGATTCTTTGACGGATGCAAAAAAAGTTCTTCCATCATCATCATCATCATCGAGTCTCTTTCTCTCGTATCACTAGGGCGCAGATCTGACGCATTTACAATACCTTCCTCTACGTCGTTCGCAACCGTAATGCCGCTACTCCTGTCTTACACTGTGCGGCAATTCTTTCTGTTCTTCAGCCCCCTTTAATACTCCACAGTGCCTTCCTCATCTCTGGACACATGGTTTCTTTGTTTACATGGTCGCTTCTTTCCTTGCGTATGTCTCGTACCGCAGTTTCGTCGTTGCCAATTTTGACTCTGCAATTTTCAGTTTCTATTTTAAAAGCGCCATCTCATCATTGAAAGTCCTTCGAGACCCTCCGCTGACGCGTGCTACCTTGGCTTTCTAACCAGAATCCACCTGCCTACCTCGTCGGCTGCTTTCCTCAGGGGAACGACTACGAACTCTATGCCCCTAAGCTGTAATAGCCCCCAGCGGAAGCCTCCTTCTATGAAGGAGATGGCTGTGCCTGGCGGTCTACGCCAGAGCTGGTTGCTCAGCCCTAGGCATTTTGCTGACTTCTTGGTGAGTCCCCTGGCTGATCCGCTTTCCGTCTGGAAATCTTATTGACTGCACTAGTCAGCAAGGTTCCTTCCTATTTCTGTTCTCCCCATTTTTCCGAACAACATTGAAAAGACCCAGTTACACAGTGAATAATTTATGTACGAAGATTTACAAGTGCTATTACAGAACTTTTCCGCTAAAGTGATGTCTTTCGGCACTTAGTCCAACTGCGTTTTTCTCGTCGTCTCCGGCGCCAGCCGCATACTCCGGGGGATTTTCTTCCCTCCAGAGTCCTCCTTTCCAGCGCGCTCGTGTTCGCTGTCTCTTTTATGAGCTGTTTTTTTAGATTACTCTCGAAGCATAAGAGCCAGGGTTGTTTCCTGAACCCGACAATCATTCTGCAGGTGTTCGCCGTTCCCAAGCGCGGTCCACAGCCAGATAGAATGACACGCCTCTATGGGCGACGCACTTAGCAGGGACCAGCGTTTCGCCTAGGCTCTTCGTCGTCTGGCAGGTGCCCATCTACAGCCTCATAATCCATTTCGCATTGTTCTGAGGAATCATTCGTCCGTCACCGATAAGCCGCAAAACTAGCAGATACGAACACAAAAAGGCTAGGCTTTCACTTCGCCCCGCCCGTGCTAAGGTGCGACCCTACCGCGGGCACGACAGCCACCTAGCTAGTATATATAAGAATAGATTTTACTTATTTCGACCTTTGTAGCTCCAAGTCCTCTTGTAGATTTTTGCCTTTTTGATTTTTTTTACGGTTTAAGAAAAATACTTTTGATTTCCGGATGGTCTATAAAACTTTACAATTTCGGCTCCACATCGCAATTACTTATGTCTTTTCTTATTAAGTTGCCTCCACTCACCATCATCACCATAAGCCTGACTACGCCCACAGCAGGGCAAAATCCTCTCCCATGTCTCTTCAATTAACCCTATCCTTCGCAAGCAGCGGCCACCGCATGCCCGCAAACTTCTTAATCTCATCCGCCCACCTAATATTCTACCACCGCGTGTAACGCTCACCTTTGCTTGGAATACTCTTCGCCATCTTTAATGGCCAACAGTTTTCATGCCTTCGCATTAAATGCCCTGCCAAAGCCGATTTCTTCCTCTTGGTTACAACTGGAATGTTATTAACCGGCGTTTGTTTACTCACCCCTATAAGCTCTTCCGGTCTCTTAACATTACGCTCATCATACCATACTGATCTCGCGGAAAATTATTTGGACGCAGTTAGCTGGGGAAAAAGCGCGGCAAAAATTACTGGTCTTAAACCTCCCAGAGATAGTCTGTAGCCACCGTCTGCGAAACAACAGACATCACATCAATCGCTATATACAAGGGAACGACCATGTCACACAAACCGATTTCGCATTCCAAAGGGTTGTGTATCGGATAAAAAACAACGCTTCTAACATCACCATCCCACTCGGAACGTGAGTCGCAACGCAAACAATGGAATACGGGAGCGCAGAGAATAAGATTGACTGGCTTTTCATTTCTATTTTCTCATGAGGTGTTCTTAACTACCATGAAGGAGTTTCTTGGTAAAAGGCACGCCTTAAGAATTGAGATGTTTGTTCATCGATGCAAAAGAATTAAATGCTAGCATCTGATAGTTTTATACTCACAGCGCATCAGCTAAAGGAAGATCCGAATATAAACAGCAATATTTGCCGGCTTCAGTTTAACACTTTCCTGCCCGCGCCTATTCCCATCGACAGCCCGCTATCGATGGTTTCAAATTCGTATTTTCCCGCTTTGGAAGTGTTCTTGGACAGCTAGCGCCATCCAGTGGGTAAAAAGAGAACCTTCCGTTCAGTTTTGCTTTGCATTTTGTTTTTTCCGTCACGCGACTATTTTTAAAGCCCCTTCGGAGTCACGTGACTGGCGCTCCTTGTTTACATCATGGCGGCGACGCCGTGCGCCGCAGCTGCACGGGAACTGCGCGTTTCCACGGGAAGTGATACATCTGTGAGCTCGTTTTTGCCACGGGAACAGCAGCAGTGATGACTAAGAAGGCGACTTTGGTTCATAAGACTTTAGCACGGACAGTGAAATTCCGTCAAACCGACCCGGAACGTCAACAGCCATGCCTGGTAAGTTCCGCTTTTGCGGCGCGCTGGTCGGAAGAGATCAGGTTGTTTTGAAGGTCACAACTCTTATCTGCAGGGTGTCACCGTGTTTCAGGCGGGATTGCTCTTCGCCGGCAGCGCAGAGAGTCGTGTTTTCGGCTAGAAGACAGCCAGGCGTCGACCTCGGCGTTGCGCGCCGGAGTGCTGCACGGCGCTTCTTCAGAGCCGTCGATTTCTTCCTCCTATTTTTCCCCACAAAATCATCAGTGAGATATGCAGGAACACGAACAAGTATGCGTGGATGCATATCTTGTAGAAATCGTCCTACAGCGAAAAAGATGGATCTTGGCGAGAGGTCACTCCAGAAGAGATGACAAACCTCAAGTGCTGCAGCACAAGCCCCAAAAATGGAAAAATACCGAAACTGCAAATTGTGCTACAAAGAAATAAAGGTCGAACAAAAGAAAAATGTTCTTTGCGAGACATGCGTGGCAAACCTCTCTTTCACGGCAACGAGGAACTGTATCGCGCGGTGGCACGATAGTCGGTGGGCTACTGTGTCCTTGCCTACCTCAGCGAATACTGTACATAGAAAGCTGAAATTTGCTGCAGTGTTACATCAGTCCCTGTTGTAAAAAACTTATATCCTGAAATTTTTTTATGTTTTGTTTGTGTGAAGAAACTTTGATGTTTTTGTGCGTTTTCTCTTTGTGAATGCAAATTTTTTCATAATAATTTTTTTTTTATCACATACTTAATAAGCCGGTTGATTGAAACTTATACCATTGCGAAGACAATTTCATCCTCTATAATTTGATACTATGCACTCCTGTATGAAGCAAGTTTTGTTAAATAGAAAAATATATTAATGACACCACCCAAACAGCACCACTTTTCCCGCGGGCAGGAAAGTGTTAACCATATATGCTGTGCATATCGTTGAGTCGCCTTGAAGATATCCTATTAACCATCCGAACAAGCCCTCAAAGCTGCAAACAAGGTGGTGTCCTGTTCACTACAGCCTCCGCGGAATTAGGTAGACATACGCATTTTCCTTGGCCTCTGACCATTCGAGGGAATTCAGGCACTCATTGGCAACGCTCACATCACATCGCGAACATTAAATAAAGGTCTACATATGCAACTTATTCTGACGAAAACGTTCCGGAATTTTAGTCCTCCACAGCAAAGAATTGCAAGTAATAGATGCATCACCACACCCGTCCTCGCAGTGAATTAACTGCAAAGCACAGCTGAGCATAACCTGCCGCACACATGACTATTAATTATGGCTTCGTCCCACGTGGACAACAGACCCTTCCGGAAAGGGCTATATTTTAAAATTTGCCCTCAAGCCGTTTCTCGTTCCTTCCAATTGTTGCCGCTGAAACAACGCCACCATCGTATTACACAAGCAAACGTTTCCAACATTCACGTGCTCGCCACTGAGACTCTTGTCCACATGGGAAGATTTTATTCGCGCTTATGAACCACAGTCTGAGGTTATGTAATCAATATTCACTTCATTGACCACCCTTCAGCACATATCCGAACACTGAAAATTCTTAAGGGAACCGACAAGGACGAGCAGGAGGTAGGCAGAGATATTTGGGTTGCAAAGCCGAGGTAGCACGAGTCAGCGGAGGGTCTCGGAGGTCTTTATATGTCGAGATTGCGCTGTTAAAATAGAAAATGAAAATTACAGAGTCAAAATTGGAAACGGAAAACTGCGCTACGAGATATATACTCCTGTTTTTTCTTGATGCGGCTCTGTGCTTGGGAGGAACATTGAGGGGGCATAGTTTTTCGCAGACCTCAGCTGTCTACATGTCGATATTGCCGCATTTGGAGGGATTAATGATGGATGCATACCGGGTGTTTACACCAAAAAGTTCTGTAATTTTTTTAAATTAAAAAAAATTATGAACCGCAGCGGTGACCAAATCCGCCTCGCATGCTTGAGGTGCGGGGTTTGATCTCTAGTGCCGCCTGGTAGCCACCTGTGATGAGACGTGTAGAAGCTTTCCCCTGGTCTGCTGTTCGGCTTACTTAGGGTGAAATGGTTGGGAATTGGGTCTTGCCCTTGCGCCATAAAAATGCATAATCATTGTTATCATACAAATGAAAATAGAACGAACGATTTCTGCTTTTGTTATTCAGAAAATTCTACCCCTTCTCATTCACCTCGGCTACAACATCTCACTGCTGCGCTATATGTACGCTCTACTCAGGCGGACGGCGGTGTGTCGGTCCTACGCGATCGACCTTACTAAGCTGTAAAGATGTGTCCCGCCTAGCGAGTGCTGCAATGGTGATTCTCGTCTAATACAACTCCTTAATAGGCGTCATCTGACCCTCATTAGAACTTTAAACCAAGCACTTATTGTGCACTTAAAATTCGGGTGTATACCGAGACAGTACGTTTGCACCTTCCGCTATGCTCTTTATTCAGCCGACAGCTGCTCATGAAGCCATGAACAAGTCGTAGCACTACCGTTCAGCGCGACTGCTGCAGCGCAAGCTGCACGTGCGACTTGTCCGCCATCCCGTCTCCTATAGTATAACGATACACATTCTTTCACTGTACAACGCCTGACTTCGGTCCTCTGTTGGTTCGCCCCTGAAGCGCATGGGCCCCAACTTTCAGACACAGAAACCTTCGCATTCTATGACGCTTCCCTTGGAACCGTCGCCTTCATTACCTGGCATTACCGTCGCCTCCATTAGCAGGCGGATTTACCTGCCTCTACACACTCTTCGTCGCTGCCAATACATTTGGGCAATGCGGACACCACATCGCTGGACACGGTTGAAATTGCTTCTAATATTTGCGGAGTTATCGCATCCAGTCTGGATGCCAGCCTGTTCGTCGCACCCGCAACAACCGCAGTGTGATTCTTGTCCGAACCTCTTTCTTCGCACCATTAGAGCGCACTTCTAACGCAGTCACAATATGTTCCTGTATCTCGATTCCATCTATAATGCCACCACTCTTGTTATCCGCTGTGCGGCAATTGTTTCTGCTCATTAGTCCCCTTATAATATTCCACATCGCCTTCCTCATTCTCTGGAAGCATGGTTTCTTCGTTTACCTGAGCGCCGCTTCCGTGGCCTATCCCTCGTACCACAGTTTTCCCACTTCTAGGTTTGACTCTCAAATTTTCATTTTCTATTTGAAAAGCGCCATCTCATCATCGAAATGTCTCCGAAACCTTCCGTTGGCGCGTGCTACTTCGGCTTTCTAACCCAAATCCACCTGCCTACTTCCTACTCCTGGTCGTCAGTTACTTTCCTCAATGGTGCTTCTACGAACACTATGCCCCTCAGCTTTCATAGTGCCCAGCTGAAGCCTCCTTCTATGCAGGAGATGGCTGGGCCTGGCTGTCTACGCCATAGCTGGTTGCTCAGCCCTGGGCATTTTGCTGACTTCTTGGTGAGTCCCCTCGCTGCTCCGGTTTCCGTCGATAATTTTTATCGGCTGCGCTCGATTTTATTGACTTCTCATTCATCCAAACATCGAAAATTGGCGATTACACAGAGCAGAATTCATTTAAGAACATTTAAAAGTGCTATGACAGAACTTTGCCGCCACAGTGATGCCGCTCTTCAGTTTTTTCAAGCGCGTTTTTCTCGTCGTCTCCGACGCCAGCCGAATACTCCGGAAGATTTTCTTTCCTCCGCGTCCTCCTTGCCAGCGCGCGTGTGCTCGCTGCCTCTTTTATGCGCTGTTTTTTAGATTCCTCTCGAAGCATAAGAGCCGGGGTTGTTCCCTGAACCCGACAGCCACTCTGCAGGTGTCCGCCGCTCCCTAGCGCGGACTGCCGCCAGATCTGACGACATGCCTCTATGGGCGGTTTGCCTAGCAGGAGCCAGTGTTTCGCCTCGGCTCTTCGCCGTCTTTCAGGCGCCATTCTGAAGTCAAGTCCCCCACTCCATTTCGCGTTGTTGTGAGGAATCATTCGTCTGTCGCCCCTGAGTGTTAAACATCGCAGACACGAATAAAAATAGGTCTGTCGTTCGTTCTGGCCGTGCTCGGAGACGACCCTACCACGCGCACGACAGCCGCCTATCTAGAAAACTTAAGAATCGATTTTACTTATTTCGACCTCTTGTAGCTTTCAGCCCTCTTCTAGATATTTGCATTTTCGTTATTGTTTTGCTTAAGATGAACTTTGATTTCGGGACGGTCCGTACAGATTTGGTATTTCGGATTTACATCACCAATAACCCGGGTTTGTTCACTCACCCGCTCGAACTGCTTCCCGTCTCTTCTCCTTAAACCTATCATTTTTATTTCCATATCTCATTGCGTTGACCTTAACTTATGTTGAACCGTTTTCGTTAGCCTTCACGTTTCCGCCCCATAGGTTAGTAGCGGTATTATGCAGCAGTTGTATACTTGTCCCCTGAGGGCAGAGCTAAACTACCATTAATGATCTAAGAAAATCTGACATAAGCGCTCCACCACATTATTCTTTTCGTTATTTGCCTCTCATTATCCGAATCATCAGTCACTACCTGACCTAAGTAGACGTATTGTCTTGCCACTTCCAGCACCTCGCTACCAGTTGTGAACTGCTGCTCCAGTGCGAGACTGTACTGCTCATGAGTTAATTTCACGTTTACTGTTTCTATAAACCCGAGCTTCAGGACGGCTTATAGCGCCCAGCTTTATTCCTGAATGTACACTTTTAGAGCTTTTCGAAAAATAACTTATCTTCTCTAAACAATTCCGCAGGCGGAACCACAATAAAACAAGGATGCTTTTTATTATGAGTTCACAAGGCGTATTTAGCAGCAATCGTGTGTTTAAGCTCCGTTCAAGCCATGCGCAGATATTAGGGCTATTTTCGTGGAAAACTGTTTTGACGCAGTTGGACTGTAAAAGCACTCAACAAGGAATTAATTGTCCTTACCCTCCCAGCGGTTGTTGCCTTCTTCTGCGAAACAACGTTCATTCTCTCAATAGCTGTAGCAAAGGGAACGACCAATTGACAAAACACGATTTCGCATTCCAAGGGCTCATGTACCCGATAAAAAACAACGCTTAAAACCTCGCCATTCCGCTCGGAGCGTGAGACGCAGCAACGCAAACAATGGAATACGGGTGTGCAGAGAATAAGATTGACTGGCTTTTCAATGGAAGTTTCCCCTGACATGTTCGTAGGAGTTTCTTGGTAAAAGGCACGCCTTAAGCATTGAGATTTTTGTTCTTTACCGACGCGAAATAAATGCTAGCTCTGTCTGCGGATCAGCTAAAGAAACATCCTATGCTAAACAGCAATATCTGCCGACTTCAGTTTAGGCATCGATGTCGTGCATGTCATTGAGTTGTCTTGAAAATGCCCTATTCACTATGAGAGGAAACCCCATAACCGCCAGCAGCCTGCTGGTTTGGACATACAGAATCCACGCAATTAGGTATTCATGCGCGTTTTTCGTGGCCTCTCATTATTCGAGGTAATTCAGACACTCCTCAGCAACTCTCAGAGCACAACGCACATCATATATCCTGAGCCACAAATGGAACGTATTCGTAGGACGGAAACCTCGCGAAATTTTGTGCTCCAAATCAAAGGCATAAGAAAGCATAAATGTACGTAAATACGAACAGTGGATGTATCACCACACCCGTCCTGTCACTGAAGTAACTTTGACAAACACCAGCGCATGCTCCCTCGCACACGGGTCTCATTTATTTCTGCGACTCGCACGGACAACAGACCCTTACGGGAAGAGCTACCTTTAGAAGCTTTCCCTCAGGACGTAAACTTACTCACTCCTTCACGGTGACGAAAGCACCCTTTACTTCTAAGACGGCACTGCACACTGCTGCCGCAGTAACATTGCCGGGATCCAAAGTTTCAAGCGAGTGTTTCTGACATTCACCTCGTCGTTATTGAGATATTTGACCAAGTCGGTCGAGTTCCTGCGCGTATGTGAACGACACTATGTGGCAACGTAAACAAAATTCAGGTGATGAACCATCCTCGATTATATATTCCAAAAGTGCACGTGCTCACTGACACCCGCCGTCTTACCAGACCCCTTCCTCCAGACCCAGAACACGATAGTGGGTGAGGCTGCTGTTTTTGCCGTATTCGCATTTTTACAGGAATATCTACAGTCGTTGTTTTCCATGAACATCAGTCGTATAGATGCTGAACTCGGCGTACTTATAATCGGGCATGATGGATAAATATATGTAGCAAAGGGTGCAACGCTAAAGATAGCCCCCACTTGATGTCCCCAGCTTAAGGTGCATATTTAGCCGCCATGCCATATACGGCCAGTGACTGCATATTTCAGAATTGTTGCATTCCACGGGGCCGTATGCCCCGTGAAAATAACCTAAAAGATTCCGCACCCCGTTAAAATGTGTAAAAGGAAAACCACGCCCTTCAATATCACACAACTGTACCGTATTTCGCACATTTTGTTTTTTTTTATGCAGCTATTCTTTCTATTAATGTTTTGTCTCCAGCTGGCAGTCGCCTTTGCACGATCTTTCATTTAGGGCGGCGGCTGGTAAGTGCCCGTTCATTGGTTTCGCGTCGGTGCTGCAGAAGTAAATGCAGTGGGGTGGTTACCTTGGAAGGGGGGGGGGGGGGGGGGAATGATGAGGGCGGAGGAATGCATAAACGGAGGGTTCTTGACACCATAGCCATCCTGGAGGTGGTCAGCATGAAAGTAGGAGGGTATGGCGAGCTCTCAGAATGCCCAGACAGTGTGTGGTTTTCAAAGCAACCACTAACAGTGTGGCAACCATCCGGAACCAACCTAAGGATGGTTACCGAGTAGGGAGGAAGGGATGATTAATGCGAGGAACGCCTAGTCGAGAGGTGCTTGCAAATGAGGAACCTTCAGTGTGGTATCCTTTGAAGGAGTATGTTATGGCCATTAGGTAAAAAAAAATTTCTTTGTGTGTGGAAGGTTACCATGGAAGGAGAGTAAGCCGAGAGCGAGTGCGTTCCCAGGACATGGTTGCTGCCAGAAATATCCGCATGGTGGTTACTTTAAAAGCAGCCAGATTAGTAAATTCCTAAGCAGCAGTCGCTTTAACTCATTTCCCACAGTTGTAGCCGTCCTGAGAGTATTTAGATTCTCATTGTAACTTCTCTTTTTTCTTGTGCATTCTGTCGTGAGCATTACAGTTTTTTTGCGCTGCGCTAGCACTAAGACACCCCCTCACCGATTTCACCCATGTCTTTCTGGCGACGCGAATTGCTTGGGAAGAACAACCTGGGTCTCAAAAGCCCCAGCAGTTGCTGCAGCTGCCATTACAGGGCAGTGACGCATCGCTTAACTTCTGAACCACTGCTCCTGCAGTGGTATTAGGATTCCGAACTATTCCCAAACAATCACCAATTCGGATTCCGAACGAAAATAGACGTTGCACTAGAAATGTGTTATGAATAACGATACTTTCATTTTTGGCAAGCGATGCCCAATACCGATTCACAAAAGGCATCGAAATGTATTTCAGGATAAAACACTGACGCGAGAGTCCTCTTCAACGACAGCTCTAAAAGCGACGTTCCTTGAGGTTATGTCGCCGGAGACGTCCGTGCACACCTCACCCTAGTATCCCACGGCATGGCTGCTTACTGCTCCCGTCTTGTCCAACACCGTCAACGCCACACCTCTCAACCCCAATTCGCATCGTAACTTTCTCTCAGACTGCCACGCTCGGTCGCTGAGCCTGTGATGCAGGACCGCTGTTTTAGAAGGATGAATGAGCAACCGCGCTTTACTGCGCACCACCCAATCTCCCACTACCCATAATCATGGAATACAAATGCTTAATGTTAATTGCTACTCCCAAACCCAAGTTCAGACTTACAAAATACGCTCCGAGTGGCATTATCATTTCTCTCAACACCCTTACCTTCCACTCCCCTCGTTGTCGATACCTGCGCCTGTCGCTCCGAAGGCCAACCTTATGTAGATTGAAGAGAAAGTTTATGTCATGGAGTGGAGGCCAACCCTACGCCCATACCCCCAACCACACGCGCATGAGTGGTGAGTGGTTTCTGTCCACGGCTGCTCTATTGCTTTCAGCAAAATACGTTCTCCGAAGGTAAACGTGCTGCATAAGAATTTAAGGGCGATATCGCGGCAGACACCCCCCCCCCCCCCCCCCCCGAAGTTCCTAAGCGCTCTTCCTAGCATCACTATCGCTTTCTTTTGTAGCCGTATGGCCACGCGAGAGTGGCTGCCAATAAGTAGTTACTCTCTTATCAGTATATCGGACCACCCGAGCAAGCTCTGCAATTCGCATGACTTGTTGCTCGTAGGTTATACAACCGACCAAGAGGACACAGTGTGTTCGAGTAACTCACATCATCGATCTCCTAACTTATTCAGATCAGTTATTTATCTTTTTAATCGGTGTTCTTAGCGTGTATGCTTTATTGTAAACATAGGACGAATTCGGATCGCAGGTTTGGAGCACTTCCGGATCAACTTTTTCGGCTCATTTCAGAGCAAGGCAATTATAATGGCAGATGGGTATCAGAGGTCGTTTGTGCCATTGCCAGATTAGGAGCAGTCGCTAACCCAAGATGGCTCCGTGGAGCGAATCAGAGTGTTCGCCGAAATCGGAGGATTTGATCGGAAGTCTGCCATTCCATAGTACACGACGCTCGAAGGAGAGCTCGTAAAACGCTATGTAATTTCCTCCGTCTGCGGTGCGCGAGTTCCTTAGTGCCTTGCTTCGGCTGGAGCAGTGTTCCAAAGCAGATTTGGCCAGGTTGCCCGCGTCGGATTCAGGCGCTTTGGCGCAGAGCGGGCCGACTGCTTGGGATCTGCGTAGGGAATTCATACGGATTTGGAGCCCTTCGTGGACCTAGGCAATTCCTTTCGGAAAAATTCTTGTAACCGTAAATGTGTTTCGATTTACATTCATGCATTGAGATTTACACCTCAATCTGCGTAATTGCGAAGGAAGAAAGTGACGGTGCTTGTGACGCTCCTGCATGGGCCGACGCACTTGTTGCAAATTAGCTTTATTCACAAATACTAGTCAAAAGTGCAATAGGAGCAGTATTGACTTCACCTTGCGCTCTACCACGTGGCAGTTGCAACGTCATACTCTACACATCCATCAAGCAACAGTCGATTGCATCAGCAATCATGTGCGGCATCCTGGTTTAATGATCGACCGTGGCACCCAGTAACCCGTATGGGTCATGAACACTTTAAATTTGTCACAAAGTTTTTTTTCCCATCCATCCATCCATCAAACTAGAAGAAGCTATGCGCTGGTCGTCGCCGCCTAACGCGCGTAATTGCTGAATTAAGTTAGGAATTTTCATGTAAATATTTCGCAACATGCAACAGGTTCTACGAGAATGCCTCAACTGAAATGGTGAAGAAATGTGGCTTACTTTGAATTCCCACTGTTGAAATGTACAAAATCGTTGGCTGTAGAGAATAGCGAAAACAGATTTTTATAATGACTATTATTTCCCCCAGCTTGTATCGACCTGTTTGCATAACTTATCTGCCAGCACGACTTTCATGCATTCCTCATTGAATGCTTTTAATGAATTCCAAACCCTAATTTTTAATATCCTGCACATATCCTTCAATTTTAGGGTAAATTTTACCAGAAAGCGCCAACTATAAAGTAATGTAAGCTTCCTTGGCGTACACTGTTAAAGATCTGAACCGCAGTGCATTCTTTTTATTGCTGTCATTTGATCAAGATCTAGGAATAAGTAGAGCAAAGTAGTGTACTTCCTCCAGCTCAGTCAGCTAACTTCGTCAACTGCCTGCCCGCCTGTGTAAATTAGGATTGATCAGAATATGGTTCAGCAAAGAAAGCTTAGGGTGCCAGTAGGTCGCAAGCACCTGAGTGCAGTAGTTCGTCAGGTACTAACAAAACATCATGTCAACATCTCAACGCTTGGTAAACCCTGCAAGCCCGCCGCTCTTCTGGTGTTACTTTTACGCGCAGAATGAGCACCTCTGCATAGGTCGCCACCAAACTACCTAACATTCCACGACACTTTTCAGGACGGCACAAGACTTCTCAATGTCGTCAAGTTTTGAAAGTTGAAGCTGGTGTTGGGGGGGTATCATGAGCCCAACACTGAAGTTCATTTATGGTACTGAATGGTTCAATGAATTCATTCAACGACGGCTCAATGAAGTCAAGCCCGGCCGGTGACCAGTTCCAGGCTATTCCAATATTCGAAGAGCTTGGTTTACAACGAGCGTGCCACTAGGACTAGGTTTAGATAGGCAGAGGGAGACGTGCGAGGAAGTTATAAGTAATTTGAGACGAGTTTCAAAATGAATCTGGCAGACTGATTCGCTATAAAGATTGGCTGATGTCCACTTATAATCGATGCGCTGTGCTACCATGAGCTTGCCTCCCGTTTTTGGGCGCGTCCACAACAAGTGCCGCACATCACTAACATCTGGTAAAGAGCATCAATGCAGGGAATTGTCAGCCGTTGTCAGTTGATTGTCGCGCCACCAAAGGCTGCCACAAAGGATGAGAGCTGTGCTTGTCCGAATCATGCGTACTGGCATATCCCCCGCGCTGAAGATGCTGCGAGCATGGATGACTCAGTGTTCAAGTTCGCTCAGGCGGAACTTTGGATACATGGCATAAGAACAGAACAAGAGGAATACAAGAGGGTGTCCGGTCGTAAATGAGTTAAGATGTGTCAGGATATCCACTATACAAACTGAGGAGACCTTCGTCATGACCAAGAATTCAGATGGCTAGAAGTGTACAAGTATGCGCGGTGTATGCCTGACGCTAAAGAAGATTCAGACTGCAGAAAGCGGCAACTGCTGGTCGCTCGGTTGAATGTGATGCATCGGCATAAATTGTGTAAGCCTGAGGTTTAGGCGAGGTTGTTCATACAGGCGTGAACAGTGGACCAATTGGTAATAAGCTGTCAACATGACAAGGATGGCAGTTGTGATGCATCGGCATAAAGTGCGTAAGCCTGAGGTTTTGGCGAGGTTGTTCATATCAGCGCGAACAGTGGAGCAATTGATAATAAGCTGTCAACATGACAAGCAAGGCAGTTTATATGAAAGATAAAGTTGAAGGGGTTGTTTACAAGGGATGCCAAGTTATGGTTCTTCGATAAATTTAGACTGCTTTCAGTTCAACGTACTCCTGTGGCACGGGAAAGGCTGCAAGGGAAGAGATTGAGGGAATGCTTAGTTTCACGGCCCTATTTCAAAATGCGGCACTGCATTTACACAGAGCTCAGCTGAACCGAATCGTTGAACCGCTCCTGGATGTTACAGGATAGTCGTCTATTATACAGGCTGACACTTGTTGCTCAGGCGGAATAGCAGGGCTAGAATTAAAAAAATCCAACCTATCAGCAACCTACAGTGCATTTTCAGGAAAAACGCACAACGGCTGAACAAGAAGTTCCACAGAGTTGTGTTCGAAATGGCAACCTCATGACCTCTGCATGCGCACGTTAAGCACAAACCCTCAGCTGTAGTTTTTTCTTTATTGCCGTAAATATCATAAAATACGTACAGAAAAATTTCAGCCGTACTGCACACAGGTAAAAGCTTTTGACTTCTATTTAAAGTTTCATTTCGAGTTTGTCACTAAGGTGCAGTTTTATCAATTATGATTATTTCAGCACTGCTCGCAGTACCAATTACTAAGCCGCGGCTGCCGCTGATATGATGACCAGTCTAGAGATTATTTTTGCTATGAGGTTATTTTTTTCGCGTGAAGAAATATCGGCTCCAACTAATGGACTGCCGCTGATGGTGTACTCAAGCCTCTTTCAGGCTCTCGGGAGGCCACTCATATCCCGAATGTGAAGTGCACGCTGATAAGCATCGAGGCAATTGGTAATATCATTTGTATTTTTTTTTCACTGCGGGCTGTTTGGTTGCGTTTTTTAGCTCGCGTAATTCTTGCTGCACAGGGAGCAGTGACGCAACATATCTTGGCATAATGCATCACTTTGCTTCGGATCCGGTGAACGGAGCAGATACGCCCATAATCCACTTCCGTCCTAATAGTTTTTACGTGCAGATCGTTCAGGAAGCGTTGCATGATTGACAGCTCGTCCAGTTGATATAGAGCGAAATGAAGTGAAGTGTGCAAAACCGAAGACACACGGCAGAAACTGTACAAAACAGGAATGTCTTAAGGAAGTGTCACTAACTACGTGTGAGGGGATGGAATTGAGCTTTGAACAATATTTCGTGGTTAAAGAATTGAGTGCACGGACTTTCGGGCAAAGTGAAGACGGGCATTGCCAGAGCGCGCAGCTGTGATGCGTATGAGACCGACCGCGGCCTGAGGGGGCTTAAGAATAGCGAACAGTGACAGAGTGTTGGCTAAATATATATAAGAATGGTAACTGAAGTACGAACCATTAAAACCTGGCGAATCGAAGAATTATTTCCTACAATGTTACAAGGGCAAGCTTTCAAATAAACATAGTTGTTGTCCATGCTGGATAAACGTGATTTGGAACTGAAAAGGTCAATCTTAAGAGGAGGGAAGGGAGATGCTAAGGCAATCATTCCCCTTTAGAGGGCTTATCGCTGATTGGCAAGGTTTGAGAAAGGGGAGGGCGTGATATAAAGGTGTGGTTTGTGCAATAAACAGTGGTAGAAACAAAAGAATGCATTTCTGAAGAATTTACGTTCGAGATACATGCCCCGTACATCAAAGGAAGCAGCGTTCCGATGCTTTGCCGATCACGTGCACAAAAAATTCCAATTTTAAACAGTGACAGTCTGAGACAACGGCCACAATTTAGAAGCATTCAGGCTGGTTAAACCGCGACTTTTGAAGAATATACACCTTGGATGCATTCTTTTCCAGACTGCTAATAGAACAGAGACCAAACGTTTCATTGGTAAAGTAGGTAATTGTCTAATCGAAGAAGAAAATGTTGAATTTTTAGGTTTTCTGCAAATATCCACCTATTCTCTCATTATAGAACAATAGAATCCTATGCGTCCACGCGTACCGCATTTGTAACGCCATTACGAGCAATTGTGCCGTTAATCGTCTTCCCAGTGTGGGTCACTATAGCCTGGTATCTGAATATTAAAATGAACTCAAGTGTTTATCTCTGAGGAGCGGAGAATCAGTGAAGTTGTTCTTTAAAAAGAACGATTTTCTTCAGTTTCAGACTCTCAGAAGAATCTTTCTAAGAGTTGTGTTCCTTGTCTGTGATCCGCGATGTCGTAACCTCCACTAGCGATATATGCTGGCGTGGTACGGATGTGTGTGCCACACAAGTACCTTAGATTCCCAATAAATGCCCATAAATATAGTGTGCCATGCAGAAAAAGAGGGCTACCGACACTATGCTACGCTAAGACTTTTTTGCCGCGTATTATCTGTACCCTTGGCATCACGATTGTATGTAACCTGTTTTTGGTCATGAAAATTTGTTATGTCATGCTAATAATTTACCGCGATAGGCTCTATATTTAACTCCCGCAGGCGTTTTTCAACTGATGTGTTAACTGGGTCCTTTCAATCTATTAGAATATTTACATATTCGGGTCCATCATCGCTAGGACCTTTGTTTAGTCTATCTTTAAATGCGACAGGTTGCTTAGGGTTTTATGCTCTTCCGACACACTTCATTCCCATAAAGTAGCGCGCTTTTGAAAGTGCATCTAGTTATTCTTTTGATTGCCCTCGCTCTGTCTAATAATTTTCGTGACGTTCCTTTTATATTCCGGTCATGTGTGATGTGGTTTTTTCAGCACGTTTCTAAACAAAAAGCTACGTAAAGTTCAAACAACTTTCAATGCCATAAAATATTTTTGTTTCTGCATGTTTGCGCCGAATCCACCTAAAACGTCTTCCTACTAGGTCGTTTTTCTATCAAGTTCCTGTTTCGATTGCGGGAAAACAGTTGCAGAGATCTCACTTATACGTGTATATTCTTGTTTTCGCGTAAGCGGAATTCACGGGCCACGGCGCAGAAAGTACACCAGGTTTTGTGCACGCCAATCCGACAAGCGATCCATTACGTGTATGCGCGCACGACGTGTTGTGTTTATGCGTAAGCGGCCACCAGCTGCGGACAGGCATGTGAAGAGCCTCAGGCGCCACTATATCGTATTCCGGCATGCGATATTTTTTATGCTCGATCTGCACATGCGATCTTGTGCGTAGGCCGAGAATCAACATTGTTCAGTGTTTCGGCCGCTCTTATTTCATAAACCTTTTCTATTCCTGGCTGCCTCTGCACACAGCTACTAAACGCCATAGCCTGCCTTCCTCTGTGGGCAACTGGGTATACGCCTCCCTACATACGGCTCAGTTTTATGAATGCATTAAACCTCTCTATTGCTGTGCATGGAGATTTCTATCTATAAATTTCATATTAAGTTGCAGTTTCATATATAAGTTGCCTCCATAAGTTGCATCAATATGTTAGATATGACTTCGAAACGCATCTAGAGCGAGAACTATTCAATTTTTGTCTGAGCTAAGGAAATTTTCCTAAGTCGCAGTGGCCTGTCTGAAATGGTATTCGTGTGGTGCATTTTGGGATGTTTTGCATTTTTGTTCTCCGCCTGAAATCATTACGATAAAGAAATTCATTATCGGATCACATCCAGATCTTATATCCTTCGATATAACTCCAAAACCGCATATTTCCCGCATGCTTACTCACTGATGTGTACACAGGCAGCCTCTGCGTAATCTACGAGAAAGGGTCGAAGATGTTTCAACATCGCTGATAGTCCTCTTCCCCAACCTGTTCAAACCTCTGTCCCCCCTACTACGTATTACCGTCGCGTTCTTAGTCGGGCGTCTGTACCTTAGCGTTTGTACCATCTACCCCGCTACTATCGAAGCTCCTACGCCGACCTAACCGTATTTCTCAAGAGCGCTCTCAATGCTGCGTATAGCTCACTGTAAACTGTTCGCGCAACATTTTTTTAATCATCTGCTCAGCCTTGCTTTCTTTTTAGTGCGTTGCTGTGTTGTGTTGTCTCTTGCCGTGATGATTGGGGGTCGCGTCGTGTTCTCTCTGTTTTAACTTGCTTCTCCACACAACATAATTTTATTGTAACAAGCACTGTCGTAGAAGGAAACGTACCGCTGGAAACTAATTCTCCATCGCTGCATTGTACCGACCAAGAAATTCTTGGAACGAATCTGTACTACATTTATTGATTTTCTTTCTTTTCACATCAGATGCAACCGTTAGTTAGTGGTCATTAACCACGTGCATCCAAAATAAAGAGAAGCAGACCGCTGTCCCCATTTGTTTTCAGCCGCCGCGGTTGCTCAGTTGTTACAGCGCTCGGCTGCTGACTCGAAATACGCTGGTTTGATCCCGGCTGCGGCAGTCGAATTTCGATGGAGGCGAAATGCTAGAGGCCCGTGGACTGTGCGATGTCAGTTTACGTTAAAGAACCTCAGGTGGCCGAAATTTCTGGAGCCCTTCATTGCGGTGTCCCTCACAGCCTGTGTCGATTTGTGACGTTAAACGCCCATAAACCAAACTATTTTTGTCCACGTAACGTCTCGCCACAACAACGGCGTTTTTTTTTTTTTTAGAACGCCGAGCTCTGAACACCGGTATTCAAAAGGAGAGAGGGGGAAGTGGCGGGGGGGGGGGGGGGTGGCTTGGGGCGCGACACTACTTCGCTATAGTATTTATTCTGAACGCGGAAATTCCTCGTAACAGCGACACATTTAGGGCGAAACAGACCCCTGCGGCTCCAAACACTTCCGGTAGTAGCGGTGACAAGAACTAAGACCATGGCGATTAAATAACTAACACTATAGCGTTTTGATAGAGCAGGCGTAGTGATGCTCTGCAGAGGTTCTGCAGGAGGGTAACAATTGCAGCTCCTCTGATTAGGACTGTGTGGCGGACTTGCTATAGCACGCGTCCTTCGCCTATATTTTGGCCGAACCGCTTGTTTGCGAAAAGTTTCCCTGTACTAACGTTGTCATCCGCGGTGTTAATCCTTCAAGTGCTCACCGAAAGATTATTGGGGTTGTTAAAGATGCCGGTGTTGGCATTCGCTCTGCACACCACTGTATCAGGGAGGGCAGTGGGTCTTGTGTGCCCGCATAATCAGTGATTTCATCTTTAACAGGTTTCTCTTGCTCATATATGTACAAGGCTTTTAGGTTAAAGGAGCTAGAGAAATAGTTGCTTAAATCTGCATTGTATTCTCCCTTAGCTGTAGACATGTCCTTTTAAACGAAGCTGCAATGAATTTTTAATAAACCAAGTTTTTTGGGCACTGATTATGCGCTAGGGTCTTCCATGCGGCTTTCCTATGGCGACAGGCTGTTTCACAGTCTTCATTTAAGCAGCACGAAAGAATCCTGTTTTCACTTCTGAACGAACCGTCAGCAAAGAACACTGAGTGGCTTTTAACCGAGAAGTTAAAACTCGGGGCCCGGTCCGTGCTAGCCAAGGAAACAGCGGAGGAAGAGGATTGACCTAGAAATTTCTTGTCCTAGAAAGTTCAATGTCTCTAACGGGCTTGTAGAGGAGTATCTGGACAATGTTCCTACCCGCACCGCAGTTTTCACAGATACCTCTTAGAAAAACGAAATGCAGCTAATGGCATTTGTTTCAGGAATATTCATTGAAGTTATTAATTTCGAGCCCCTGATTATATGCCTGTATTCGTTGCTGAGTTGTTTCTTGCGATTAAGCTGGCCCTAAAAAACATCCTTTTCAATGTCACTCAGCTGATTATACTTGCTGACAGCCTTTCTTTCCTGACAGCGCTCGAAGGCTCGATGGACGCAGTTATGAACAGCTCCCTTTGTTTTTCATAACAATACACGTTGAAGACGTGCGCTTTCACTAGGTACCTGGACGTTCCGGCATTGCTTCTAATGCGATGGCTGAATTCTCAGCAAAGTCTGCGCTTTTCGGACCTGTTTCGTTTATTTCAAACACTGTTCACTTGGCGACAGACCGCTTTCAAGATTTCGGGCATGTGCACTCGTTGAGGCATGAGAAGTCTTGCTACAGCGGATCTTCAGCATTTTGGTATTTACTTCGCGCGTCCACATTCGTTAGCGTCAGATATCGTTACTTTCAATAATTGCTTTCTTCCGTCTCTCTCTCTTTCATGTCTTGTCAAAAATGTTATACGGGCAGCGTTTTCAGAGTGCGTCATATGATGGAAGCAAAAACTCGATTATTCTTGGTGTTACATGAAACTAGCATGCATTACATTTGATGCAAGGCTTTGTTCTGACTGCAGAAATTGATCATGCTTTCATAAGCTTCTCCGCACATCACGACACCGCGATAGCCGCGAGAACCGACGGTCTCGCACAGTGGGAGCACTAGTGGCACGATAAGAATGCGCATTTAAACCCTTACTTAAGCGGCGCATTCAAACTGCCTAGATCAGGTTTTCTTTTGAGACTTGCCGAGGAATACTGAGTGCGTAGGACTTTCGATACATCCACCAGGGTGGCTAAGTGCCGGTGGTCTTCTTCTGTTGATAACCATGTTGAGGGCTCAAATCCGGCCTTAGGGGGCTAGTTCGATGGAGATGAAATGGAAAGAAACACAGTGTGCTCATAAGTAGGTGGCCGTTGAAGAGCTTGAAATATCGAAATGAACGCATATCCCCCCACAGTAGTGTGTCGCGGCGTATAGTGCTGCGGCGAAAGAATGCTATGGTACAATGTGTTTTTCTTCTACTCAAGTTGTTTTCGTCATGTGGAGAGTTAAGAGAGTGTCTTGGCTTAAAATACGATGTTACATCTTCAAACTCATGCTTTTATGGCCCTTCCATCTGATGTATGTCTTCTTCTTCTTCTTCTTCACCCCAGGTATATGGCACATACCCTTCTTTAGTACTTTCTTCTTCTGATGGAGCCTAATAGAAAGTTGATATCCTATAATAATCTCATGTATCACAGGTCATACGGGGTGTCACTAAGAACATGATATGGCTGCCCCAAATCTACAAAGCACTTACACGGTGGGGAACAGTTATTTATACCTGGGATATCACATTAGACTGTATCTCAAAACTTGCAACCCGGCGGTATTTACACTGTTACATATTTCAAAGGAGCTAGAAAATTGTGGCTGCCAATATCTAAATTAAATGTGGCGCTTTTCCAGGTAGAGTGTACGTCTCCTTCACGAATTTTTTCATTTATTTATTTAGTTAATTATTTATTTATTTATTTCGTTACTATCAGGGTCAATGAGGCGTTACAGATAGGAGTGGTAAGTGATCAATCAAAATCAAATACAAAAGGAGAGATATGAGCATAGATGATGAAGAAGCGCAGATTTGAATGCTTCTGGTTCTGGGACGGAGACGATGCAGACGGGCAGGTGGTTCCAGTCTGAGCCGGTCTTGGGCAGGAAAGAATGAAATAGTGGTTAGTTCTTCAACTTGGAACACTCACTTTAAATCGGTGATCAATGCGAGGTGATACATACCATGGAGCAGTGAAACGATTTTGTTTTAGCGATTCATTTTTTGTAATATATTGTGTGGGAAGTGAAAAGACTAGAAAGATGACGTCGCAGTGAAAGATCTGGAAGGTATAGAGTTCGCTTCTTGAGTGTGACGCTAGACGAAAGAGAGTAGTTAGTCAAGAGAAAATGGGCTGAACGATTCTGAACACATTCTAAAGCATTAAACAGTGACTTGATGTTAGAATCCCATACGGAATGCGCATATTATATTTTAGATCGGATGACCGTTTTGTACAGAAGTGGTTTTAAACTAACCGGAGCAAGTGAAAAGCTATGACGAAAGCAACCAAGCATTCGATTAGCATTGTTAGTAAAGTGTTCGATATGCGTTTTCCATGAGAGTTCATTATTAATGTAAACGCCAAGGTACTTATATGCAGAAACCAAGGCTAAGGGGGAGCCATTTAGAATATATGGATGTCTATTGATCTTCTTTGGAGGCTGGAAAACTAAATGGTGGTGTTTTTTTTCCTCTTACTTTTAAAGCTAACGCAAGAGTGTCATTTACTCCGCGCACTTGGCAGCGCTCCAAGTGGTCTTCGGAAGATATCTGATGTCTAAAGGCACCCTGTCACAATAAATTTCTTGCTTTAGCAGGAACTTGCAGAGAATACCACCAGAAACGCTTCAGTACCGTTAGGCATATAGTTGGCTGACTAGAAGCCGATTTGTGCCGCACACCTTACGGTTCATTGTAAAAGCCGGACGATCTGTACGACAGAGCCACTTGCTGAAAACAAATAAAGCCTTAGAATGAGGTTATAACAGACTTCCTCTTTAACCTGGTATTTTTATTACACCGCTACATTGCGTACAGACCCACAAGCAGCATATACTTCCGCGGGAAACTGCAGCTTGTTCGTACGAATGAAACATACACCAGCGGCTCGTCTGCAGTATATGTTTTTCTTTATTTAGTCCGGCGAATGGTGACTGATGACCTGCTTGTATTTTCCACTCCACCACCCTATGCCTATTGCAAAAGAGTGCCTTTCACGCTGTGCTCGGGAGACAAGGAGTCATCGGTCCAGCTTGCACATGTCAATAATCAGATATGACTTCTGCAAGGTAAAGGAGGAACACAACTTGAACATGCTTCCTGAAATCTTATATTTTCTGTTCATTGTACAGTGAGTACAATCCGTAATAAGGAAAAAGACAGACGCTAGGATTTCCGGTAGTATTCTGCTCTGCAGAGCTTTCGCTATGACACACTTTTAATTTTCAGAACGCTTTCCAACATTACGAAGCTAACGTCGATTTCGGCACATTTATTTTCGAGGTGATCACCCTTCAAATGACTAGCGTGAGTGCTCACGTTCGAATTACGGCTCTCCAATAAGTCGTTTTCTTTGAAACTTGTAATATTCACTCTCATTCTCATTTATTTTAGTGAGTTTGAATGGTACAAAGCAAGTGCGTGAAGACCTTTTGTCACGCTTCATTCAGCAAAGCATGACAGTGTGTAAGACGCACAGCAGATAGTTTATTCCCGGGTTTATTTCTCATAGTCATAGCTCTTATAACTTACAGCGTAGTTGGTACATATGAGATCGTACTTTTCAAGGCATTGTTAACTAACGGCCAATAATTTCAACCTTCAGCGTGGCTGTAGTTCGGCACCATGGCCGAACTGAATGACAGTCCGAGTGACAGCGTCATTTTGGACCACGGGCTAATTTTAGTCCGATGTGATTTTCACGTGTCTTTTTCATGCTTCACGATTCTCAAGAAATATGCTACTGTGTTCTTGACTTTTCTTTTTTAGAAAATTTATTCTAAAATTTGGAACCAATTGTTATAACTTTGCGTGGGCCCCCTTCATTCCCGGGTTCTCTTTTTTTTTTTAATTGTTCTATCAAACGTGAGCAAAAGTTCATTCCTCTTATACGACACCTCTACACTACTTTTTTTTTTCTATAGGAGTTGTTTTTATGCTTTTACGTACGCAAAGGCAATTGAAATTGCCCTGCATTTGGCTTCATGTGGAAAGGGTTTGTTATTTTCTGGCACCTAACACCGGAGTATAGTTGACCTTGAATCTGCGCATCGTCACATTCTCTTATTACCGGCTTCCTTGAGCTAATTGACACCCAGAACTTTCTCTTTACCCATAATGGCATTTCTTTTATATTTTCTTGGTTCTTTTTCTGATTCCCTTCTCCATGCTTCTCTATGCTTCAGGTGTTAGCCACGCTCGTGTTCAGTTGAGGTGCAAGCAATGAATTCTTTCTTTTTCTTTTATTGCAGCTATTATTAAAACGGCAGTTTATTTACCGCCTATTAGAACAGTCTAAATGGCACTAACAAGCCCATTTCTACGGAAGATTGAAATAAAAATTTTATTATTACTTTGTTCGATAAATAACAACGCTAGTAATGTATTCGAAGCATTCTTCGTGTTCACTGTCAATGTTTGCCAGATGAAATTTTCAGCATTCTTTTGAATTACAAAATTATTCAAGCCGGTTGCTTAAATCCACGCAACAAAAAATTATTAATATCAAGCGGAGTGGAGAAGACAATGACGAAGGCGTGAAGACGAAACGCGCTCTATTCGCCAGTGCCATATGCCATCTGTTTTGTGGAAATCAGGAAATGAGCAGCTGAATTGTAATACAAAGAAGTTCTGACCACTCGCCGGAGTAAATCCACACGTGAGCGTAAGGGAGCGTACCATATTGCTAAATCAAAATAACCTGCTTAGCAGTAGTCTCTCTGTTATGCTCTCTCGATGTGAAATTGAGTTTTTGAGGCCGCCAGCACAATAACCGAAAAGAATGACAGAAAACGGTATTTTTCTGGCATAATAAGTGGCTTTATTACAAGGAATTTAACGAAATGGAACTTTTTGTGCTTCTGCTGCACTACACAGCGCGACAGAGAGTGTTTCAATTAAATATTTGCATTTGCTTTCGCACGCTTCATTATGTTTTGGTTCGATAACTTACTACATCACAACCTTTATTGGGTCAATTATAGAAAGTAGAGATTACTTTACCATATTTTCCGGTGCATAAGACGCACCCTTGTATAAGACGCACTCGCCATATATGAAGGCTCTCATTGAAAAAGTTGGTATATAAGACGCACCCGTGTATAAGACGCACCCCAATTTACCCACTTAGGCTAGTCAGGGTTAATTAAACACGCTTAATAGACCATCGCGAAATGAACCATGGGTGGACTCATCTGATCGCATAAAAGCTCCGTAGAGCTAAATAAAGTTATCCTACCCACCTACCTACCTATCTGTGAGAAGTTCTTGGTTTATGGTTTATGGGGTTTAACGTCCCAAAGCGACTCAGGCTATGAGAGACGCCGTAGTGAAAAGCCCCGGAAATTTCGACCACCTGAGGTTCTTTAACGGGCACTGACATCGCACAGTACACGGGCCTCAAGAATTTCTCCTTCAAAGAAATTCTAGCCGCCGCGGCCGGGATTGAACCCGCGTCGTTTGGGTCAGCAGTCGAGCACCATAACCACTGAGCCACCGCGGCGGCCTGTGAGAAGTTCTTAAGCAACGCTAAGTGATCGCAAAAGGCAACACTCACGCCATACCCGCCCACGTTTTAGCAAAAAAGAAAGAAAAATACGACGAAAGAACTCTCCTATATGTCCATAACAACATTTTATTTTTACTTAAAACCATCGAAGTCTTCATCTTCGGATGCGCTCTCAAAAAGCTCGCCCATTTCTGGAGGCAACGCGGCTGAAGCATTCTCTTCATACTCAGAACCGCTGGTCTGATTGTCGTCGTGCTCGGTTGGCGATGAAGCTAGCAGGCCAGCCTTCCGGAACCCTGCAGTTATGGTTGCCACTCTAACAGCACTCCAGGCCTCATGGACCCACTTCGCAACTTCGCTGTAAGAAGCGCGCCTCATGCGTCCAGTTGCGGTGTAGCTGTGCTCGCCTTCCGTCATCCACGCCTCCCAAATACGTCGCAAAACAGCTTTAAAGCTGCGGTTGACGGAAATATCCAAAGGCTGTAGAACCTTCGTCAAACCACCGGGTATTATTGTGGGGGTACAGTTCTTCGCCTTGATTTGCCTCAGTGTCAAGTCAGTAATGTGCGCCCGCATGCTATCCATAACCAGAAGGCCTTTCCGGGAGTGAAAAAATCCATCCGGGCGCTTCGAAAAGCACTTTTCGAGCCAAACTCCCATCATTTGCTCATCCATCCAGCCCTTCTGGTTAGTTGTGACAATAACACCAGGCGGGAAGCTTTCTTTTGGCATCGTTTTCCTTTTAAAAATTATCATCGGCGGCAGCTTTGTTCCGTCAGCACAGCACGCAAGTACGACAGTGAAGTGAGACTTTTCGTGCCCAGTTGTTCGTACTGTGACAGTCTTATCACCTTTCTGAGCGACACTTTTTGACATAGGGATGTCAAATGTTAGAGGCACTTCGTCCATGTTTACGATGTGGCTGTCGATGATGTTATTCTTTTCGACTTCCTTCTTCACAAATTCATGGAACTTCTCCACTTTCTCTCCGAAATCGTCTGGTAGTTGTTGAGACATTGTCGTTCGCGCTCTTATTGACAAGGCTTTGCGCTGCATAAATCTATAGCACCATGACGGCCCACCAACAAAATCAGCGGCACCGATTTCACTCGCCAAAGTGCGTGCTTTCAAGCGCAACTGCACGGTTGACAGAGCCCTACCTTGAGCCCATTGTTCAAGAGCCCACTTGAGGAGCCGGTCTTCAAGTTCAGGCCACCGCGCCTTCTTCCCGCGGTCAGCCTTCTTTCCGCTCCTCATCGCCTGCAGTTTGGCGGACGACTGTCGCCACGTGCGAATCATCATCTCGGTGACGTCGAAATGGCGGCCCGCAGCCCGATTTCCGTTTTCGGTAGCATACTCGACAGCAGATAATTTGAACTTTGCGGTGTAGCTCTTGCGCAACTTCGGTGGCATACTGTAGTAAGACCGAGCACGACAGGTGTAGGTAGTGGAAAACACACGCCGAAGTCACCAACACAGACGTAATACGTACACGGTTGCGAAGTTGCAAAGAATGACTAAAAAAGAACGCCGGCATGGCTTGTCTTGACAATGTCGAGAAGCGCGACTGTCGCCATCATTGGGAATTTCACATTACTTTTGCTTGCGCCTCCGAAACGACCGCGTGTTTGCGATTCTGGAAGTCGTCATCCCCGCCGTTTCATGATAAAGTTCACCTAAAAAAAAGTTGCGCACGGCGGTCCCCGCATTGAAGTATTAACCGTGCTACTACCGCATCATTGGTAGTGATATTTTTTCGGTGAAAAAATCTTGAGCATGAACCTGAGTAATTTCTGAACCCGCAAAAAAAAAACGAAAAATTCGCATATGAGACGCACCCTTGTATAGGACGCACCAGCAAGATTTTTGGAAAAAAACCGCGTCTTATACACCGGAAAATACGGTACATGCATCCTATAAGAAACAGAAGATCCCTAAAACAGGCTATAATGTAAACTTAATGATTCCAAGCTTTAGAGATGCTGTGAGCTCATCATGGTTCTCATACATATTTTTAAAGGTATTTTTGGCGAGAACAAATTTTAAATGGCGAAACCTTATTTCGGAGACATGGCGATATTAAATATAAACAAGCCCTCCAGATTGTTGACATTTTATTGCGCTGTTACTTTTACTGTAAACAGCGAAACTGTATCACTTGTATCACTGAAGAAGGTGAGCTTAGTATCCTACTTTCTACATTGCGGGGTACCAAGCGGCTACCACTCACTCGGTTTTGAATTTTGTATTGCAGGACTTCTCTTCCTTTGCATGGCTTGAAGGTAATAAAGCGGATCTTGAACTGACTCTCTATTATGTTTTAAATTCCTCTAAAAATTTCTAACGCAATTCATTTTTTATAAGTCTTCGACATTCCAGTTTATTTTTTCAGCCCTTCTGTCTTCGTATTTTAGCTTTTTTTTTTCAAATGCTTCTACGTCATCAGCAGGTCAGCCGTCACGGCAGTCGCCGTTACAGAACAATACGGAATCCTTCTTGCATATACTTCGAAGTTCCAGTGATGTGACCCCTGCTCCAAAAGATCCAAGAACGATAACTTGTCCTTTACCAGGATGCATTCTCACATGTACGTCGGTGAAACGGCTGCGCTAATTCGTCCGCGACAGCGTCTGAGTGATTTAAGATATGTTTTCTATTTTAATAGTAAAATAATAAAGGCTCTGATCACTATGCCGCCATACGACGACGTAGTGATTACACCCACCTGCGGTCACACCCACCTTAAGCACACAACTTTTGCTAGAGACCGAATAATTTCATCGCCTTTTCAGCAACATAAAAGCTGTTCCCATTACTCTGAGCCATGGCTTCAAAACAAAAACAAAAAAAAACGTGGAGGCGGCGTGGATGAAATTGCAAGAACTTTACTGGTGGTTCCCACCTTTACGGTCCGAATATCGTATTTCGTACCTTTCCTTTAAATAAGTTGCCTTTACTGCGGTGGTTTTAAATTTTGAGAGCTACATATACGTCGTCAATTGAAACGTTAGAATGTGAAAATATCACCGAATGATGTGGTCATGAAACGGTTAGTTATCAACGCCGCTTTTAATAGTGTTAACTAGTTTTGCGACATCAGGAGTAAGAAATAAAATTGCGGGAATTCGAGGACAGCGATAGCTACTGATCGTGCGCAAATTTTAGGCGGCCTTCTCAGAGAGAACTGCAGAATAGCTCCAAATGACCATTTGAAAATACAAGTTGTTGCCGTGAAAAGTGTGAAAATACGTTTTCCGCTAGAGCTACCGATATAAGCATTATGACCTTTGTGACCTCTAGTAACGAGACCCGCACAAGCGACTTTCAGTGGTATCCCTATCATTAATTACATCTCAACTGTTGGATGTCGAAAAATGTCCTGCCTTCTTTATAGGTGACCATTTACGGTACTGTTTTCCTTTCATTCCAGCAGTGAGCCGCCGCGGTGGCTGAGTGGGTACGGCACTCGGCTGCTGCCCCGAAAGACGCGGGTTCGATCCCGGCCGGGCCGATCGAATTTCGATGGAGGCTAAATTCTAGAGGCCCGTGTACTGTGCGATGTCAGTGCACGTTAAAGAACCCCAGGTGGTCGAAATTGCCGGAGCCCTTCACTAAGCCGTCTCTCCTAGCCTGAGTCGCTTTGGGACGTTAAACCCATATAAACCAAACCATTCCAGCAGTGACTTCATGTTTAATCTGTTCAGACTATTGTCACGTAGTGGTGATGGCAGTCGAAGCAGCGATGAAGACGGACAAAAGGGGCTTCTAAAAAAAAACTGTTTATTGGGCTGACTTGCACCCACAATGGACTGAATCACTCGGCGGCGGCGAAGCGACAAGCGTGCTCGGTGGTCGTCGAACAGAATGCCCGCCGCTGTCGGCCGTGCTCAATTTAAAGCTGATAGCGAACTTTCGAGATAAAACGTGAAAAGTTACAATAATATTCCGGAACAACCTAGAATCAGCTCTGCCTGGCTGCGGTCAATCGAGATAAATCTAGTCGCGTAAATTGCGTCGCAAACAAAGCGATAAAGTGGCGTGGCGGCAGATTGAAAGAATGAGCAAACACTGCAAAGATTCGCGGCATTATTGAGCGGAGCACCATGTCATTCTCCTGGATAAAAAAAAAATATTCAAAGTGATTTTTTAATAGTTGCTAATCAGAAGAAACATTTGCTTACTCTCTTGAATTCGATTGAAAACGTTTTTCTTCTGATATTGTATTGAATTTTCTTGATTGATTCAGAAATATTGTTTGAGCCTGGGGCGTACGTAGAATTTGGGAGCCGGTCCAGGAGAACAGTTTCAATACGCGCATTCGTCTGCATATTATACTGCAAAAAAATGGAAGAACATAAGGAGAGAAATACATTTCGTTTGAAGTGCTGAATACATTCCTAAGTGTCTAAAATGCCGGTCGTGTCTAAGTGACTAAAATGCCTCCCCTCCTCTGAACCGTGAGATACAAGAACCGTGAGATACTGCCGCGAAATGTAATGCTAATGCTATATAATTCATTGATACAATCTCATTTCAGCTATTGCCATTTAACCTGGGGTGCAACAACAGCAGGCAATCTTCAGAAACTACACTTGTTACAGAAAAAATTTCTAAGAATTGTTGAAAATGTTTCGCATACCTACCATACGGCCGCACTTTTCTTAAAGTATAACTTACTACCAATTACTAAGCTTTATGACTATCGTCTGAGCAAGTGTGTGAAAAACGAGGTGTTGAAGAACATATCTTTTCTATCAAAATTAGCTGGTTTAGAAAAACGAGATGCAATGTACAGCACAAGAAATATAGCACAATGGAACGTAAAAACATACAGAACTTTCTATGGTAATCAAACATTAGAAAATAAACTACTACGACTTCTTAACAAACTCGCACAAAACGATATTGATCTCCAAAACACAACACGCCACAAACTGTTCGAGTATTTTTTTTTACACTACACCTAACCTTTTTTCTGTGATTTGTCTACCTAATTCTTTCTTTCACCATCATTGTAAGTTTTCTTTCCAGCCAGGACAATGCTGTTGATTTTATGCTGACTACTGTAACCGGATAACAGCTCTGCTATATGTATTTTTTTTATTTTCTTTATTGTATTGTATTTGTATTTTCTTTATTTTTTTACTGTATTGCTGTCAAAGTGGGGGCCCGTGGCCTTGTCAAGCTGTCAAACGGCAGCTTTTACTACGGGTCCCCGCCATCATCTGTTCCATGGTGGCAAATAAATTTGAATTTGAATTTGAAAGTAGAGGGGGCATTCTCTTCTCTCTGCTTTGCCACGTGCCAACTATGGTTTCATACGAACGGACGGACTGCAGATTTTTCCTAAAGTGGGTTGTAATGCTGACGCAATAGAACGGCAATAAAAGCCGCGCTCTGATACATGAGGCTTTAGGAGGTCGAGAATTGTAAGAGCAGCAACTGTCGCTAATCCGCCATGCATATTGAACAAAGCTATGCTATGCTCGTTTCGATAAAAATTAAAAAAGCAAGCGTGAATTGCAAGCTGTCCTGCCCAGTTTCCCTTAGAGTACAATGTCAATGACGAGCGAGAACCTACAGAAGGATTGTCCTTCCTTGAAGCCTGTCGAAGTAGCAAAAAAAGGAGCGTCTTAGGACTCCTGTTTGACTGTTGGCTTGTCTGGTCTTCTGTTTGTTTTTTCTGACGTTTTTTTATTGTGTGTTTTTCTTGCTTGCTTCCTAGTTGTTTTGTTTCCAATAGTAACCTCCCAATGTATCAGATGTCGAAACACCTATTTTTAGAATACTTCCGTTTTTTTAGTACAAAGCGTATTTTTTGGGCTTGGAACCTTTACCTCTCTTTAATTTTTTTTTCTGGAATGGTTGACGTGTCAAACCGACACACAAAATAAAAGAAATTAGCATAATTGTTTTAAAGACGCGTCACCACAAGTACCATGAAAAGTGTATGAAAGGAACTTTGACGACAAGTCTTTTGGAATGAATCTGGTTTCCGCCATGCTTACCGTTTTGATACGCCCGACGCGCAGGGCAGACACTGGGATTCGAGCAATACTCCCTGTTTTTTTGAGGGCGGCGACTTTAAACGCCGGGTCTCGAAGTACCTCTGTAGGTATTGTTTCTGCGGAAATAACCCATGAACAAAATTATGTACTCTATAAAATTGAATAACAGATAAAATTGTCTAGCCAAGTGCAACAAATGAAGATATACTTTTCACCGCTCGCTTTTCTAGTTCACTGTAAAACCTTCGTATCAACAAGTTTTAGTACACATTCCAGTACTCGTGCAGCTTAGATGCCTGTTCTTCAGAAATCAAAGAATCTTCTGCATAGATATAGCCGGTATTAGAGGCGCCACAGTGCATCGGGTACGTGACGGCAGAGCTACGTGGAAACACTGACGCTGCGCGAAGAAACGTTACATGTCTTTCATAATATGGCGCCCAACAAATTGAACTCATATTTAACTTACATTTCAGCTCGCTCGGTGTAAAGTTGCATAGATGAACACGAGTGCACAATTCATTCCACATGATGAGTAGCAGCATTACTACTGTTAAAGGTTGTCCTCAGCCGAACCCAGAAAAAGTCGCTGTCATGAAAGGCAATATTTCCGCCGCAGAGAAGGTGGATGAAGAAGCCTGATTGATTTCGTCTTTCGACATTGGTGCTGAAACGCTTTTATTTTTTCATCATTTGTTACGGATTGAAAATATGTACTCAACGTGAAGTACACCGCCCGTGAAGTGTTCTTCTTATTTGGGAAAAGGGCACTAAATAAAAATACCTGAAAAGGCCCGCACCATTACATCAGCAAGCTATAGCAGGCTTAATAGCAATTGAAAAATGAATTACGAAGGGTATAGTTAAGTAAGAAATCGCATTTTGATTCATGCTCATTTTATTATCTGATGCCTTTTTCTCCCAAATCCAACTATACCAGCGCTGAATATGGTTGCAAAATTTGCAAAATTAGTGAGAACTGCAAATAAAACATGCCAAGTTAACGGAAAACGAGCACTACTGAGCTAATTTTACGACAGACACAAATTTAAATGGTTTCCCGCCATTTAAGTGCTGCACGCAGGTCAAGAAAGACCTCTTGTTTAGTGCACATCCTCCGATAGTTTCGTAGCTGTAAAAAAATTCTAAACAAGTGTTTTTTTAACTTTCCAGAAGCTGCATCGCCACTGTCTCCTTAAATCACATGGGGGTTGGGGGGGGGGGGGGGGCATTTTTCTTCGCTCATGAGTTTCATGCAGCCTCGGCGCTTATGAATGACATTATTGCAGTTATTCTTGTATTATCACAATTAAATTTTGATATGGACAAGCTTCAGTGCATGCAGAATGCAGCGATACTATATTCATTACATTTTATCGTGGGCAATGGAAGTCAAATTTGTTACAGTGCGGTACAACTTAAGTCTTTAGTGAAGCTCCGCCCATATTCAGGACCGCCGCACAGAATCCGTCCATGACACCAAAAGTAGTCCGCTGCTAAAAAGTTTATGCTTCCTTGAACAAGAAGATATAATAACAAGAAAAAAATTGTAAGCTCTAAAATTTTGGTTCCTGGCTTGTTTAAAAAGTCAAACATAAGCTGCTTTCGTTTACTGTACTGTGATTGAATAGCGGAGTAATCCAGGACGTCGCGGACCGTGGCCCAATGCTAACAACTGCTGTTCTTTAAGTTGTATCCTACCATAGAAACTTTGCGATGCTAGCACAAGGAGGAAATTTGAAGTAGTACTTTTCGAAAATTCGGCAAACTTTTACATGACAACCTTTTTCTTCACTGCATGAAAGGAATCATAGTGAACAAAATTACATATTTCTCAGGAATGTTTTGTGTATACACTGGCGACAAATAGGTGCACAAAAACATCTTTATATTTCAAATGCATGATTTGCAAAAATTGAACCAAACAATACAGGGGAAAATGACATGTTTAAAAGGATGATTTATGGGTTATGCAGGTTTAACGCCCCAAAGAAACTCAGGCTATGAGGGACGCCGTAGTGAAGGGCTCCGAAAATTTCGAACACCTGGTGTTTTTTAACGTACACTGACACCACACAGCGCACGGTCGTCTAGAATTTTGCCTCCATCGAAATTCGACCACCGCGGCTGGGATCAATCCCACGTCTTTCGGGTTAGCAGCCGAGTGCCATAACGTTACACTGAGCCACCGGGGCGGTTCATATTTAAAAGGAACTGATAAAGATGTCTGTAATGCGCAACGTTCAGCCGCCGAGGGCAAATACAAACAAAACATTTTTCTTCTATAGAGCTCGTCTCCAGAGTATTTGGGGAATAGGGGCACGACATTTTCCACACAAAATATTTACCGTTCACAGTAAATCGAACTTTCATCCAGTTGCTTCTCGGATAGCAGCGGTTCGTAAAAAAGCCTGTGGTTTCCACCGCACCAGGTGACGTTTTGTTGAAGTGAAAGAAGCGGAAAAAATACGTATCTCCAGCAGCCAAATCTTCAGCATCTTGTGCTAAACCCTGTGAATGTTTGAACAACATGATTTTATTTTGGCACCTACAATCCGATTAGCACGTGCTGTTTCACAACTACCAGAACGATAGTTCGATAAGCCAATGAACATATTTTGTGCTCTTACAGCAGGTAATCTGCATGCATGGCGCGAAAACAGGAGCATAAACGGCACTGAAGGCATTGAGTTCGCGTAGTATGAGCAAACTGTCCAGGGTTAAGTTAGCCGTAAGTTAAGCATAATTGGTACAAGCTGCAAAAATAAACCTTATTGAAGCTCTCAAGACGTCGACACAGAGGTCGTTTAACGACCCAACAAGACACCTCATCACCAGCAATTATAGGATTATTTGCTGGAAAGGACCCGCGGGTCGTCAAAACTTTTCTTTGGTGACTGAAACAGTCACCACTGGCGAAGAAGCTTTTTGGCAAGTATGGGTCATGTCACTAAGGAAACAAGAACAACAACAACTTCGAGAAGCGCGTATATATTTGGCGTGCTCAGAACGATTCGCGACCAGAAATCGGTCGCCACAAAGCGCCAGCTTTGTAGACGACGTTTTTCTGGCCACCGATTGAGGACGGCGCGTTGGGTAAGAGGCCGAGGAGTCGAAGTCTACAAAGGCGGCGGCGTCAATACTCCTGCTCGCGCTGGGCAGACATGGGAGAACAATACGTTAAAGCGAGCAGCATCGGTGGCACTGGTGTGTGGGGCGCTCTCTAGAATTCGGCACCCCACGCGACTTTCTAAGGACGCCTGCTTGGCCTGAAGATGCGCGTTGCATGCATGGAATGACCAGAGAGTGTGCGTGTTTTGTTTTGGTTTGCAGCTCGTTAAGAGGGCAACGAGGAACACAGTTTTTATTCGATCGCGATAATAACGAGGAGTGGCTGATGCAATAAACTTGGCAAAAACGCCTCCCTCAGTCCTACCGACTCTTCAATGTGCCGAGCAGAACCGGTCGGAGAGGCCAACTGCCCGTCGAGCACGTGGTGCAAGAGTAATTAAGTTTAACTGCCCAATCCGCCGTTGTTCTTGAAGTTTGAGCACGGCAGTGGAGTGGCTAGGTGCTATTTTTCGGAGCGCAGCTTCTCAAAATACTGTTCTCTCTATGTTCCGAACACACTAGTTGAGGCCATTAACATTCTTCGAACTTCAGCTCTTACAGCAAACTGTGGCCGATCACTGAAAGAAAATTGCACCGTTTCTAAAACCCGGATGTATTTTACGAGCCTGCTCATACGAAAAGTTCTCTTGAAAGAGACCCTGAGGAAAAACATAAGTCGGCCTGTATTGATAGCGTACCGTGTTCGAATCAGAAAAATACCACTCTTCCAAAAACGGAGCTTTCATAGACTAGAGAAGAACAAAATGCAAGTGTGGCCATCATTTGACTGTTTTTGCAAGCAACCAGACTCCGACCTTCGCGCAGATCTCAGAGGCTACTCACACCTTCATTCACTTCAAAACGGTAGCAATCCGTCCTTATCGGTTAAGACGTCACGAGACTCAATGTACAAGCGGGAAGATTTTTTAATGCAATTTGCAGGCGATAAATGCGTCTCCTACTGCCGAACAATTTTCAACATACCCCGGAAAGAGCAAGTTAATTATTTTTTTACTGCCCATCCTGTCCCGGTCTCTCTCATTTGCGCCGGGCGGAGCTCCGGTGCTTAACACGTTCACTGCGTCGTATGTCATCGCTGGGTCGCGTCATTTGTTCATGCTGTGAATCCTCGAATGCTAAGCCACACGATCAAGCCTTGGGGCGGATTTTGTTGTGAGGCAAAGGGAGATGATCACTTTTCCACATGTCCGTTGACCATTACTTAAAGGGTACACAGGCCACACACTGGTAGTTCACAACCTTTCACTCAGTCCTGAGTCCTTCAAGAACTTGAAAACTGGCTTCAAAGCTGTCCTCTTCGATGAAGGCTTACCCCAAGGACCCAGAATCTTGGCTTCGGTAAGGGGTCGAGGATCTAATCGGCGGAGTGTTGCAGCCATGAGTGCACGCTCACGCTGAAACCGAGGGCAGATACGAAGTAGGTGTTCTATTGTTTCGTCGCACCCACAGATGTCAAACGCAGGAGAGTCCGCCATTGCGATTAAGTGGGAGTAGGCATTCTATCTCTCCCCTTTCCATCTCTCTCTCCGTTCCCCTTCCCACGTGTAGGGTAGCATACCGGGCGCTGCCTAGTTAACCTCCCCGCCTTTCCGTTCGTCTTTCTCGCTCTCTCTAGTTGTGAGCCCCTCCTTATTTAACCTCACAATAAAATCTGTCCTGTGGCTTCGTCACGTGACCCAGCTTTTGTAGCCACATACCATGAATGAATTACGTATCCCAACGGTAAGATATTAGCAGTTGCCACGGCCGGCAGCATCCATTCCTTTCTTTTCGTATTTTTCTTTCAATAATTCCCTACTACTAGCGCGAGGTGCTAAAGGGCAGCTGAGAAAGGGTTGCCCTTCGCAAACATGTGCAGATGAAAGTAAATGAAACAAAACAAATACACGACCGAGGTGCCGAGACGAGAGGAGGACTCTGCGCAGGATGTTGCGAAGCCATCCATGCATGCGATCCGACAACGCTCACCCCCTACGTTAACGTCGGCTTGGAAGCAGTGGACTACTCTCTCAGCCTTCTTCACTGGCTCTGCTCAAGCAGAATGCTCAAGCGCATGCCTTGAACATGCGGCGCACGCTAGCACCTCGAACGACATGCTCATCTCCGTCCCTATAGCAACGCTGCGCGAAGAGCAGCGGTGGTAAGATCAAGTGATAAAAGCCTCTCCCATAAAATACACATGCTTTATTCTTTATTTTCCTGAAACAGCGAAATTATGACAAACTCGTGAAAAAAATTGTCTTTGAATCGGATTATAGCCGTATGTAGATTTGATGGCTGCATTACAATTCACCCCTTAGTAAATACACTTCACCTTTTATTCAAAAGCGAATCAGCTCCGAAGGATACTCACATCTGGTGCCTCAAGCACATGAATGTCCAGGCTTATAACCTGCAGCGTTTTGGCCTCGTTTGAGTACTTGGTCTGTGAGCGCATAAGTACAGACACAAAATAAAATTAATTCAGAGAGTATATCGCATACTGCCTTGCACTGTGTGTTATTATTGAACTTACTCTGGTGGTCTAACCAGATGGTTCAGGATAGGTCATAGAAGAAAAGCTAAAATGTTATTTTAGGCTTATACTAAAACAACCAAATCCACACAGTGCAGTACAGTACAAATTTTCCACACCAGCCGTAGGGAAACAAGGATATCGCAAAATCATAAAAGCATTTCCTACTTATTTAGCGCAAATATTCTTTCGATCGCATCGTACCAAGCACATATGTACTGGCACCTTCACAAGATGAGGTATAGAATATTTTTTCTTACCATGTCAACAAAACACCATTCCCACAATGTCTTAACGTGGGAAGTTCCTGGAGGCCAGTCTTCTCTAACGACGTCCCAAATGTGGCATGGGATTCCGGCTCTGAACGCCTAAGACATGCAAAGAGAAATTATATATATCGGCACGAATTCCTATACTGATTCCAAATAGCATTCGTACTTTACTGTCCATAAACAAAATCTGCATGAGATCTTTGTGTCCTGACTACATTTTTTTGTACTAAGGTTACGCCCAAAGAACTTTAAGTTCAGACAGAAAATAAAATCGTCGCATTGACTTGTGGTTTATTATAATTTATGTTGCCCAGAGTAGGAAACAGTGCTCGTATGTTCATTGCGCCAAAGCCTAAATTCATCGCAGCGACACCCTTAAGTGCTAAAGAAGGGGCACTGTTCATAAACGTTCTTGGAGCGATCCTTCGGCAGCGGGACCTAATTTCGGGGAGGGGAAATGCAACACCTACCGTGTGTTGTGCGTTGTCAGCGTACGTTGAAGAACTCCAGGTGGTCAGAAATAATCCGGAACCCTGTGCCACTGCAACCCTTATATATCATACATCGAACGGGATGTTAAATCCCGCATACCGCACACCACCTACCACCTAGCTTATTCATTCAAAAGCAGTTCGCTGATGCCTGGCGGAAATATTAGCCAAAGAATCATTTCCACCAGCCTACCTACTTAAACCCAGAATGTGTAAACCGCCTTTTTTGCCTTCCCAAAAACCTGCTCATTCATCTTGTGGGAACTCGCGACGCGATCGGCACCTGGAGTTTAGTTTCCCCGCACATACCTCCCAAAACAACTCGAATTTTGTTTGCTTAACTACGTTAGCTAGCAGTGGAGAGCGCCTGGTTCCAAGTATTGAGCATGCACTACGTAGTGTGCGAGCACGCCTGTGGTATAAAAAGAGAAAAATTTGTTTTCAGGAAAGCATAAGAGCAGTCTACCGCGACAGCGGTCCGTATCGCATGCTGGCGTCAGCTTCTCATTTTCGGAGTCGGCTTTGGTCAACACGGTCGCATATACAAAATCGGCGAACGCACTCTGCACGCGGTCACTAGCTCTCAAAGGCCAGGAAAACAAAAGATAGAGACTCCTAGACTTGATTGTAGCTATCATATTCTATGATGCGCCCTAGAATGGGCCTCGCCTCCTCTGAAATGCATTTCATGCATTTCTCATGCATTGATCACGACGGCGAGATATACGATGATTTTTAGTTTGAAACCGCTAGATCACTAGCAAAGTTGAAAAACAAGTCTCAAGCCTCAACCTTTGACCTTTGACGAAGAGCCAGCGGCGGAGGCCTTGGGCAGCTGCTCCGTCCACGCGCGGTACCTGCACCCCACCCCACTTCCCACGCACGGCTGCCAATGGCAATGCTTATGTGATGTTCCATACGGTTGCGTTATGTGCTTTCGCCCGTCCGACTTGTTTCAACTACGATAAAACCGTGCCATTTTTTTAGCTTTTCTCTTTCGCAATTTATGTTCTGCAATTATGTTAAATTCATTAATTAACTAATAAGCTTTCTTGAAAATAACATCCTCATCCAACCTTTTGCTTCTTTTCGACGAATAATGTATCAACAAGAAGCTTACTATTGCGAGTGCTGCGGTAACTGCATGCTGAAAAATCGTTTGAAAAGTCCAGCTTTGAAAGTAAGAGATATACGCAAGAAGAGTGCTACTGGTGGTTTTCCTAACTTCAAACAAATACGTTTCTTAACCTTTCATGGTTCCACAAAATCCACCCAAGCCAATGTCAGAGCACCTCTTCTTTGTGCTCTGCTAGCCCAACACACTTTGTTATATCACGGGGGTGTCGGTCCAAACTAAAACAAATAGAGACATCGCACACATGAAACGAGCAGTGGGAGGTGCAATTGACCAGTGAGGTCTTGAAGAGCCAACAAAAGCTCATTCAACTGGTGTGCCCGTCGTCCGAGGCCTTTTGGGATCTTGGACTGAAGACTTCAAGCGCCATCTCAGTCAGCATCTTTTCTTTTGTCACTAAAAGTTTTTCCTCCTCCCCGCACAAACCTTTACCAGTGCATCCGAGCTTTATTACAGGTTGTATCGGCTACACTGTAAACACGCCATCTCAAAGTCCATTAGGTACAAACGCTAAAATATCGTGTTTACGGCAACTTGCGATCGCCTTTTTGTACACTGTGAATGTGACGCCATTTCATCACTGTAAATTCTAGTAGCACTGGCTTCGAGCTGTCCGCCCACCACCTCATTATTCTATACAGAGCAAACTTTTCATCAGTATAAATACCATTTTTGCTACTTAGAATGTCATATTTGCCGGCCGTACACATCGCCTAATCACAAAAAAATACTATATGTTATGCTGAGGAAGCATTTCTTTAAAATTAGTGGAAATCTTGCGAAAATAGTTCATAACGAATGGTAATGCCGTCTTTTGAGGTCAACAAATATTTTAAAGACCACAACAAAATATATATTCTTCTCTAATTCTATGAGCAAAACCAGCAGAGAGCTAGGTATGCCGGGCTGGCACAGAGGTGTTAGTATTACTACTAACCCGATTCTTCCAGGAATTTCCTGATGGTTGGAATACACAAATATGTTCATGAAACAATAAATGCTCAATGAAGGAATCTGTAAGCGGGAAGGGTTCTCACGGGTTTTTTGTAGTCAAGAGACTTTGTTTGGTCAGGACCAGTAAAAAATGTTTTCGCGGTTAGTTTCTTCACTTCTTGAGGATCAATTATCATTTGCGGATCAAAAGAAATTTGCTTTATAGGCATAAGTTGACAAGGCCTTCCAGTTTTATGAGGAATTTTGTATGCAGCATCTGGAACAGATTTTGGAACAAAACAAATTACATCCCAGAATATTCAAGGTATTCAAAGAAGTGAACTTATCATCAAAGTGCTGGTGAATTTAGGCATGACGGTGGAAGGGGGTAATCTATAGAGCGCTTTAAATTTATTAAGTAACGACGAGCTCTACACGAAACGTTTTCTTGCTTTCAGGTTGCACAGCAAGGCCGAAACACGGGCAGAAGATTATTGCCGTAGTAAATTTGGTTACTAATTCTAAAACTTGTAGCGCCCTTTTGCGTTGTGTCGCTAAGCACACAGGTCAGTGCTCGCTTACGGCGCTTTACTGCCTGCTGTCAACTATGAAGGGCAAGAAATAAACAATCCTCCACAATCCCCCTGAGCTGGATCAAAATTCCTGGCTCTCCGCTGATAGTAACCCGAAACATCTCAAGCCTGTGGCACACTAGGGCATCAGCTTAGCGTGATCAGTCAAGTTCAGAGTATTGTCTATGTATGCGGTCTTTTGACGCCATTATATAGGCCAGATTGTACTCTCTTAAATCAGTGGCAACACCGTGCTCCTCTCGGCTGTTTCTGCAGACAGCACTAGGTACGTAGCATAGTCAAATTCTGCACAACGCTAGTTTCCTAGTACCGAGATCAGTCATTTTTCCTAGATTTTTCCTAGTTTCCTAGATTAACTCATTAGAAGGTATACAACTTTCACGGGGTGCCTGCTAAGTATCCCAGCCATAAGAACGCCGGATATGCCAGTGGTCATACTTGCATTTAATTATTACGTTACTACAAAGCGTCACCTTTTGCGCAAGCCGGCACAAGAGCGCCGATGGTCAATCCAATTCGTAGAAGGCTTGGTATAAGAAGAGCCAGTAGGAACAACAATGCCTCTCGTAGATTTTGATAAACACGTGCGATATCACTTTATCCCTACACGTCTTTCTTTTTTTTTCTGATGAGACAGGTTTTCCTGTGCACGTAGGCAATCGCTGATCTTCTCCGGTTCGTAGAATGTACAGTTAATAATAATATAATTCACATATATTGCAGGTTATTTGATGGCGCTTTATTTAGAGTGTGCATTTTGCAGCACACAATCACAGCATACCTTACTGTGGTTAAAAAAGGCTGCCGTACAGAACCTGGCCACATATTGCAGGTAAAAGGCCGAATCTCCTGACATAGGTATACAAGAGGGAAAAAAGTTAAATAATTCCGAATGCATTAATTTTAGTCTATTTCTCAAGAAGGGGTGCTTTTCATGCCAATCAATGTGCTTCTTCTTCTCTACGTCCGAAGTGATTACTTACCTTCTCTGCCACATATAATAAGAGTATGGTATTTCGATGCTCTACCACCAGACCACGGTGTATAGTCAAGTCGGTACAACTGTTGGTTAGCATCTACCCATCCCTGGAAAAGATGGGACACGTGGCGTTTCTTTATATGCTTTACTCTGTTCTACAGGAAATCACAGTTTGCTGCACAGGATATAGAGTGTGACATATCTCGATCGAATTTCTGGAAAGCTTTTGTAATTATTTGCGTTCAGTTCGGTATCGTTTGGCTTTTGCATGAAGGAAACATTTTTTTTTTGTATCGGCGACATAAAGCAAAAGAAGCATAGCTGTCTTAAAAAAGCAAAAATCAATCATTTTTAATTGTTAATAGAGAAACACCGGCTATATTTATCATAGCGCTAAATTTTGTCACAGGGCACATCAGTAGAAAGAGTGAGAAGTGGAAACGAACAGTATGGAATTTTCTGGCGTCCACTTTCAGAAACATATTTCCTGAAGCCAGAAAAGATCCCCACCGCAGTTTCTGCTCATTAATTCAGTGGTTATCACGCCCCTAACAAGAACAGCAAACCGCATATTCATTTTTCATGGCTCTGGAAGGCAATTTGCTTGAAATAATTTGATGGTAATGACTTCAAAACCACGCAAACAGGTGTGAGTGAAAGTTTAAGCAGAGAAGTTGCTTAGTGAGCAACCACAGCTGGGGTGGACGCCAATCGTGAAAGACGAAATGATAGCTTAATACAGTGATTTCGAGAAAAATAGCAGAATGAGTATGCGAGGGTTCTCGGGATTATGAGTTGCCACTCAAGCCGTTTTTCGACTTTCAAGCATATTGAAGAAACCACTGACTCAGGGAAATTTAAGCGTGCCGTAACGACAAAACCTCTAAAGGTATGAAAAAAAGAGGTCCTGAGTTCGTAATGTTTAAATTACGGACTCGAAAGTTTCTGTTAAATAACTGAACCCAGTGGCCGGCATGATACGCTTTTAGCATGCGCTTAATGCCCCATGAAAGGCAATTTTATCGTTGTTTTCTTGGAGCAGGAAAATATTTTTTTGTTTACTTTTTTCAGAAAGTAAATGCTTTCTTTAACTATATGCTGATACCCTACATTTTACTGCTTGTTTCTATGAAGAAGAAAATTTGTCTAATTCCAAGGCAACAACAACAGCTTAGGTCTGTCTCACGCACTCATAGCTAACGAACGGAACTTTATTACGGCAAATGTGAATTTATTTTCGCATAGAGGGAATTCCTACATAGAGCATTATACCTGTATATTCCAAGAGCACGGAATGTGTGCCACCAGTTCGCGTTACCATATACCTTAGTATGCAATTTTATTTACATTGGTCTGCTGTGAAAATTTAAAAGCGAGGGCACGTATGGTCTGCTGTGAAAATTTAAAAGCGAGGGCACGTACCTTACTATTAACAGGGTTTTAGACAAAAGGTGCTCCAGAAGATAGATATCTGCTAAGGATGTGGCACCCTGTGCCAGATTTTCATTGTTGATGTGTTCTTAAATTTTTCTTCTCCTTTATTTCTGCTAATGGTGTTTTTTTTGTTTTTTTAAGCAGGTCTTAGATGTGACATCTTTCTGCAGTGTAGTCCTGTATGCTGGACACGCCTGTCACCAGTTGATTGCTCCGAAAATTGTTTCTTTTTTCTACGCTTCTAATTCGTTCGACAGCTTTATCGCGTTGCAATAAATGATATATGAGACAGATACTGGGCCATTTCCTTTCCCCAAAAACCAATTATAATTATAACGGAGTAGAGTGCTATGATGCATCGGAGAAGCCTTCCATTTTCCACACCCCTTTGATTTTCGCTCCTGTTTCAGTGTTATTACTTAGTATTGTTTGATTCAGGGACTACGAAAAGAAAGTTCGAGGGCGCTTAAGCTTCACCTTTAAGAGTAGAACGCGATAGCGTTATTGGGCTGGCACCGCTTATCAGAATCCGCGCACATGGTAGTGGTGCCGGTTCCGCGCGTTGAGAGATTAGCTGCGCAAGGCATCCGCCGCTGGTGCTCGTAGGATTTTTCTGGCCCGAACCACTTTGTACGCCCTTCTGAATTCCACTGCTGTTTCGGTGTGAATACTTAGTGTTGCGTCACTCATAGAGAATGAAAAAAATTCCCTCGGATTAAGCCCTCGCTTGTTAAGGCTCAAATTTCGCACAAGTGGGCATTTGGCGGTCAGCTTTGTGTTCTGCGGCCTTTGTTCGGTACTTACCAAGTCAGGCCAGAATCATTCGTTAAATACTCATTGTCAGCGGCGACCATACACCAAAACGCGCGGTCGGAGATGTACAGCGAGGGAAGACTGACGCCTATAGACGTTTTCACTGTCTGCAGCTTGAATCAGCGCGGGAGTATTGGACTGTGCTGCGCATGCGTAATCGATGCCTGTATAAAATCAGACAATCATAACGCTGTTGTCTCAGCCGAGTGGAAATGTGACAAATGTGAAAAGCTCGCTGACTCACCGGTAGCGCTATATCGCGCCCACTTTAGAATGGTCGTTCCTCCAGTGCACGTGAGATGGCGCTACCAGGACCATCGCTTTGAAAGTTTGTTGTGTTTGTGCTCAACACGTTGATATTCCCATTACATTCATTCCACTTTTCATCGCATAATTTTTTTCCCTCTATGTGTAGTAGTCCAATGTATGCCCACATTCTTACTTTTCCCATTTACGTGCTAATTGTACACCAGATCGAATTAAACGGACAAGGAGGAGTCAGCTTTGAAGGCATATGAGATAACTAAAGCGTCAGAAAGTGCTTATTGGGTGTGTGACGGTGTCTGATGATAGTGTAACACATCCCGTGGCCATCTCGCTGGCACGCAGAATTACTTAACAGATTATGCCACCTTCTCGTCACCGGTTATGTGGCATGGACTGACCACTCCGACACTGTAACGGGGCGTCATACCACAGGGTTCGGTGGCCGGCGCTGTTCACGTGGGCCACCGACGTTGGTCCCGTGGGCGGAGCTAATCGAACTCGACTGACTTAATGCTTGCGGTGACGTTATCGGTCACGTCACTGTGATGCCACCGAGAACAAGGAGTTGTCCGCAAACCTGCTGGTACAGTGTCCTCACTGGTATTCTTATTGATGCCTATTCCATGATCAGGGCCGCACAGGTGAATAGCGCCGGTCACCCATGTGATCAGTGCAGTCCAGCTGATCCTGCGCCGTGACGGCAGCGCGAGCATGCAGCCGTACAGGCGCGACCCCTCTCACCGATCCTGTTAGCACTCGACTCTTCTGATTGGTTGTACTTTGTGCACCGCATGGTAGGTAGTCATGGCAAAGAAAGAAGACAAAACAGGCTAAAAGATGAGTCATGGGGCGCAAAGGACGCCAGTATGACGTCACGCAGTTCGCGCGGCAAAAGCACAATCGCAAAAACATACAACGCCCTCTATTATGAAACACATAAGTAAAAAGGCATATGTAATTTCTTTCCTTACTGCGCTAAATACTGAACATAAGTGAGATCTGTTACAGAAGGGTGACTTGGACAAGTTAGAAGTAGTTCACCTTGAAAACAAAAACCAGCGCGCACGGACGAAGGACAAAGGAGAACGGTAGACACTACAACGCTTGCATTGTCTATCCTCCTCGTTTGTCATACGTCCGTGTATTAACACGGAAGCGTTAAAAGCCCCGTTTTCCAGAATATCTGGTGTCAGCGTTGTGAGAGAACAATCATGTGCACGACTTTGCCAGGTGGCGCCCAGAGACCAACCTAGGAGGCAGATGAGCACCTAGGTCACGTGACGTTGCGGCGCGATCACAACTTACCCACCGGATAGTGAGTAAACTGTCCACGGTGGCAGGTAACAGTTAAATTAATCATTGGTCGCTCGGGGAGAGCAAACTGGGTCGCAAAAACCCCGCCACTGTTAGCAGCACCTACAAACGCAGGGCACACCCTTAATGCGTAAATTAAGTGTCCCTCCAATTTTATTTATTCACTTCCTTTGCGCATAGTGCTTACAGGTCAGGAGAAGATGACACTTTACGGGGTTCAAAGGCTTCGAGACAGCAGGGGTGTTATGAGAATCATATCCCTCTAATATCCAACGTGATGGCAATGCCAGTACTATTGTTGATTCAGTTTGTTACCATGATTAAATTTAGGATACGAACCGAGATTCTTCTGTGATGTTTCTTCTTATTTGTCCATGTTACTGCTGAGAAACTGAACTGGCGTAACGCAGAATATATAGGTCGTCTAAGATCTGGGTTCCAGTATCCTCCACAACGCACACCATCCGGAATCTGCAACATATGTTGAGTGCTAAGGCTCTGGTACGTATCTGACGTTCGCGTTTCGTGCACCACTCGAATGACGTTGCATATTACAAACTTAACGTCTTTGACTAATCGTTCGTCACCATGGGAGTGAAGAAAAGCTTTGAAAGGCCTAGCATGTAAATTGTCACCACGCTCGGTGTCGCAACCTAAAGGTGCATGAGGTTATCACCCAATTGGCGTATTAAGTATCTTTACTTTGGCAATTGAGGTTGGTAGCCGTCTTTCTTACCGTCTTCTCGGCTGTCGTGCTTCGCTAACACACGATACGAACGCTGCAGCCGATAACAACTCTCAAGATTAAGATTTTCCTGTTGGAAATCAGGAAGGTTATCAGCGCTTTGAACCGGATGGGCGAGTTTCTGTTGCGTTTGATCAAGAGAGTTTTTCTAATACGTGGGCAGTCGGCTCTGGAACCTGTCTGGCAGTTTTCAAAAGAAATGCTTGCCCTGGTTATTTTTGGCGCCCGTTAAGCGTGGGCCTAAAACCGACAGGAATTACACCTTAGAAACAGATAATAAATTGTCAAGCAGAAAATAAGCCAGTTCACCAAAGCAAGAACAATGCTTTGAATCCTGAATTTACGGAACGCTAATGAATAATACGGTATTTATGCCAGTGTTGTAACAAATATCATGTTAAAATCTGGCATGCAGGACAAAAGTGGCAATCAAATTAGTACTTGGAGGAGGTCATGATGTATAGGATGCTTGATATAGTCAAAATCGAACACTCGAGTTGTTATTGTCGGCTCAACATAACTTCCTGCCTGTACCATCCTGAGGGATCCTTCCCAAAATATTGGAGGCGTTGAGTTCAAGGGAGCCGACCTTGCGGAATTAACATCTGCAAAGAATAAAAACGTCATCAGGGAATGTTTCCGGGCACCCTGAATTTCATATCGGATGAAACTTCACTACAGTTACAAAATTACTAATCCGCTTCTGTTTCGCAGGTGACTGCACATTCTGTCCTGAAGTTCTCACAGAAATCTCTTCAACCCTCCTTTAGCTAGGCCAGTGTTTACAATCAGCGAATACAGTGCGCCGCCATGCACATATCACCCAAACTATGCAGCCCTAAGCGGTTTGTAGTTCTCATAGTTGGAGCGTATAAGTGCCGGTTCCTTACTTGTCTTACGGCTCTGCTCTGCTACGACATCTTTACTTAAGATTTAAGCATTGGGAAGGGCTAGGAAGGGTGAGAGTGGTTTGCGTGCGATCTTAGTATATTCGCAGGTCCGCGGTTCCCTTTTATCACCATCTGCGGCGGCATTCGTAAATTTGCTGATCCTCCTGGAGTCGCAAGTCGAGAAAAGATTGAAGCCAGAATGCCAGTGCAAGAATTCTAGAAGTTAAACACTATGCATCTGATTTGCCCGCTTTTATTACATGTCTAGAATTTCTTTCCCGGGGGATAACACTAGCCGCGAAGTCTCAACGACGTTTCTCGTGAGCCGTAAAAAATTTGGGAAAGGTTCCTTGATTGCTGTAGTCTCAAAGGGAAGCTTGTCCCTTTTGCTGACATAAAAGGGGAGAGATGAATTCTGGAAATTATTGCTTATTTTGCGAAGTAGTGTGGTCCCGCAGTAAAATGACGCCGAAAGTGCACCAGCATACGTGCACATGGTAATAAGAAAATATAGTTCTTAAATTTGAGCCAAACGACTTTTCTTTAACATCCATAGAAGCTTGCCATCTAATAGCCGCGGTTTGCAAGGTGCAGGTGACGCGTGTCTTCGAAAAAAAAAGCATATCGTCTACAAAAATTTCAAGAGAAAGCGCTGGAAAGGTAAGATGTTCTCAAAGCAAGTACTCTAATTTCACTATAAAATTTTTGGAAAACAAATTTCCGCCTTTTTTCACGCTTCGTGAACTTTCCTTGTTTGACGCTGTTCATTGCCTGGAATTCTATGTAAAGTATAGAACGCTACAAAACTTTCGGTAAGCGCTACGACTGACAGTCATAAATCTCGCTGATAAATGCCGGCTCGGCGCACGTTTTTATTTTGTGACTCGAACACAACGAGAGCTATCGCGATCAGTCTCTTTTTCAGGTTGCGCACTAGTAAACACCGTGTTCTTTTTGCTGTTCCAGCCCTCAACTGTATGCGCTGTAGCTCCCGAACTATTATCGCTGCAAGCAGGAAATCAAGCGCGAAGCCTCTCTATGTAATCTTAACAGGCCGCTTTAGCGCAACTACGGTAGGCACAGTACATAGCGCACTTGCTCAGTCGTGAATCCTGAGGGGCAGCCTATTTTAAACTATAAAGCCCTATTAGGTTTGGTTGCAGGTCACGCTGTGTGACACGCTATGCACCACCGGCGTGAAAGGTCTCTTGAAGGGAACAGAGTTTCTTCGCTTCACCACTTCGAAACATTCACTTACAAATGCACAGCTTAGAAGCACGCCCTCCGAGATGTCTACTTTTGTAATAGGCGTTTCATTATTGCATTCGCTAACAGTTCGGTCTCCTCGCTTTAAAACAACAAAATCATCAGCGCTAACGCTGACGCCTACAGCACAGAGTGGGGACTCGACCTTTATTCATGTGCCGTATGCCGTACATATGCTATATCCGTTCCAATTGAGGTGTTTTTTCCGATACCGTCAGGCTCCTGGTTGTTTTTATGCAGTGTCCAATACTTCGGGCTTGCCTTCCATAAGCGGAATCATGCTATTAAGGCTAACCCTGAATGGCGATGCATTAAAATAATTTCTTAATTTTCGCCGCCATCTGACTATCCTGGTGGTCGCTATCAAGAAAACATCCTTTCTGAAGCAGAAGCGTAAAGAAGAAAAAAAAATGCTTCTTTTGTATAAAGGATATTGCAGATTCCACGAGCTTTAATTTTTTTCCATGCTCGTCGGTTTCAGTCTTACCAAGAAATCTTTTTGGTGGCCACAGATACGATGATATGGGAGGATCAGGCACACGGGCTGTTTTTTGTGTAGTAGTGGCTGGAGAACCCATGTCGCCATTGTAGTCGTAATAATCTTTAGGCACATATTCCCTGTTCACTGAAAGAGCAAGAATAACTCAAGAATAACTTTTGTGTATTATTTATGCTTAGCGTCTCTTAACCCATCATGTTAACATCGTGTAATAATTAAAGCGCGGAAGCAATAAAGTGAAGGCTTGAGTAAAAATTTATTTTGGTCTATTTTAAAAGCAAACCAGCGTGAATTCTTTTGCAACCACTTTTTGCTCAAGACCACGGCGGCGTTAAATTCATCGTCATTCATGCAGAACAATCTCCCGTGGTGCGACAAACGGAAGCTGACATCGCGTTAAACTTGCTACATTTCCCGCATGCACTAAAATACCCCCAAATCGCACATAAAGAAGACACCAGCTGCATCTATGCGTGTCAGAGCTAGAGGTTATAGTATATTCGAGAAATATACAGTGCACTTTACGAAGAAAACTCGTGTGCGTATCTTAGCGCGCCTTACTATTCGTAGCGTTGTTAACTTACGTGCGCAGACTCGCTGAATTAACAGGTGTTCCTAGCGCTGAAAATGTGTGGTATACATATGACGGCTTCATTTCTCCCAAAGAATGCAGGAATTCCATACATGTTTTTGCAGGGTTCCCTGAACTTTAAAAGACTTAGTGCAAATCCTGATTTTTTTATCTAACACAAGAGCAGAAACTACTTCAACCGCAGTTAAAGATTTGGCCCCGTGTACCTTGACACACTGCGGTATTTTAATTTCTCCTTGTGCTGCAGACTGCGGGAGGAATGCTGGTTTAAGTATTCGCGCTATTCACTTCGAAATCATTTCTGGAACATTGCTATTCCTTTTGAATTCGGCTTGGTGCTAAAATTCAGTATTCGCTCATGCCTAATGTTGTCAAATGACGGCGTTCTTTGCCGTCTAACTCACAGAAAAGGCACTGCACAAGAGTACTTGTCTTGTGGCAGCATCAACTTCCCTATCATTTCTAGTCATCGCCTCTTTCATTTTGCCCTAGGGTTGTCATGAATTTTATAAATGCTGTTATTTGTACTGTATGCTTCTTCGTTAATGCAGGGAGCGAGATGCTTTTTGCTGTTTCGCAACAGGTTCACGATATGGTCCGGCGTAACTGGCAATCACACATATGCAGAGTGGAACTGCAACGCCTGAGAGAATCATTTCAAAATCACGGCTGATGTATCTATAGGCCTTCTGAACCTTTTGCGACGAATACTAAATTTAGAGCAAATTCTAAGACAATGTGCTTTTAAAGTGACGAAAATGAATGCGTATTTAATTTACCAACAAGGAATAATGAAGGGTTTTGATATTATTGTGGTGATGCACTCAAGCAGTACCTGCCTATTTGCAAAGCATTAACCTCTTCACACTGGCCACTTGAACAAAAACCGTATTTATATCAGCCTCCGAACACGAATGGCAGAGCTGTGGAAAAGAGATTCAAGACCGGTTTCAAATTACAAGCAATCCTTGCGACCAGGCGCGAGATAGATCGCATGCACAGCGTTCTGTGAAAGGACAAGCAAAAGCGCTATGCCCGTGGATGCCATCAGTTGCCGAAAAAGCATGTTGTACAATGGAGGCTCCCATAGAAAAAATAAAAGCGTCTTTATCAGGAATTCCTTCAGAACACCACCAAAAGGTTGCGTCATACTGTCTTCTCTAAGCAAGGGCTAAAATCACTACTACTAAAGGCGAGAGTTATACGCAAACAACCATACGCAATCAGAAGTTAATCTCGTCCAAATTCAGCCATAAACCACTCTGAGTCCTTTCATTATATTGGGGCGTGGATGCTAATTAGCAGTCACTGTGCTAGGAAACTGTAGTGTCTTCTAGTTGGAGGGATTTTATGGTAAACGTCGTTTCTTCTGTCCCTTGTTGCGTTATAACAAGGTGATGGTTCGGGCTAGTGGGTGTGCGTTATGATCCATAGCGCAGCAACAAAACAGGGGACAAACACAAGCGCTAAAATTCCCCTAAGTCTTTATTTGGCGCACACAGAATTTATACATGAAGAAAAGAACGATACCTCTCAGATTAGACAAGATAATTTGTGAACAAAAACTTAAAAAGCACATGCAACACATTTCACCGGCTGGCATACTGCTCCGAGTCCAATATTCATAACCACTCGCAGCACTGTACGCAACATCACAAAGTCGTGGGTTCGGGTTCCAATGACTGCGTATGGTTGTCTTTGCATCTACTTTGTAATCAAGAGTATTTCAATTAAAAATGATTCCTATATTCTCATAGATAGACACCAGAAAAAAAAGAAACGTTCCCCAACGCTTTCAGTTCTTTCAATGACTTTTGGATTTCTTTTTATTGGAAGACGTCACGAGCTGCTGCTTTGCCTGTCGTTGTGTGCTCAAAAGCTTAGCGAGAGCCTCGTTTTTCGCAGTTTTTAGGTTTCGCACGCAGCTGCTGACTTCGCTGTTCGATAGCGTTCAACGTGGCGCTCGTGGTATGACAGGACCTTCTATGTCCGCCTCTTTGGCCGAGGGTAGCTCTGGTGAGCGCTCTTAAGGTAAGGCTACCTGAAAGAAAAAAAAATGGCTGCGCTCTGTGCAGCGCATGCGGAGATTGTGGGTTCGGATTATACAGCTGCTGCATGTTGTTCCTTTTTATACTTTGTTTACAGGAATATTCTAAAAAACGATTAAACAACCATTTGGCCACGGAGCAGCACTAGAAAAAAAAAAGAAAATATACAATTACCCTATGCTTTGCATGCTTTTTATTCATTTTGGCTTCCTTGTATGCACACTTGCGTCCTAGCAATTCCAAGAGAAGAAGGATGCTCTCAGCAACCCCGGCCACCTTCCCTTCCACTTCGAAGAAACAACCAAATATACTTGTGTTTCTGCCCGTCATACTTAAGAGCTTAAGAAACAGGAAGCGCTTATGTATGCTTACAAGTCCACTTGAGTACTGCACCCACGTTGTCCTCTGAGCGGCCGCTGAATACCATCGTGTATATGCCTCGAGTCAGGTCTTCTTCCCGAGACATTTTTTTGAGCTTGGACCTCAGGACAAGCATGTTACGCAAAGGCATGTAGTCTCTGCCGTCCTGGGCATGCAAAATGTCCGACATTATCCTTGGGTTCCAACGAACAGGCGGTGCAACATCTTCGCACGTTGTCATCGCACCTACAAACAATGTCAAGAGGAAGATTAATCATTCGTCAATAAAATCGTTATATGTTCAAGAAGAACGAATTTTTTTTTATTGGCAATTAAACCTCAAGTGCTTCTGCTTACTTTTAAAATAGGATATTCGAGACATGTGGATATGCATGAGAAGCATCTTCCCCAAGCTCATACACTTGCTATCCGTGGACGGCAATCAAAAGGCGTCTTGCTAACTACTCTTCCATTACGCAATCATGACCAAAATGTTGTCGCCCAGCCGTACATTTTGGTTCTATTTCTTCTTCTCTACGGTGCTTTTCCGGGTAACTTTACGTTGTTGTGCAGCTGAATGTATACCCACTGAATATCTAATTCAGCCTAGGGATACAAAAGGCACAGCCGCAGCTCTAATATAATGCAAGGTCACTTCTCAAAGTGATGTTTTATTCCTGTGCCTGTTCATAAAGAACGAGGGTCCACAAATACAGATTCATAATAATCATTTTTTCTGCCTGACTACACCCACTGCAGGGCAAAGGCCTCTCCCATGTCTCTCCAATTAACCCTGTTCACCATGATGAGATTCACCATGACACAAATGCTGAAATCCATCAGCTTTTATCTTAACAGTTTACTCGTTCTGTTCACGATACATTCAATACGAAGTTTGTAAAGCACGATTGTACCTAGTCATCAACATATTCAACAATTCTGGACAAAAACATTTTCTAACGGGAAAATTTCATTAGGCGCCCGTGTGCTGTGCGATGTCAGTGCAAGTTGTCCAGGTGGTCGAAATTATTCCGGAGCCCTCCACTGCGGCACCTCCTTCTTCCTTTCTTCTTTCACTCCCTCCCTTATCCCTTCCCTTACGGCGCGGTTAAGGTGTCCAACGATGTATGAAACAGATACTGCGCCATTTCTATTCCCCAAAAACCAATTATAATAATATATAATTTTTCCCTACATTAAAAGCTTTCACTATACCGATCAATATATCCGCAGATCTCCAGTCGGCTGGCTTGCATTGTGTTGCTGTTAACTTCTTTCTGGTGTCAAAAGCTTTCCCCATTGGCTTCCTTTGTTATTTTTAACTGCTTGATGCGAGAGATGGAAACGCTATAAAAGCAAGATTTTGCTACATATCGGAAGAATAGATCATTGCCTTGAATATTTCTATACCAGTATCTGACACTTTATAATTTTCAAAATTTTTATCGACCAATATTGAATATAAATGCACTATCACAAATTCCGCGCAGCACTTAAAATTGCAAAGCATAATTAGGAACGACGCCCTTTTCAGGCATACTGCAACAAAAACAAGTTCCCGGTGGTTCCAATTCCCGTCTCAGTAAATTCACTTTTAAAAAAGGTCTAGTTTTGCTTATCCGCCAGAAACCATTTACAACCAGCTCGCCGAAGAGAGTGCATGGCCAGCGCCTTCTCTATTTTTTTACAGACAGCCAGATGCGGCTCATCTGACCGATGCAGCCCACTCCAATCTTCATTTCTTACTCTTCCCTGTCCGCTAACCTTCAGTAATGTTTAGGAGAGAGCTGCTTTGGTGGCGCATTACGACGGAAAGCGGATGAACTGAAGAAGTCGCTATCGGCCGTCAGCACGAGATTGATGCAAGGACCCGCTACAGCAATCGATTACGATGGTGATGTTTTGTGAGTGTGCCTTTTGTAAAATTGCAACGCTGCAAATATCCAGCGGAGCGTCGATGCAACTGACAGAACTAAGTTGTCAAAAGGGCTCCCATTGCGAAGCGAGATATTCGGTGGCAGTGAAAAAAATAGAGGAGTTGGTGGCACGGCCTAGTGCAATGCTTTAAGCAGCGTCATTTTGCAAAGAGCGCCGGCGCGCAGGGAAACGTAGTGGGGACAAGTGATCGCAACTATAGGCGATGACGCTGCGGTCAGATTATGCTACTCCCTGCTTGAGCAGCGTCAGCAGAAGCGTGTGGAACCACGGGTAGAAGAACTTTGAGTTTCTGCCGAGACCAACACCAAAAAGCTCAACCCAAAGCATCATTCTCATTCGTATCTTAGGCTTAGAACTGACGCGAACTTTTCAATACATAGTCGAAATGCAAAAAAGGAACGTCAGTAGCGCCGCGCGGCCAAAAACAGCCGCTCCCAGCGTAGACGATACCAGGCGCGAGCCAGCGTGGACCATTTATGCAGCATACTGATCACGTGACCAACAACAAGCAATGCACGTGCGGGCGGCCAAGAGAAAACCAAGAAAGCCAACGCGGTGCCGTCGATGAACGAGAGATTGCGCTGGCGTCAGATTGAGATTAAAGTCGGCGACAGAACTGGGCACGCCACTCCGGAGCCAGTTTGCTAACGGACTGTACCTAAAAATGTTGGCTTAACATTAGGCACTTGCGCGAATAAGTATGTGTTTATTGTCACAAGTTCTTACTTTAAACACGATAGCGTTAGAGCTGATGTTCGGAGGAAAACCCGTGCGCGCTGTTACACTAATTCAGGATCGGTCAGCATGAGGTCATTACGCCACATCAAAGACCACCAATGACAGCGATGAATGACGTCAGACACTGAGAGTCGTCTGGTTGCCTGGGTAGCGTTTCCGCTCACCCCTGTAGTGATCGAGTATGTATGAGTACGGCCAGCCCCACAAAAAAAGGTTAACCAAAGAGGAGGCGGTAGACTGGCGCAGGCTACAAACCGGTGCCTACCTGCACCTGCACAACTACACAAGAGCATGTCACGTGGACCTGCCCTAAGGCAGACTTAGAGACTAAAATAGACCACCCGAGTGTGACGCAGTGGGAAAACTTGCTGGCCAGCCAGGACGAGGACGCGCAACGATTCCTCGTACGCCGAGCCACGTTGGCAGCTGTCAAGTGCGGCATCCTGGACCGAGGATCGACCACGGCGCCCAGTGACCCGTAAGGGTCAAGGACACTTTAAATTTGTCGCTAATAAAGTTTTTTTCCAACCATCCATCCATCGATGGGTTGACGAGGTGACAGCTTCGCAGCAGTCGGAGCGTGTGTATGGTGCCTCGGTCACGTGACCGAATGACAGGGTGCAAGACGTGGCTGTGGTGACAAAGGAGCGATGAAGGCATGCTTTTCAAAATGAAAGAGGCTACGAGACGGTTCCGTGCATAGCGTAACTGTGCTTGTGGACCTGGAAGGAAGGCTAAGTGACCTCTAAGGCTGTCGCGTTCAGCTTCTTAAGAGTTAGTTGGACGTTTTCAATCTTTCTTTATCTATCTGTGGCCGGTGCAAGGAAAGACACCGTAATTTAAAGCACGTGGTGCTGGATGATTTCGAGCGACATCAGCCTCCAACTTGACAGCAATTGATGCTGTATTTTGAACCATTTCATTTTCTGGTTTGGTCCTCTGCCAATGGTTGCTGCGTATTAGCAGTGAAAGTTCTCACTAGATATCTGAGATGTTGGATTCATTCGTGGAATGTAATGAAATGCGTCTATCTCGTTCAATTCCTCAACGCGTTTTTTTTTTAGATCATGTGCTTTCTTTTCCCAATTAAAAACCTATCGCACCCTAGCTCTTTCAATCTAGACGAGGAAAACAGGCTTCTCAGCGGTGACCTACGGAAACAGCGCCACTTAAAAACTGCAGTTCCAGTTAACGTGACATATTTTAGAGAGTGGTTCCTCAAAAAGAATTTTTCATACTATCATAAGCCGATAAATGGTCAAGTTTTTTATTTTAATTTGTAATATTTTAATGAGCAGTTGAAAAGCTTCAAGGTTTCACTTCAACAGCGGGTTTCGTACGTACACGTTAGAATATTTTTCACAGGCCGTGGAGTGTACGTTACCTCCTTGAGTTCGAAGAAGAAACATTTTCTTCACCTTCATATCACACAGATAGGTGATGACATCGTCCTTCTTTGTGATCTGAAGTGCTGTCTTCTTGCCTTTACTGTCGAAGACTTCCTTTACCACTGTAAGTTCTTTTCCAAAGTATCTGCCCTTGATATAGAAGTCGTGGCGCGTTACCTCCCCGCAAGCATAAAAGGAGCCATTGTAGAAAGGCAGGCCTGCAACCCAAAATAAATCCCAAAGTTGTACATGTGATTATTTTTAGTGACATTTAGCGTTTAACGTCATTCATGCAACAAAGGTGGCTTGTTCAGAAACCTTGTCATCTAACTATGGCGCTATTGCATATTGCATATTTATCGTCTACCGTGGTTTGTCCGAGCCATAGTGTATTGTGTATATCAGAAGCTCCAAGAAGCTCTACAGTGCAAATTAGTTCATCCCGAGTACTTAACAACTGTCGCCTTTTTATAGTGCGTTTTTGTTATTTAGGAGCGCACGCTATTTTGTAAGCAAGGCAGCAATGTGGGCTAGTTGGTTGTAGATTAGGTTTGAATAACGCGCTACACACTAACAAAACGACAACTGGAACGGAGGACACAGGAAAAGCGTGCACTAACAACTAAAATTTATTCTGGTACGAGGGTACATAAATGCATTTCACGAACATGCTGAAACAATCAATTCATTGCCAACGGCTGTGTCGCACGCTCCTTCGTTTCTTGATTAGATGCACCTCCTCACTTGATAACAACACCGAGGGTGTGCTTACGCACTCGTCTTCACCGGCCTCCCATATCTCAAAGGCTTCTTTTATTTCCCTTTCTTTATTTTCCTTTGCCCGAGCTAAAATTATTGTCTGATCAAAGTACGGTGAACATTTGTGAATTCCGCAATGGGGGGGCGAGGTTTCCAGGATTCGTTATTTTTCCCAAGTTATTACTGTGCTCTTTCAACCTGGTGTTTAGGCATCTGCCTGATTGACCTATGTAGCTCATGCCGCATGACAAGGAGAATTTTGTAGACTTTACCGGTGGCACATTCTAGCGAACTCTTCTTGGTGTGCGATACCACAAGTGTTAGCTAATTTTTTCTTTGACCTATTCATTTCATGACAAAGGCTCACTAATTTCCTGGGGGCGGTAAACACCAGGGGAACATCATATCTGTCTGCTACTTTCTTTAAGCCGTGCGAAACATTATGTACGTATGAGTTCCCGGTAAGTGCTTTGTGTGCTCTTTTTCTTCCTTTTCTTTCTTCTCTCCTTTTCTGCCTTTCTTCAAATTCTCTGAAACACATACTGTGCGAATAATCCAAACTGCTCCACAACGCATGCTTCTGAAAACATCGATGCGGGGATTTAACAGGAATTTCAGCGAATACTATAAAATATTCCAGACTAGGTTTTTACGTAAAAATGTGTATTGTGAGTGATTGTTAGTTACGTGAGTGATTATTATCTTCTCGATTACTTCCAACTTTTACAGTTACGTGCCTTTACTTTAAAGACCGCATGCTAGGCGTTAAGAATTGCCATATCCGTAATCATAATTTGTAAAATGAACTTATTTGTGCTGAAGTGTCCATAACTATGCCCGGATACACACGTGACCACAAATAAAATGGGGCGAAAAGCGCAAGTCACTGCAGGACGAATTTGGGACATCCCTCTTTCATAGAGGGTGACGCCTATTGGTACGGATTCGCACCTACGATTCGGCCTGTAACCCCGATGTTTAACAGTATGTCAATTAGTGTTACTCAATCACGCTAACACAGTTCAGCTGTTTCCTGAGTCGGCTGCTGTTATCACGACCTCGAAGGAGGAATTCTTATGCCGCTTAAAGACAATTTTCATTTACTTCTAATTTTAAACTTTACTAAACAAAATCCGGCTCATAACTACACTCTGCAACTACTGTACAGGATGATTGTGGAGGCTTCTAGAGCAGTATAAAATTTCTAAACTGCAGGTGATGCTTTAGTTGTGTAAGTCGTTTGCCGGTAGATGTTATGGCATCTCCTTTAAATTGGGGCAGAGGCGAGTGCCACTTTGCCAAACAAGTTAAAGTGGCTGTTTTACTCTTTTTTTTCCTGCTTCAAGTCCTGTTCTTTTTCTTCTATACTGAAGTTGTTTTTTTTTAAGTTCACAGCTATATTCTTATCATTTATGTTACAGCTCGTGCAATACTATTTTCTTTCAGCTTTTACGCCACCAGGTCATCTAATTTTCTCTTCCTCGTCTGTACCGCTCATGTGTTCATTTTGCTCTTCAGTGTCACTAAAACCAAAAGCTACTGGAAGGCTTGCCTTGTTCTCTTTGATATCCAGATGTACAGCTTTACATCGAGTTTTTTTCGCGAAATATACATATGTGTGAGCAACTCCAAGCTGCAGAGGTAATTGACCCAATATTGGAACTGTACTGGCAAAGGCCGGCCCTACAAAGGACCAGGATGGAGCCATCCTTTTGCAACATTGGGCTGATTACCTGTTCTGCTTGGGAAGACGACACTGGGTTCCACAATGGCAATATAACGCCAAAAATCGGTGGCAAATGTAAGTATTCTAGCAGCAATTTTTTTCTGGTTAAAACTACTTTCTCAGTCAGTGCATTTCTTCCAAAGCTGAATTAAGCGACTCTGTTTGCTTTCAGAATTACTGAATAATTATCTTTTTTATGACTTCTGGGTCGCCCTGTAAATCAATGTGTTTTTGAGTCAACTTCATCTACTTTTGAAGTACCTCCACTAGACAAAACCATTTAGGCAAATAAAATTCTCGACTCCTGAGCAGTGTTTCTTACACACTTTTGCAAGTGCATTGCATTTATTTCTATAAATATAGACCTCAAAAACAAAATGTGTTTTGTATCAAGAAGAGGCACATATACATTACGCGTCAAAGTAATAAGGGCGAGTTTTTTTCGAAGGAATATGCGAGCGACACAGCAGTACGTAGTTGCCCGCATAAGTTTGGAGGGACATTATAAAGTACCGGACAAAGAATTACAGACGAATCCATTTAATTTTCAGTCATGAACTTAAAATTAGTATAATGAGGTTCAATTCTACTGCTGCGGACATCTTCTTGAGGTTGAAATGAAGCATATATGAGAAGTTAGCAACTGCAAAAAATACCTTGCGACTTGACTGGACACGGAATTCGCCCCGCAAAAACCATCAGCCATAGCAGGATCAGCATAGTTTCGGTTTTCGTCTGTAACATTAAAATAAAGTTTCGTCGAGGCTGAACGCTTATTGAAATAGAACAAACCAGCTGCAATATAGCTCTATTTATTAAAACTACTTCACGGATTTTTTTTTTAAATTGGAGGATGCAACTCCAGAATGAAGCTTTAAACACTCAATGAAAGCCCTCCAAACATGCAATGCCATCCGCCCACTGTCATCACATCGCAGCCAATCAGCTTGCACCCGCAAGAACAGCATTGCAGGGGGCGAGGAGGTGCAGTGCTGTTGACCACGTCGTCATCTCACAAATCGATATGATTGGCCTTAAGGCTTGCTGTCCGGGGCATTTCTGGCTTCCTTTTTAAGTTCAGACTATAGAGCCGCCGCAACTACTGTTTTGGAGAGAAAATATTACCGGAACGTAAAAACAACTACCACCTCTTTGCTGCAAATACCAAGCAAACAGGACTCTCCTCTGTGAGAGTCAACTTTGGAACTTTTGCGGGGCATGCATACAATTCTTTTCTAAAATACAGACGAAAGATTTTTACTTAACCTTTCGCACGGTGTCACACTCGCTGCTGATTAAATAAATTTCGAAGAATAAATATCCGTCGTGTGTACTAAGATGGATAAAAAATTACCTGTCTGAGTGGCGACAGATCGTTATATGACATAAGAATAGTTCAGGCTACGTTGATGTTACGTCAGGCGTCCTCGAGAGATCGGTTCTGGGGTCACTCTTGTTTATGATATATGTAAACGATATTTCTGAGGTAATCTCATATTCTTTGCGGTAATTTGCCGATGACTGCTTTTCGTACCCTCGCCTTCAGTTAGCAGTGCGTAGCTACGATGGAGCAGTTCCCGGCCTAAACCCTCCCATAGCTAGCAACGTCCTCAACCTTATTAGGATCGGCTGAAGTACAAGTTAGCACTGCTGAGCTGACATTTCGTGTTTGCCTTACCTATTATAAGTTTTGCTGTTTGCGTAGCGCTTTGCGATCACGTTTGGTGGTATATAAGCAACATTTGCATATTTTGCGATTAGAGGTCAACTGCATTGTAGTACTTTGCGACTGTGCTCCAATCTCAGACTAACCCGTAACTAGGTATCTGAGACACGAAAGCGTCAGGAGTGCAAGCTCGCCATTACTGGCCTTATGACGAAGTGGTGGCCTTTGTTATAAAATTAAAACCAACAGTAGCCGGAGCCATTGGCTTGGCGTGGATGTTTACTGAGCTTGATAAAGGTGCACTTGCCTTAGCAACAATAAGCAGTCTAATTTTAAAATAATTCTAAATTCTCAACGTCTGAGTTGTTCCGCTTCAAACAATGCAGAAGCTGTTTGCAACGTTCAAGCCAAAGAACCTTCAACATCAAGAAGAGATCCGCCTGTCCATACGAACAGGCTTATTTACAACGTATAAGTGAATTTTGTTCGCTGAAATTTTAGTAAACCAGCGCATAATTAGGTATACATTTCTAAACGCTACAAAATTCTAATTCATATGACGTCAGAAGACAAATAGAACGCGGAGCCGCAAATGACATCCCCTAACGATAGCGCAGCGCCTTGTAATCATTCCCGCCTCCTCGAACCTGCTCTCGTTCTCTTTTTTTATATAGGAAAGTTTTTCAATTTGTTATGTTCTATCGTGATTCAGAGACAATCGCTCTATCTATAGGCCGGTGTACTTCGGCGAATCCTTTAAGAACGATGCGAATAGGTGGTACACTTTCGGTGCAAAGGTCGTGAAAACGCAGTATTGCATCTGGCGATGTGAAAGGAGCTTTGTTTCTGATATTTCGTCCATCCCTTTAGTAGGAAGTTAGAATAAACCGGTAGCACCGGAGATACCAATTACATTCATTACTTATAAGGAGCAGCCCCGTGTACTGTGCGATGTCAGTGTAAGTGAAAGAATGCCATGTGGTTGAAATTTCCGGAGTCCTTCACTACGGCGTCCCTCATAGCCTGAGTCGCTTTGGGACGTTAAACCCTCATAAACCAAACCAAACCGTTTTGAATTCTCTCAACCTCATTTGCGCGGCTTCCTGATCCAATTAATGTTAGCATTGACGTGCTGCATTGCTATACCGCTACAAGCGCTGACACCTTTCTCCCTAGAACTTCCATCCTGTGGAGAAAAATACCTCCATTAAGACCAGAGATTAAAGATTTATTTATTTTATGTGCCTTTTACTAACGCTACATATAAATCCAGCCCTTTTGAACTTTTCTTGCAGATTTAAGCTGTATTTTTTATTTGATTCCTGACCAACATCTGTCGTTAAGCCCTCGTATTTATGAGATGATATTCTGGAGGCACGACTTCATTCTTTTTTCCTGCCAATTTTTGGCGACTCCTCTCTTTAATTTATTTCACCTTGAACAATTTCAATAAATCAGTAAGAATAATCTTACTGTTGTCTGATTTTTACCTGTCATCATGGTCTCCGTTCTTTATATATGCAGCCCCAGGCCCTTTTCTTATCAGATGCAGCAATGAAAACCTTTGAAGGGAAGCAGGTGTGTGCAAACTTCCTTCATTTCATTCCATATCTAACTAACCACGGATCTCAATCAAGCGGTAGTTTTGTGCGCTTGTTGTTGCAACTTAATAAATTTTTTATCCCAAGTGTAGGGTAGCAAACCGGAGACTCACATCTGGTTAACCTCCCTGCGTTTCCTTTTCATTCTCTCTCTCTCTTTAGATTTTTAGTTCAGCGTGCACATCGCGTTAAAAAAACAGTCCTCACATCAATAATTTTACATGCAGTTTTAGAGTATAATCTATAATTGAGTGGGTAATTAACAAACATCCAACGGAAGAAGACAAATTGATTCCTTTTCCACGAAATAGAGCAAAAGAAACAAAGGCAGGAAAGTTACCCAGATCAATTTCTGATTTGGGGCCTTACGCTGAGGCTATTGGGAGAACGTGACAAAATAATTACCTAGCGAACATCAAACATGCTGTAAACATCAGTGATACCCGGTTTTGCGACCTACCCTCTTTATGACGCTGCTGGTGAAAACTCGCGTTAAAAGCACAGGTAACCATGAAATTAGGAGCATCAATTTATTGTCAATTGCTAACCAAACAGGGAAAGGAAAGCTGAGCGCGGGGCACTGAAATGACACTCGAACGCCCGAGTGGTGCAATTGTGCTTCGCTTGTGTGTAGCGTCCCGTGGATTCGGCTTCCCGGGCGCACATTTCCCAACTTTGGTGTCGTTGCTTCTTCATCTGGATATTACCAGATCGCACGTAAGGATTCTTTCGCGACTGACGACTTCGTTCCGCTTCATAGTCGTCACATGCGCTCGCCTTCGCAATAATTTCGCGTGCCCTTTCTTCACAGTACTGTTTAGGGCGGCTTAAGGCTAGCTAGCAGCTGAGTGACAGAGCTCTCGCAAACTTTGCACTATGCGTCACGATTCAAGCTCCACGGATCAATCACCAAAAGCTGCGTGCCAGATGCTGACGTCATACAAATTTCTCACCTTATGTCGGCGACGAGACTAGCCTTTTCTTTAGTGCTGGCGGTTTTGAGTAATGATTAGCCGTGCTTAGTAAGGCAAATATTTCTATCCAGAAGTGAAATTAAAAAAGCGGATTGCTGTCGAGTAGGGTCATTGCTGGGCTGGTCACTTGTAACGCAGAAAGTAGAAAAATAGTGATAGACATTCTTGACACAACTTGTTGATAATGCCTACTGCCAAATTATTTTCTTTAAGTAAGAGAAAATTGGATCAATCAGTGATTGATGTCATTGAAAAAAATCCCCGATACAACACTACAAAAATTATCAAGCATGAGGAGCCTAAACAAATAAAAGAATAATCCGACTTATAATCTGGCGAAACTGCTCTGTTATCTTGTAAGACGTACACTCACGTGACAAGGAGCTTGAGATGAGGCTGCTCTGATGTAAGCTTTTCTCTGGAGGTTGGCGCCGTCCTTTCCGTTCCCTGCACCTGCCTTAAAAGACCTGTTTTGAAGTATCGCTGCTCTACTGTCTTTCTTTTTCGCGACATTTGACTTTTTCTGTGACTTCAATTTTCGAAAGTTCCTCCTCAGCGCCACAATACTAACGGCCGCATGGAAGCGAGCGGTCCTCAGATGTCGGCTGGCTGAAGTAAACATTACATTTCTCGCTAAAGTTCGCTTTCCATTGTCGCTGAACTTACTTTTCTGGAAACCTTGACTGAAGAATGAAGGGTACTTTTGTACTTTTTAAGATAGTTTAATTGCATTTGTGACAGTTACCATATATTTCTTCCGCAAGTGTAACATGTCCTGGACTCACTAGTTAACAAAGGCAAGTTTATAAAATCAGTGCAGAGAATAAATAACCCAAGAACCCAACTGATGTTATCGCTTTTCTCTCTTTCCTGACTCTTGACATGACGCTGGTGTCTATGTGTGGTCTGCCACCTATGCCTGATGTCGCTCAGGTGGGCATGGGAGATAGTTCTGTTGTAGCAGGGGATGGCGATGTGCGCTGATGATCTGGCTAGCTCACTCTTGATTACCCTGACGTACGAAGGGGGAGAAGCATAAGAGGTGCTTTAGTTCCTATTTTCGATATATTACGATGTAGGTTCTTGAGACGCGGGCCTCTATTATTTATACCCTACCCTGGCACTAAACGCTATGTATTTGAACACCATAAATCTGAGCAGATAGCGAGCACATTAAGGTGTGACGCAAGCCACGCAATGCCTCGTTTCCTTGCATGAAAAAAAATCCTAAAATTTATAGAAATATATTTTACAACTTATAGAGAAATAGCAAGCCCAATGTGCAAGGATATGTCTAAAAGATGTAGAATATTATCGTCGCGTAAGAATGTAGATTAACATCAAACTTTGAATGCGAAAGCATTCCTAGTCTCATTACCAGAAAAGCAAGGCCGGTAGTGTGTATGTGCTTCCAGATGGTACAGAAAATCCAAGCGATGGCGAGCAAAAAGGGCGAGGTCATTAAGCGGCCGCATTACGGGCGCAGTAAGGCGAGCACCTCCAGTTCAGGCAATCCTATAGTTGTCATTCATCAATATATGCCCGCCACTGACCGACTTCCATGTTCCTTTTCTTAGGTCGACCATTCGCACGGTTCCTTCAACACTTTTGGTGGTTCTATGTACAGCAGCCCTCAGCCGCTTTTCTTTCTCGTGCTGGCCAATGCAGCTCGCTGTCTTTCGCTGTTTGACAGATTATATCACTAGCCCGTCAGCGGCCATAGCAAATATCCGCGGCGCAAAACGAAGGGATGAAAGATGACGCTTACGATTATTTCGAGCAAAGCGCAAAAGGCTACTAATTAGAAAACGTTGCCCAAGATGCTACGGCGATGGCCGAGTTGTTTACGACGCCGGAGAAATGAAGCTGTCCTGTTGTCAAGGCCACTGGTTCAAATGCCGCTCCTTGGCTATAATGAGGTAAGGAAGCATTTTCTCCTCGATACCACTCGGATGGAGCCTTTCCGAATGCTTCCGGTAAGTCTGGCCTCGAGTTCGCCCTAATTTTTATTTATTTAGGTTCTCCGTGATTTGTGGACGATGTTCGCTTTTGTTTGCCGAGAATGTGAGCTTAAAGGATTCCGGGCTTAAAATTCCCCAGGCAACTTCTTCGCAAATAAAAACGCTGTAGAGGTAGGCCTGTGCTGTCTGTGGTCATGCTATATACATGCGCTAGAGAGGGTGTTGCGCTACGCCTACCATTGCAACCTCTTCGCATCGGCAAATGGCGAGAAGTCTACAAGTTCGGTTGTTTCGTTTTAATGACGTTACCTATCCTGACTCTTCTTGCCCGCTTTCAAACTTTTACTCTTCTTGAGATGCAGAGATGACGCTCTGGTTTGTGCACACGTGTAAACAATTCAAGTCCTTGTGACCTTTTCTGACGAACAGTGCTATATGTGCTTTGAAAATGCGTTAATTGCAATCCATCAACCAGGCGCCGCCATGGCTGTTACGACGGACGAAACGCCTGTCTCCAAGTGCAGTTTTTGATCCATTTAAAGGTTGCCGTTATCGCAACAGCACTCATTTTTTATTCGAAACTTTTTTCGAGCAAACGCTCTACTTCACAAAACAAAGCAGACCAAAGCCGAAGTCTACCTTGAATAAACAAATAAACAAAATATACATTGCCGCTACTGGGCCTCGAAGCCGCTGCTCTGTGCACGAGAGCACTAGGCTGTCGCCGCAGCCTATCACGCCTCGTGTTAAACTGCAAGACGCTCTCCCGCTGTTCATTGCACATCGTCGTCTTCATCAACTAATACCGCTATCGAACTAATATCGTCGCCATAGCTGCCGACGACCCAGAAAAGGAACACCATGAGCCAACCGGACTATACACATGCTTTCGCACATGTATACTCGGTTTCACTACTTTAACAGCCTACCAATTTTTCAGCTAGATCGATGCTAAGGTTTTATATTTAAAATCTAAATCGTGTCTCCACAGGCGCCGAGCCGGGGACGAAAATTAATATCGTTATTTTGGTTTTACTGAAAGCGCAAAGGAATACCTTGGAGTTCTTGCCTAGATTTATTATACTAGCACGAGACTGCGCTGAGTGGATAATGCGAGATAGAGCTGACATGTCTCTCTCGCCACCTTGAGGGAAAAAAATGAAAACTCTTGACTACAGGTCCAAATGTGGAAGACAGCAACCAGATCACACTTACGTACTCTAATCTGTGAAATGTTCAATATCTCACGAGTCTGTATAATCTTTCATCCAATTTTTCATGCGTCGTCAACGATGCCTTACCGTCTCAGTTGAGGCCAGTTCACACCACACGCTAGAAGGGGCTCTTTAAGGTGGGCCCTCTTCAGCCTAACCTTTGCCCGCCAGTGACTGACAGGCGGTAGTCCAAGCCCACTTTTCGCGCATAAGCCGTTACACAGATGGAAGAATAAAGTAACTGCCACTTATCGTAAAAAACCTTTTCGCAGATGTTCATTTTGTAAATCTAATTGCTTGACATGAAACAGATCTAGCTCATTTTTTGGACAATATACGCCTTGAAGTAATCGTGCAAGCCGGCCAGGCTATCATACTTGTCGCTCTGCGCTGGCATTGCGGCGTCCGCTCCAACCGCACATCTATCTCACAGCTCTAGGTCATGTCAGTTCTAGAACCCAATTAAGCCTGTCACCCAAAACCAACGTTTTGGCATGAACTTTCATGACCCTAATCATTCTGAGTCGGGGCAAGTTCACCCTCTTTTCTGTCATCTTTTTTCTCAAAGCAGGAAAGGAGGGCTCAAAGAAGGGAGGAGAATGTGATCCACACGTTTCAGCACAGTGACAGGCAAGGCCTTCAGCTTCTTCGGTAGAAAGCCGTGAGCGCCTGAGGAAAGGCAGAATTTTCACGCGTGACAATAATGAGGCGAGGATTGCACGCGGGACCATGCAAGCACTAATGGCGCCTGGTGAAACGGTATTTAAATGGACAACGCTGATGCTTAGAAAACGCTGGGAATGATGTGAAGTCGGTGTCCGTGTTCAAGAGCGGTTTATTCACGTGTACAATCAGTTGGACCGGTAATCGTGACCGGTGAGTATACTGACTACTTGCGCCAGTTGTGGCTGCGATCTTATACAGCGTACACGGGCATGTTGCGTGGGAAAAGAAAATTAAAATATCTTTCGCTACATTTTGCTATAGTAACAATTTCTACAAAAGCCAACTTTCTTAAAGCGTACATCTAAAGTGAAGCGGCTGCTCAGAAACCGGAGGTATAGGACCCTTCACGCCGAAAGTGCCACGCGTGATTATCAGCGCTTCGACACATCTGTCGTGACCGCGGTACCGCTGCATTGCAGTGTGTTATTTCAAATGAATTTCATTTATATGCAACAGATGTTCATCTTGCAGCCAATAGATTAACTTGGAGTGATTGAATATATATACCGTATGCAAAGCATTAATTCTTGCTCCAGTGTAATTATTCGCTTATAAATGTAGGGACGAAAAAACTCAATCCATACGAAAGAAAACGATCGCTGGTGGGTGACTTCAGCGCTCAGAGCATAAGCGGTTTGAATAAATTGAGTCCTAATAGAGCTTTGGTATCATGGGCTGCCTGCATAGCGCCCCTGGACGCCATATTTCACTTCTGTCACATTGTTATTAAAGTGCTTCATATCAGAAACAGCACCTCGAGGTTAATTGCAAAATTTCAATACTACTTCGCAGACCGCCAACGGATGGCAGGCTTTATGCCTATCCCTGTTTATTATTATTATTATTATTATTATTATTATTATTATTATTATTATTATTATTATTATTATTATTATTATTATTATTATTATTATTATTATTATTATTATTATTAATATTATTATTATTATTATTCTCGTAATATTTCCACTGTGACTCAATCCCACACTGCTAACTATATGGAAAAAGTACGGTTGAAAACTTATCCTACCCCGCCGTGGTGGCTCAGTGGTTAGGGCGCTCGGCTACTGATTCGCAGTTCCCGGGTTCGAACCCGACCGCGGCGGCTGCGTTTTTTGGAGGAAAAACGCAAAGGCCCCGTGTTCTGTGCGATGTCAGTGCACGTTAAAGATCCCCAGGTGGTCGAAATTATTCCGGAGCCCTCCACTACGGCACTTCTCTCTTCCTTTCTTCTTTCACTCCCTCCTTTATCCCTTCCCTTACGGCGCGGTTCAGGTGTCCAAAGATATATGAGACAGATACTGCGCCATTTCCTTTCCCCAAAAACCAATTATTATTATTATTAAGAACTTATCCTTGAGAGTATTGGTGTGCGCTGAAAATTACGGAAAGGGACGAACGCACACTTATCCTGCTAACCAGGCTTCTACAGCCGGAACCAGTTCAGCTTAACAAACACATAGTATGATGTAAAATTAGCAGTGTTTCGACAAGACAAAGTTCACTCTCACGCAGGACAAAACACAGCGGCAGTCTTTTCCGCTTAGCTGCACCGCTTAGTTAAAGGATACCATAAGAACAGCAGTGAGGCATATAAGAAATAAGGACGCGTTAGATCACATGCCTGCAGTTCACCGAAATGCCATTTTTATGGTAAGAACGGTGCAGGTTGAGATCGGAAGAAAGATTGCTTCCTCAGCTCGCAGCCACGTAGTGCTTACTTTCCGTCGTGATGCAAGCAGCTGGAAAGAAAGCAAAAATAAAAAATGTTGCAAGCCGCGCGCCTGATAAGCTGTGACTTCTGCCTCCAGTGTCTCCCAACAAGCTACACTTCTGTTTTTTTGTTTTCGTAATTCCTAGAGCTGTGATGAACAGCAGGTCCCTCTGTTCGACAAGCAAGGCAGTCTATTTGCGATTTAAACATTCAAAGTGAGCGCTTCTCTTATCAGGTTGCAAAACGAGCTGCACGCAGTGAACAGTTCTGTACATTGCGTTCTGACGCTCAGTGTTGCCAGTGACGTTTCACTATTAGCGAGAATATGTTCGGAGACAAAAACGGCTCCTGTGCAGGTCGCGCGAAATTTCGTTGAAGAGAACCTAGTGCATATTGTTTACAACTACCGAATGAATGAGACGGGGAGCCCGAACTATTGTAGTTAGGTTTTTTTCTTTTTTGCTGCGGTGCCTACATGCGTATTACCTTTGTAGACTTGGAATGTCGGTCCCGACACCAAGGCTCCTCCAATGCACACTGCAGTGGCCCTGAAGCGATAGAGCCAAACCTTTCATCACGTTTTGCTGAAACTCTCCAACAATGCCTCCACTTCTATTTCTCTCCTCCGCTTTGAAAATCAATTCCTGCTAGCTCGAACTTGCGCATCAATGCATCAAAATCTGAACGGCACTTTGCTAACAGATGTCCAAAGAAAATATTGAACTATGCGGCTCAAGTAGCACGTGCCTGTTTCTCTCGAAAGCCTGATAAAGTTTAATCGAGAAATCCTACCCACATGACGTCTAGACTGCCTGCTCAATTCTCGGAAACAAGCCAACTCCGTCGGCCATAGCATACTTCAGCATAAAAGCCATGAGAGGTATAACTCAGGCTTTTATTTATATAGTTATAAGTAAACGCTTGTCAAGGGAGCGTCGTTGCTTGAACAATGCCCTGCAGGAAAAAAGTGTCTGCAGCTTTCGTCCGTAGGTCCTTCTCCTAAGTGACGCAGGTTGTCTCGCAGATGTGCTGAGTGCGGTTGTCGAGTGCGTGCTGGAGCCAACGAAGGAAGAGAATGGACGGAGCATGAAAAATGCTGGGCTGTAAAGAAATAAGGGCAAAGTAGTGCCTTGTCTGTGCGGCGTTTCACGTCACTTGAAGACGCATCCTGTCTACTCTCTGTTCTAGAATTACAAAGGGCAGTTTAAGAAAACTAGTATCACGACGGATCCACTGTCAAACATGACTGCAAGTTCGTTGGATGTGCCACACGAAGCGTGTACAAGATACCCCTTTCCCCTTTCAGGGTCTATACGTGTCAGACTGACCAGCAGACTCGTGGATGACCGGGCACGTGAACATAATTCTTTCAAAAATCTTCGACATTGTTGGTTTACACAGACAAGAACAACACATACAGACAGGGCGCAAACTATCAACTGATTTCATTGCGTGGGAAATTCGTTTTATATGAACTGTTAAGATGAAAAGACACAAAAACAAGTGGCTTAATGGAGATGAGTTGTCTAATCTTCTTCTGCTGACAGGCATGCGTAGAGGACGGAGTCTTTTCACTTCCTTAAAAAGTTTATCTCGTTTCGTCAGCGCTACCGATGGGTCGCTTACGCAAGTGCGTTCCTCCTAAGACGTCATGCAAAATGCTTCATATAGCTCCCTTAGCATTTTATCTTGGGATCGCAGGATGACAGTGGTGCTATCAACCCACTGCGACACGTCGGTAGCGCTGACGAAGCGAGAGATAAACTTCTTAAGGAAGTGAAAGGACTCCGTTCTTTACGCATGCCTGTCAGCAGAAGATTAGACAACTCATCGCCATGAAGCTACTTGTTTTTGTGTGTTTTCATGTTAACAGTTGTGGGGACGTGCCCTGCAGCCCCCTGAGTTTGCTTTCCCGCAAGGCACAGTGCAGCGGCAGTATCACCTCGAGGCTGAGCGCATTCTCTTGTCAGTTACATTAACTGGCAAGAGAGGGCACCAGCATCGCTGCGCGAGAGACTGCCAAAGCCCGCGCGCGGGAGAGGGGCTTCGGCTGGGATCATCGGCCTGAGCGGACGCGTCGCTCGCGGCTCCGCTCTTCGCCGGCGGGGCGAGGAAGCGACGGGGAGACAGACTCCCGTACTCGTCCCGTCCGGCCTTCGGAGTATATATCCATTGCCCTAGCGCGGGCGAACATTCGCTCGGAACCTTGCTGGTGAGTCGGACGACCTCGATTCATTAGCGTACCTTGTTGCTAGCTGGCGTTATTGTTTCTGTAGCAATAAATGCCTGTTTGTGTCAGCCAATGTGTCGTTCCTTTGTTCCCCCAGAGCAAGGCCCGCCGTGGTCGGCGAGCGCTCGGTTGTGTACGCGATCACGGGGTGGGGTCCGGCCGGCTTTGAACCGTGTCAGCCGCGATTGAGCGGGGAGAACGTACTTATCTCCCCAAATCAACCCTCACACAGTTCATATAAAACGAATTTCCCACGCAATAAAATCAGTTTATAGTTTGCGCCCTTTCTGCATGTGTCGTTATTGTCTGTGTAAACCTTGAGTAGCGCAATAGGAATGTCGAAGATTACAAACCAACTAGGCCCATTTGAAGCTCTTTTTCAAAAATATGTGCGATTGAATTAAGTTTCTGCGTATTTGTAGATATTTTAAACACTCCGTGCCGGTTTTCGACAAGATGTCGCTACTAAGCAAAGGGAAACACCGAGATAAAAAAAGTGTCAGGGTTTTAACGGAAATATTTCTACGGATACGGAAACATCCACGAAAAATATCGACGGAAACGGAAACAGAATGCGAAAGAATTATCACTGCGCTGCAGCATGTTCCTTTCATAGAGTTCCACGTGCACACCTCGCTATTTGCTTTCAACGAAAAATCGCTGCTTTTCAGCGCGCTTATTTGGTACGTTTGTCTCTTCGCTAACATTTCTCCATAAAAATTCTGTCAAAGCTGACCTCGACATTGTGAATGTCGTTGTATTCGACAGCAGGTATATTTATTATATTGTAAGCAGGTGGTGGAGTGAGTGCAATTACATACGAAAAGTGAAAAAGCAATGCGCACAAAGATATTACAGGCCGTATTCTTCAACCCCCGAGGGTCCTGTTTTACTTTGTGTTTTGTGTCGATTCTTTGTTCTTGTTACTTTCTTCCACTGGTATGGCGTATACTCTTGGCAGTGCCTGCCTGCAAAGCAACGGAGCTTTCGAAATCTTGTGGGGCGGGTGCATTCTGCAAAATGAGTGACGTAACTGCTCACCTTGGGGCAAAATGTTGTTGTGGCGTCGGGAAAAAAGCGCTTCACGAATAGCACCTGAAGCCGAGACATGTATAGTGGCCTGCAGGAGCGTTCAAGCTTGTGTCCTTTCAAAGACTGGGCTTATGTTCTTTTTTACGAAATATTTACTGCGCCATGTTTTGGTTTATTGCGGAATATGTGGGAACCATTTTAATGTTATTCCCGCCTCAGCACACTCCGCAAGGCATGAGACGGGTCAGCGTCAGAAAACGCCAACTGTTCTCCTATTTGCAGCCTGTCAAACGCCTCATCGAACGGGCCTGTAGATGAAAGCAGCGGCTTTCGCAAGCGTGCCTCTCAACATGAAACGCACTGTTTTCCATCGCCTATGTTTCAGCAACAGGACAGTCAAGAGTGAAAGGGGCCATACTGAACGAAAACCAAATTACGAAAATAATGTACCGCCACTTTCGAATCTGTCAACCAAAGAACATAGAACGGAAAGATGCAGAGCACAGTTGCACCATTTACATTTTTAACTGGACAAAAAGGTTCGCTTGTTGAAAAAAAGAAACTTAGAGGACAATGCCTAAACTTCAATTTATTTTTTTTACTTCACGTGCTCTATAACATTTATACATTCGCGGTATACAAGGCACACGCAGCACTGAAATAACATATCCAAATTTGCGTAAAGTGGCACAGACACAAAGTGCTTGGGTGTCCGTTCTTCATACTTTGAAAGAGCCCTACGGGCCTCACTAGAATGACAATGAGCTGACGAAGACAGTGCGCAGCGCTAATAATTCATTAAAAACAATTTTCTGCTGGCAGGTTTGGTCTGAAGCGCTGAAGTGTATATTCGTACCGGCAAACAAGGACTCTCACATTTCTGATGAGGCTGTCGTAACCGGCAAGCACTGGTTGTTCCTGTGTACAACCACTGAGGTCGGTGACGTCCATAATACTAAAACAGCGCTAAGCAACAAGGACCAAGAACCAAGGACCAAGGTGGCGTCATAGTAAATGGCGGCAAGTGCACCTGCCGTCACTCGTTACGAAAGAAAATGCCAACGGGCTCCTTGGAGAACATAGAGAAGCATATTAAATTACCGCTGCGACTGAAACTTTCCAGAAGGCATCGCCTTACGCCCCGCTAACAAATCGTAATGTTTGTTTGGGCTCGAAATAATCTTTTTGTGTCCCATTCAAAGGGTACAAAAAAGTGTATTTTTCACTACGGACCTAAAATATTAGCATTGTTGCAGAACTTATCGTCCAAAGAGAGTGCGCCAGTCAATACTAGAAAGTTCCTTAAAGTGGTGCCGCCCGCACCGACTCCCGCTTTCAGTAAGGCGCGTTTTTAGGCAGTTAAAGTTTACATAGGTGCTTCGGTTCGAAATAAGGAAAAGACTTCGAAACGTGTTTAACTTTACGAGCAAAAAGACTGATACTTGAAAACAGTTAACACATTACATGTTTGGGCACAATGTAGCTGCATGTTTTTGTTGGGCCTCTATAAGTTGTTTTGCTTACTGTGCACCCTACTTTCTGGAGTATCTGAGAGCTGGGAGTCACTTTTTCTTCTAGAATTAAATATTAAGCCAATCATGCCGCCTTTTTGAAGCAATGCATGAAGCAGGCTCAGGGTTTAAGCGAAGCTGCACGTCAGAGCAGATGTATTTTGTAGCGAGAGCTACGCTTGGTTACCAGTCGCGCATTTCGCCGGGGTCCGGAGAGGAAAGTTGTGCGCATGCGCGGCAGCAGGAGAGGAACAGCAGGTGCGCCGCGCGTGGCGTCAGGTGCCGCCGCACGCCGACTCCACCGCCAGCGCCGCGCGTGACGTCACGTCGAAGAGAGGTTGTGCGCACGCGCGGCAACCAGAGAGGAGCAGCTGGCTGGCCTTCGCCGCTGGGGCCGCGCATGACACACGTGGATGCCACGTGCTAGCTATGCGCATAACTTCGTATGCACAGCTGCGTGTATAAAATGTGGAGGTGACACCCGTGCCCTTTCCTTTCCTTTCTTCCTATCAGCACCTGCAGCAGCGGCCGTGTCACCGTCGTTTCGCATAGGTGACGAGAAGGAGAGTCCGGCCGCTGTTCAGAGGCGGTATCGGCAGGAGAAGATCAATTTCTCGCTACGTATAACCAGGCATAGCCGAGCTAAGCACTGCCAATTTTTTTGCAATGTGGCGGTCATCCACTTCGACAACAGTGATAACAAAGCCAGGCTTTTGGAGTTCACATTAAAGCAAGAAGGAAAGGAAGATGAAGGAGTCTCCCAAGAACTGCTACATACAGCAATCAGTGAAACTACGCACGCCAGCCAATCTTTATGATTGCGGTAGCGAGAAAAAACTTTTCACAGCAGTTCTTGAAAACAGAAGTTTTGCTTATTTAGGGAACATTTTCTCCGCTACTAACAGATCATTCATCTAATTTTTTTTTTCAAACTTTACAGAATGCGTGGCATTTCTTCTTCCCTAAAAGAATTATGCTTGGTCGACGATTTATATCTTTGGAAGCAATATTTTTTTGTCGGCGGTGCGAAAACTGAATGACTAGTATTCAGAAATTAACGTTGAAGTAACGATACAAAACAATTTTCATCATATTCGTTGACAAAAAGCCCATGTTCTGGAAGAGTTTCAAAAATTTTTCCTCACTGAAAGCAAAAACTAATAAATGTAGTTTAGTTAAGTTCGCTATGCTTACAGGCTTTTTTCACAAACTCCGTAAGCGCTATCAAGAAACACATTGTAAGAACTATGTAAAATTTTGCTCCGTTACCTTAGACAAGTGACCAAATAGTGGCAGAACAAACTGCGTCCTATGTGAGTCTACTATTCCTTCTTAAGCGTTCCGCGACTGCATGCGAAGCATGTTCCTGCGCAAAATGTCGAGCTTTTTATTTTAAATGTCACTCTCGAAACACTGGCACGCAGTGTCTCTTCTTTGCATAAGTGAAAGGCCTACTGTATCTCTCGAGATCTTTGCTGGTCCCACCCGCGCGCATTGCAGAAGTACCAGAAACGCCTGGACATCAACAGACCTTCGCCATAAACAACTATAAGGCCGCCTGTATAAGCGGATAAAACGCTGACCAGCGATTCATGAGCCTTTGCCTATTTCAAAGTCCAGTTAGCCGGACATCTCTTTTTTTTAAGTATAATTCCATACAAAACAGACATTTTGCATTCGACAAGCTGGGCGATGTGTTTCCTTTGACAGGACTTTTTTTTTAATGCACTGACAGCTGCAGACAGCCGCACCAGCTTGCATGTAAACGTAAACAGCCCACAAGGTGACATCTGCTAGACCCTTTATTCAAGCAGTGTGAAAGCTTGCCCGCGAAAGAAATTGTAACTCTAAACATTTTTTGCCTCTTTTTACTGACCTTTTACACTGCCATCATCACCATTAACATCATCATCAGCCTGACTACACCCACTGCAGGGCAAAGGCCTCTCTCCTGCCTCTCCAATCAACCCTGCCCTTTGCCAGCTGCGCCCACCCTATACCTGCGAACTTCCTAATCTCATCCGTCCACCTAACCCTCTGCCGCTCCCTGCTACGCTTGCCTTCTCTTGGAATAGATTTCGTTACCCTTAAAGACCAGCGGTTGTCTTGCCCTCGCATCACATGCCACGCCAAAGCCCATTTCTTTCTACTGATTTTGACTAGGATGTCATTTACCCGCATTTGTTCCCTCGCCCACTCTGCCCGCTTCCGGTCTCTTAACGTTACACCTGTCATTTTTCTTTCCATGGCTCGCTGCGTTGTCCTTAATTTGAGCCGAACCCTTTTCGTTAGTCTCCACGTTTCTGCCCCCATAGGTGAGTACCGATAAGATACAGCTGTTGCACACTTTTCTCTTGAGGGATATCGGTAAACTGCCGTGAGCCTTTTACACCAGGCTAACTTTATTGAAACTCAAGAAAAGGATGCAAAAACGAAAGGTAGGTACCGCTATTGCAGGCCGTGTTCTCATGTAAACTTCGGCGATGGCAACAGTCAAGGCAATTCTTAGCTGCGCATCATTAAGTCTAAGCCACACAGCCGTTCATGTCCGAACACTGATCGCTGAGTCTTTTCTCATGATGACGTCACAAGTTCGAAGAGACAGGCGGAAAGAAGATATCTCATTTTAAATTTCAGCTGTCTTAGCAGTACATGTGTTTTCTGCTGCTGAACTAACAACATCACAGCCAGAACAAGCCACAGAATCTATTTCTACTATTCTTACAAATTTGAAGAATTTTTGCTGAGAATCTCATTAGTTGTAAAACTGTGAAATACTAGATCTCCGAGCTTGGAAGGAGCAAAAACCAGAAACAAAATTTGGCTCAGCGCTTGCCTGTGCATGCTATGAACCTCTACACAGGCCCCCTTTGTTTTCCTTTGCGTATTGCTGCTGTATAAATCTAGTGTGCGTGTAAAGTTAGTAGATGTGTGATCTAGCTGAAGCAAATGTTTTTATCCGAGTCTCTTTGACCGATAGAAAATATGATCAAATATGGGTAGCACATTCCTCTGAACAAAGTCTTACATTTCGTAGCAAAGTGAAAAATCGTTTCTTTTATGTTGACTCCAAATAATTAACGGGGCCTCCTGGCTAAGTTTAGTAACAAGGGGCGAAACCATCATTCCAATCTGGCTACCCAGACGATTTTCAAGCACTGGCGTAGTTTCTTTGATGCCCTCCAAGGAGCATCAATCTCAGTGGAGTTTGTTTTGCTGCATTAAAGGTAGTATCGATATTAAACTGCAAACAAAAGTGTTTACTCTCTGCTGCCAAATTATCTTTTTTTTCTATCGAATGAACGTTTAAGACATCAGGGGCAGTTTAAGGGCGCAACTCAAAATTTCTAGTTAAGATACTCATGACAGCGACGTGCGCTGAACGGTATATCTAGGCAGCAAACATAATTTGGCGACTTGCACGAATGCCAAGCATCTAAACCATCCTCGGCAGCAAAGGCGGAATTTCGGAACTTTCACAAACTCGACGTGCTCAATATGAAACATAAATTTCGTTTATGTCGCCCATACAACTCCAATAACTTACAAATTTTGCAGTTCAACCGTCGCAATTACCGTGCAGCGAATAATTCCCCTTGTGAACTTTCCATATGAACCACAAATATTATTTTTTTGGAAATAAAGAGTGTATTTGGTATAGAAAGATGACAGAAAGAGGATATGGAAATGAGAAAGCTTAATATATGCTTTCCGTTAACTTCCAATATCATTTCTGTATAATTTTACCGCTATTTTTATATCACCTGCATTTATATCACCTGCATGACATCAAACAGGGCCCTCGTGTATATTAAGTTTTGCACATAGCTTGTTTGTATAATTCGTATTGACTCCAAATGTTCCATATAGTTTTGATATGCACGATACGGAAAATATTTCAAATTATGGAACGTCTCGCCAGGATTAGTATACAGAGATGCGTCAATAACTACATTAATTGGATTGAAGAGCTGGGTAAGGCTTTGAGCTCGTAAGGACAGCCAAGAAATTGTCCGCTGAGTTTAGTTTTTCATTTCCTTTTCTTTTTTACTGTAAAAACACATTGTTAACAAAATCCGGAACATCAATATTCTCCTTCAAAAAAATGCGCCAAATTGTGCAACTGTTCATGAAGCACAATAGGCATTATATTGAGAAAAGTAAAAACGAAAGCACCCTTTTAGTGTTTGATAACGTGGCCAGAATATACCGCGTGCATATTGTGCATCGTTACTGCTAAGAAAAAGTTTTTCGAGAAATTTCAACATAAAATATCGAAATAAACAAGGCAGCAATTGGGGCTAGTTGGCTGTACATTTGATGTGAATAACGCGCTACACACTGACAAAAACTACATCTGGAACGGCGGACACAGGACAAGGGCTTGTTCTGTGTCCGCCGTTTCAGTTGCCGTTTTTGTGAGTGTGTAGCGCGTTATTCACATTAAATCGAAATAAAATTAGGTACGACATACTTCAACGAGTCAGAAAAAACAACTTTGCTCTGAGATGGCCTTGCTATGGTTGTCACCTTACAGTAATCATTGCGAACGCTCGTGATATAGGTGTTTGGGTGCGTGCTGATTTTCAAGATATAGGACATGTTTGATTTCATGCAAAGAAGTGCTTTTTACCTGATTAATTCGATTGGTAGGAAGCGCATCTATTAAGGATTAAGGTAGCTAATATTTGGTACTCAGTTTCACATAGTTCGACAGGTTAAGCACTGCAAAATAACGCTGCATCCTTCGCGGTACCACGGTGTCTTCCACCTGAAAGCTGTTCAGGGAGAAGGCGTTTTTAACACGCTACACTTGTAGCATTTCAAAGCTCGAAATCAGATAGCTTTCTCTAGCGGGTGCTACGTTTCACTGTTACGAAATACGCAATGTGTTAAGGTTCAGACATCGCAAATGTATCGCTGTAGTAAATGTAGTGTATGATAGCAGATTGGCCGACAGGCTCCACATTAGCGAGCACACAAGTATTTCACGGTTCCGCACCATGCATCGATTGTGGTCTGTCGGTGATAATTGTGTGTCTTCGTCTCTTTGTGGACATTGCTTGAAGCAGCTGGCAATTAATGAGCAAGTTCACCTACACAAACACTTATATCTGTGTACACTTGAAAACTTCCAGCGAAAACTACTGAAAATGAACTGATACAAACAGTGCATCAAATGATTAACATTCTTACCATTCGTCTGAAAAGTGAACGCTGTTGCAAATGTGTGATCAAAGGCAATACGACAGCGCAATACGTTTCAGAAGCTAACTATACAAGCAGGAATTTATTTACAGAGTTTAAGGTCGCATCATAATCTGGAACGTCTAAAAAGGACACTTCTATCTCCGTCCTTATCAGCTGAATTAACCAGCTCCTCTTTTAACTCGTATTAAGCAACAAACTTCGCTAGCTCACCAGTGTTCTTCTTAGTGTCTGTGTCGTGAATTGGTAGCGCGTCCCTGTCTTTCCGAAGGGGAACGCTATCGCGTACAGGTTCGAAGAAAACAAGAGAACAAAGAGATCAAACTGAACAAAACGAAGCCGTATTTATAATTTAAAGGATAAGGGGCCAATAAGAAAGGAAAACATCAAGAAAACACTAACTCAACACGCGTACAACACTACAGAATAAAGAAAAGTGTTCACCAGGTACTGAGCGTGCCAGGTGAATGCCGGGGATGCCTTGCAGACAGGGCGAACTCGGGTGGATGCATGTGACGCAGCACTGGCGATGCGTCGACGGAAGCGGCGGAAGGGAGCCAGGTGGTATTAGGAGCGGAGAGGACAGCAGGGAGACGCCGGTGGTCTCTCGTCAAGACCCCGAAGAGCTTGGCAGCAGCAGAACGAACGAGCGTATCCAGGTCCCGTCGACGGCGTCACGAAACGCCGGAGGCTTAAAGCGGGCTATCCAAGAGTGCCTTACGGCAGCACAGACCCTCAGTCCATCGGCTGCCACCTCCACGCTTGCAAAGAATGCAGTAAGCTTGCGTGGGTGTTCCAAGGAAGGGCACGGCAACACGGACCCAACGTTCTACGGCTGCCACCTCCACGCTTGAATCGCACCACCTCCTTGCGCTGTCGTGCGCTGTCTCCCTTCACACCTCGGTTTTCTGACACGTCAGCTCTCCGCTCCTCGTGCTCGCCGCGCTCTTTGTCGCCGTCGCCTCGCACACACCCTTCGCACGCCCAGCGCTCCGCTGTCCGACGCACCACTGCCGACGCACCACGTTCACAAATCCTGAGAGGATCTTTCGTGCACCTCACAAATGCCCCCCCCCTTTTCGAAAACGTTTTTCACATACAAAAAACTGCCGTTGCTGCACATAACACTTATGTTCATGTTGTAAACAGACAATTTAAACGCTGCCGAAGTCGCCGAAGGCGCTTTACACCGTGACACGTGGAGGCACATGGAAACGCGCACAGAGGAAACATGTGGTCAAGCATAATACGTCTAGAAAAAGGAAAAATAAAAACCATTCAAAACATCAAACACAATCTTTAAACACGTCTGTACCATAAAGGTGAACATGTGCACACTGAGCAACACCTAACCGTAGAACGAGGGAAAAAAATATGACGCACAAACACTACCAGGCTACATTTGCACAGGAAACAATTGCGAACACCAGATAGTAGCACTTTACGTTCGGTATCCACCTCAGGCACCTGATAATCGACTCGTGCAATCAATGCCTACGTTTTGCTAACCTGTCACCTTTTTCGACTACCACAAAAGATGACGCCTGCATGGTCTCTTGGGACGCATGCTCTTCGTATCTTTTCAACACATTGATGTGGAAAAGCCTCTTAGTGTGGCCCAAGTCGATCCAATAATCCACGTCGTTCTTTTTTTTACAAAGCACAAATGACCTTTCCACTGTATTAGCAGTTTATTGTGGCTGTTCGGCAAAAGAATCAGAGCACGATCTCCAACCCTTAACTACTGCTTCTTGCTGATCCTGTCATAGTATCTCTTCTGAGACTGTTGGGCACACAACAGACTTTGATGTGCCACTCTCGCAGTTTGCTCGAGACATTCTCTTAGATTGAGAGTGTAACCATATGTCGTCTTCATGTCTTCTCCCAGCTCTTCCCTTGTCCAGAGCTCTCTGAGGACTGCGAGCGGTCCTCTCATATGTCGTCCGAATATCAACTTAAACGGAGAAAACCCCTGACTCGCCTGCGGTACCTCTCTATATGTGAACAGAAGCGGAGCGATATAATGATCCCAAGTTTTGGGCTGCTCCTGACTGAGCTTCCGCAGCATCTACTTGAGTGTGCCGTTAAATTTCTCCACCATCCCATTGCACTTTAGATGCTGAGGGGTCGTGCTGAGATGTTTCACCGCCAAGAGATCATTGAGCTCTCTCATCATTTTGGAAGTGAACCAGGAGCCCTGGTCACAAAGGATCTCTCTCGGAAAACCTATACGTGAGAACATCTTCACCAAACAATCTGCCACGGCTGCTGAATCTATCTTTGGCAGAGCCACGGCGTCGAGATACCGCGTTGAAAAATCGACGAGAGTGAGAATATATCTATTCCCTTTCACCGATGTGGGCGACAGCGGACCGACAATATCAACAGCGACCCGATCAAATGGAGTGCTGAAAAGAGGCATGCGTCCCAACGGAGCTTTCCCTACTTTGCCTTTCGGGCACCTCCCTTGGCAGATGTCGCACGATCTGACATATCCCTTAATCTTCTCCTGCACTCCCGGCCAGTAGAATTCTTCCAGAAGTCGATCTGTAGTCTTCTTAATGCCCCGATTCCGCACCAATGCGCTATAGTGGGCAAGCCTTAACACCTATGATCGGCAAGACTTGGGAAGTACTACCTGTCGAACCCCTCTACCGGAGGCGAGATGATAGAGACGGTACAGCAAACCCTATTCAACAGAATACGAGTGCGAAGTGCCGTGCTTGCCATGGAACACCTTCCCTACTTTCACCCAACACGCCTTCAATGACTCATCGTCTCTTTGCTCTGCTTCTAACATTTCCTTGGTGAACCTCATGGGACCAACGCTCAAAGAAGTACTTTCCCTCTTTCATCCGGAAACTTCCTTTCCAGCCAACACCACATTTGTGCCCTCGTGCTCACCATTTTCACTGGCGACCTCGTCATTGACTATGTCAGTACTCAATTTAGCAACGCCCTCTTATTTATTTCAACGGATATCTGGAAGTGAGGGCTCAGGAGCCTATGGTATATTTCCAATTATGACATTGTACAATGGTGTCTCCATACACTTTGCCAGGGCCATGCCAGTGAAATAAGGGGAAGAGATATAGACTTCTGCCTCGGCAACTTCCAGACTGCTGCCATAAACAAGGAACACCGCGGATCTCGAGTGAGAGCTGAGTCGGGAACTAGGGCTCTCAACACCACCACTGTATCGCATAAAACAGGTACGGGTAGGCCTCGGAGCTCGCCCTCTAGTACAGGGATGTGTTGGGCGTCTGCAGGGCTTTTCCGGACGAGTCCGACCACCACTTTATCCTCAGCTGGTTTTTTTCCTTGCGCCAGCTGTGCCCTTCTGTGATACGCTCAAAACTTTTGAGGTATGCATTCAAGTCATCCCTACGATCGTCGAAAGGCGGGATCAATTTGTGTGGGCTAACCGCTGCTGAGGGCCCCGATGCGGGTTCAAGATTACCCCCACCAGCTTCTGCGAGCCTTAATTGGAGCTGCAATCTAGGCTCTTCAGCTTCCGCTAGCGACATTGCATGCTCGCGTTCGCCTTCTGCTAACAACTTTGCATGCTCGTGTTCGGCTTCTAGCACCTTTTCACGCTCGCGTCGAGCCTCGCGTTCGGCTGCACGTGCTGCACGTTCCTTCTCTTGCTCGGCAGCCACCCATGTGCGCAGCTCAGCGTCTTTCAACCCCAACTCCTTCCCTAACTCAACTAACTCCTTTAGCGTGCTCATCGTTTCTTTATTCTTAAAAACATCCCCCAGTATAATTTAAACGGCTTCATCCTGTCGCGGACGCCAATTGCGGGAATTGGCAGTGCGTCCCCGTGTTTCCCAAGGGGAACGCTATCGCGTGCAGGTTAGAACAAAAGAAGAGAACAGAGAGATCAAACTGAACAAAACGAAGCCGTATTTATAATTTAAACAAAAAGAGCCAATAAGAAAGGAAAACACCAAGAAAAACACAGACTCAAAACGCGTACAACACTACAGAATAAAGAAAAGTGTCCACCACGTACTGAGCGTCCCAGGTGAAGCGGGGTTACCTTGCAGACAGGGCGGACGCGGGTGGATGTAGTGCGACGCTTCTCTGGCGAGCGCCGAAGGAAGCGACGGAAGGGAGCAAGGTGGTATTAGGAGTGGAGAGGAACACAGGGAGACGCCAGTGGTCTCTCGTCAAGAGCCCGAAGAGCTTGGCAGCAGCAGAAAGAACGAGCGTATCCAGGTCCCGTCGACGGCGTCATGAAAGGCCGGAGGCTTAAAGCAGGCTATCCAAGAGTGCGTTACGGCAGCACGGACCCTCTGTCCATCCACTGCCACCTCCACGCTTGCAAGGAACGCAGTAAGCTTGCGTCTGTGATTCAACGGAGGGCACGGCAACACGGACCCAACGTCCAACGGCTGCCACCTCCACGCTTGAATCACACCACCTCCGCTGCGCTGTCTCCCTTCACACCTCGGTTTTCTTACACGTCAACTCTCCGCTCCTAGTTCTCGCCACGCTCTTTGACGCCGTCGCCTCGCACATACCCTTCGCACGCGCCGACGAGCAACGCTGGGCTGGCACGCGCAGCGCTCCGCTGTCCGACGCTACACAGTCGACGCGCCGCGTTCGCAATAATAATAATAATAATAATAATAATTGGTTTGAGGGGAAAGGAAAAGGCACAGAATCTGTCTCATATATCGTTCACAAATCGTCCGAAAGGATTTTGTATTATATTGCATTTGAGACTGTGAGGTGCACAAAAGATCCTCGGAGGAATGTTTACTAATCTTCTGAGGATCTTTGTGCACCTGACAGTCTCAAATGCAATACAACGCCAAATCATTTCGCATCCCCATGAGGAGCAGCACGGTGCACCCTTACATAAAACTTAGTTTGTGACAATCCCGTTTGGCTCCTCAGCACAGAAGGTTGATGACGTCCTTACTTTATTTCAGACTCTTTTTCTTTCAATGGTAAAAAAAAAACAGATTTAGATGTTGGATGAGAAATACACCCTACAAATCATCAGTTTCGCCTTTCACTGTGCCAAGCAAACTCATCTTTCTCTGCGCAAAAAAGAGAGCATCACTCTAAAAACAGCTCTTCCTGGAGTTACCCTCCCATGAGATCACGTAGCACTTACCATTTGTTTTTGCCGGTATGGCGCTGTTACAATGCTACATGCAGATAATACATCAAGTGATACCACAAATCATTAAAGCTTATGTTGAAATGACCGTCGTTTCCGGAAGCCGCAGCGACTGGCCTTCAAGGAAGAAGACTGGCTGAACACTCCGACGCTTGTGCTTTTTTTTTTGAGAACGCTAGCTGAACGCAGGACGTTCTCATCAGTGATCGCGAGGACACGCCTCGTCAGATTACTTATAATAACCAAACGCCAGTCTCTACATCGTTACGCAGGTATACCCAGAAGGTCAGCACATAAGTTGGCCAAGCACAAGCAGTCAGCCGGCATCGATTATAAACTACACGCGTGCACAGTGCTGCGGAGGCTGGCACACACATACAGTCACTTGGCGAATGAGACACAAGTACTCTAAAACTTGAACGAAAGTCTTCTTTGGAGTGGTCCATTGTTCTAGCCACACGAAAATTCGCGCGTATCTCGTCGCTCCGTCTTTCAGTCCAACCACGTTTAGCTCCAACTTCCTTTCTTTTTGCCTTCCTGCGTTGGTCTCGTCTTCTAACCACTCCATCTGGTCGCCCCGCATCCTTTCAATGGAGGCTTGCACCTCTGCCTTTTCTTCCATAGAATCATGTTCACGGACCGTAGATGATAATGACTTGGATGCTGATTCTCATCCTCTCTGGCTTCTTCCATGAGCAGAAGCCACTCATGCGCAGAAGCTCGAATTTTTAACTCTTGTGATCCACATGTTGCATAGTCCAAGGATCACCGGTAGATAATGCTGCCGTGAGTCGTTCAACAGGTAATCCGTGACACCTGGTTACCTTTCTTCAGAACTCTGTGGCTGCAGAAGCTGTTCCGAATGCAACGTTGCTAAGCGGGGGGTGCTGGCAGTTACTGTTTCATGGCGACACTCATGACATTGATGCACCATGCTCTTGAATGCTCGCATCCACTGAATACCTCGAAAGCACTCGCTGGAGAGCAAAATCGTCCCTTCGAGCACTTGTACTCTCTTCTGCATTTGTGATTCCGGTTTTCATTTCACTTTTTGCACGCATGTAACGGCAGCCACGGCACCATGTGTCTTTCTCTTCTCATGCTTATTTTCAGTTCCCGAATAGCCGTACACAAACACAGGGCACAATCCCATGCTATGTGTGCTCCTCTAGCTCCCTAAGGTCGACCAGTATCCAGGTGTAAAGTTTCTTGAACTGTATGTCCAATCGCTTGTACTTCACACTGTTCAGGCCATCTTTCTTGTAGCGATCTTTCCATTTTGCCAGGATCCTGTGTCTGCAAATACAGAGAACACTCTCTGAGACAACGAATAGATTGCATGCTTGTGTGCTCGGACATTTGCTGCGGCATTGTAATTGTGCAGTGTTTACCCGGTTGCTCAGTAACATAAAGGGAACGTTAACTGGCTTTTGTTTAAAAGATTCGCGTAGATGTTCACAACGAAGAATTTCTTAACCAGCTACCCACAATATGCCATTCCGCTGCGACTTCGAATGAAATATTTCTGCCTACATTCAGAACGCAACTTAATGCTGAAATCGCGACCCATGATAGAGAGGTTTTTCAGTAAGAGACTCGGCCGCATGAAGGTGGCCTTGTGTCTGCTCATTTTATGGCGTCACACAGAATTCGGAGCATGTGTTTTCTTTAAACATCAATATATTAACGCTCAGTATGATTTTCGTGGTGACGTATTGTGCACTTCAACTTTGCTTCGTTTCGATAAAATTTCACAAAATGCTGTAACTGTAGCATCACATTTAATACGCAACCAAACGATTTTGCTATTTGATCTTTCAAGATATCCTCATGACCGCTTGCTGTCACAGTTAATACTAAGAATTAAAGCGGCTATAAGTAGGAATCATAAAGCAGCTATATCTAAGACATAAGAGCCTAAGCTAAACAATATCTGCATCTGAGTTCTAATTTCATTCACAACAACCCTTCCGTTGGAAAGATTTGGCTGGCATACCATAGGGGTCTCTGCAGTATCGGTGAACACGCAGAAAATCAGTCGATATTTTGTCATTCAATACCAGAATTCGAACTAACAAGAAGACACACGAAATCAGGAACATGCGATAAGCTATTCAGTGAAATTGCCCTTTTTTTCTGGTCGATGCACTTCACCTTTGTCACAAAGTAAAGCTAGAATGGATACCAACCTACTGTAGAATTGATGGGAATAAAAACAGTGATAGTGAAAGCAGGTTCATGCGAATGGCCCTTTATTCAATGCGGGATTCTTCATAAATGTCGTTACAACCTCACAACCTCTTTGTCGCATTCGATACAGGGTGCCAAGGAACTAAACTGGAGTGGTGAAAGCCGTCTACAGAACTGCGGATCCAGACTGGACGCCGGTTTACAATTCCAGCTTTCATTTAAGGTCCAGCCTCACAGTCCTCCCAGCAGAAACTCTTAAGGCTTGGCACAGAGGTCACAAAACGATTCCTCAGAAACCTCGGGGTGCAATAAGCCCCAATATTACACACTGTAAAACCTTAAATACTATTTATCACAACCTTTCCGAGTCTCCTCACTACGCCTGAAGAAGGAGGGTACTTCAGACCTTCGCTAAATAGTTGGAATTCACTTCCATCTCCGAAATGACTCTTCTCGAAGGAGTTGCGAGCTATTACAGGTTTTTGCTCCAGGAAGGCCGCTTTGCAGCGTTTGTGTGGGAAGCCTAAACGCCCTTCTCAGAAGCACGTGTGCCTCACCTGTGGGTACGCGTGCATTTGTCGAGTGCGGATCTAGTCTGTCTAAAAGGCATGCGCATGCATGTGTGTGCGAATACATGTGGACTTTCTAGGATGCATGTGATGTGTGCCTACTCGCCTCATTACATGTTTGACTTCATGTGAGAGACGTGTGCAGTCTGGTTTATACATAGACATGTTCATCTTTGGAGGCAGGTCATGGCGCTCATTAAGACATCATCGTCTTTCATTTACGCTATCACATTCCCTTTCCTATCACTTCAGGTACTAGAGCGACAGGCTAGGGTCACGTTTACAATCACGGAACTCTGCGTCTTCCCTGTGGTTAAAGTTTTCTGTCTCAATCGCTCTCTTTGCTGAACTTCACACTATTTGCAGTTTAAAAATCCTATACGATAAAAAAATGAAATTCAACAGGATAGATAAGCGGGCGAGTTGGTGATACATAATGCAAAAAAACAGCGCGAACAAACGGGACATCACATAGTAACACATGCGTTCTGATTTTGTGTTTTTTTTCGTTTTCTGTTTCCTTTTATAAGTGTGCTTCCTGTGATTAAACTTTAGTTGAGAGTCAGCGCTTGTTCCTGTGCATTCGTCGTCTAGTCCCCGTTTGTTCGCGCTGTTTTTTTGCAAAAAAATGAAAACAGCAATCACTAGATTTTTAGCTTAAACAAGGGTTGAAACATGATAAAGGGTGCAAATATGAGGCCTGTTGGCTAGTATTGAACTTATGACAGCACAATTGCACTGTATTTCGGCACAGTATGGTTGATATTCGCTTATGAAAGAATCAGCCTAAACATTAGGCCCAATGTCAAGGTTTAAGGCACAAATTCTTCTACTCCCAGTCTCTACAATACAAGCAGACCACCGTGCGGGAGCCAGGGCGAATCTGAAGCCTGATATCAAGACAAAAATAAGTGCGAACATTGACCCCACATGATGGGGAAATTATCAGAAAAGTTGCCAAACTTTATCTTCGAATGTTCTCCAGTAAAAAAATAACTCTAGCTTCAGATAGCCCAGATGGGAATTCGAATCGGCAAGATCCCATTTTGGAACGAGCCCTTCAAGTGACACGTGCGTATAACAGGTATTCACACGCCACTCCTATGTGCGGCGCCTCAGCTATATGTGCAGGCACTTGAAAAATTGGCGGTGGTTTACCTCTGGTTAAACCTGGAGTGACGCGAAAGCTGCAGATGGCTGAGCGAAACTTGGTCACGTGACCAACCACGTGACTAACCACGTGATCAGCCACGTTGCCGCGCCGTCGGCAGATGCTCCGTATCGCGTGACCAACCACGTGACAGCGTGGCGGCGCAGCCGCAGGGTGGCGCGGCACCACGCCGAAGGCTTGAAATGCTACCGTAATGTAGCTATCGCTACAAAACCACCGCGCCGTAATAGCCCCTGCGAAATATATGAGTGATTATATGTGCTGCTTGTGTGATACCTTATTCGATCTTTACCTCTTAATTCCCAAAGATATCAAGCAAAATTTGCTCCGCAATGTTCAGAGATGAAGAGCTTTTCAGCACTAGCTTAATCGAAATGAAAGAAATCTAAATGAAATCTATATCACCGTTATTCAAAAAAGGTCCCACAGTTATACAAGCTACAGCGTACAGATGGGTCATAACCCCCGAAGTTTTTTACAGCAGTATGGTAATTTTTTGCCCAGAACATAATAAATGCGAAATACCGATCCGTATTTTATAGCTTCCACACACAAGCAATCTAGTGACGATCACAACCAAGCGGTAGCAAAGCACTTATTTGCGTATCATGCCTGTCAGCAAGCACTCACCTATGCGGACTGGGTTTGCTTTTGACGTGACCGAGAGATGTGTACCTTGCAATTTCGGCAGGTCGCCTTAGTATGGTAAGATTAAAATTTTTTAACCTGTAATCCCAAAGCAGAAATCAATCACGTGGAAATTACAGCATGATAAGAATCTCCGCTTTGCCTTGCGACAGCAATGTGAGACGCTGTATTCATAACACGCGAAAATATTTATCAGTGCTGCAGGGAAGGCGATGCAGCGTGTTACCCGTATACATTCCCATGTATTAGCTTCGAGGGTAGCCTCCGGTGACAGCTAACACACCGAGGCTTGTTTGCAATAATTAATGACAGACAATACAATAGGAGCTCGATAATAGGACAATAGGAGAGCTCGATAAGCACACAAAACGATCTGCCCATGTACATAACTTTGGGCGTAATGTGAAACAATGCTGCGGCAAGAACTTTCTCTCTGCTTATAATTTAAAATAATTAGATTCTTTTCTAACGGATATTTATTCCACCTGTACTGCGAACTGATGGAAACTGCATATCTGACCCATTCACCCCTTCTTTCTGTCTCTGCTATTCAACATTTTAGGCGCGACCTTTGCTCCTACTTGTTTTACTGTTACGAACACAGGTTCCATTTCTACCATTGCGTATGCTGCCTTTGCTGCATCAGTTAAGATTGTGGCGTCCCGAATGTTGTTAGGCAACAAGATCCCAGTGCCCACAAATACCAGTCCCGTCGGGCTTCAATTAGATCTCTCCAGTGACAAATGCCCTCTCTCGGTAAACATCCTAATGCTACCCTCACCTTCTGTCTCTGCTTGGCACTGCCATGATCTTGCGTACTCTTCAGTTCTATTCGCGTTCAATATATCACCCAAACAGGCCAGCAGTTATGAGTTCTACAGAGTTCATATTCTATGCAAGTCTTATCTCCGTCTAGGTAGCAGCTAGGATGTAATTAGCTCGCTGTATTTTTGCCTACGCTATCTCTTTTCGTGGTTTAATTTTACCCCTGTCAAGACTTTTCAAAACACAGCTTCGACACTGTCAATCTGATTTGAAGCGCCTTTTTTATCTTCCAAGATAGCATTCGCCTACGTGAGTCCTAGTTGAACGAATATAGTAGGTGCAAGAGAGATTGTTGGTGCGGGGAGCATCTCTTTTTTGAAGGGCAAAAGTAAATATGCGCTGGAAATAATTTCAGTCTCTGCTCAGCAGCTCTGAAAAGAGCTCCGTTAGCAGGTCTACACGAGTGTTTTTTCAAGCAGCTGTTTATTAAAGGTTCAATCAACATGAAGTGTCAATATCACTCAGCTTGCGTGTCGTTCAATGAATACTTGGCAGTATTTGTCAAATTGGTGATAACTTCCACCGAGGCCCTATACCTTTGTGATGGGCTCAAAGGCCCGACATGGCGTTGTTTTCTTTTCTGGGTGGCTACATGTGTGGGAATCGATGGGTGTTCCAATCTGGGTACGTCAAGATGCACCCAACGCGTTATGTGTTCGACGGCGTAGCTACAGCCACTTTTTTAATGGTTTGGTATTGGTTTTATGGGCTTTAACGTCCAAAAACCACTCACGCAATGATGGAAACCGTAGTGGAGGGCTTCGGATAATTTCGAACACCTGGGGTTCTTCAACATGCACTGACATCCCACAGTACACGATCCACTAGGATTTCGCCTCCATCGAAACGCGACCGCCGCAGCCGGAATGAAACCGCGTTTTTCGGTTCGGCCGGCGAGCACCAGGACCACTGGGCCTTTTTAATGGTAGAATGCTGTCGATAAGCTGCGTCAGCATGGCGCCAACAGCTCCGGAGGGTATTTCGTTTCTCATGCCAGATAGAGATAAAACGCCTTATGAATGGGCAAAATGATAACACCATCTGAATGGCAACGAATGCACCGAATTGGCATGCACCGAATGTTCAAGTCCACTCGACTTGGTGATATTTTCTTCTCTGCCATATAAGGACTTGGAATGCAGCCTGTCATTGGTGCTGTAACCTGGTGTACAATAAACTACAACACGGACGAATAACTTGGTGAGTGGTGACCTTAAACAATAAACAATGATCACAGTTGAAGATACGATATTCAAGTCTGTACACCGGGACAAAGCAGCGTGTTTTCTTTAGCTTCCTTTTTTTAGCCCACAGGTGTTACTTTAAACAAAACTGCATACAAACCTGAAAGATATGTCGTCGTCTTCTCCTCCCCAGCCCCAGTACAGATTCGAGTAACCGTTGACGAGAAGCATGTGTTCCTTGCTTAGCGCGCTCACACCGCCAAACATCAAAACGTAGGGAACCCTGTAACAGAGAAAATACAACTGACTGATTTTTTCTCTTCCAAATTTTTTCCATCGTTTGAGAGGAGCGTTTCGGAAAACTTTCGTATAGCCGTGCTTTTAAATTGTCTTGCATCAGTCGTGAGGTAAGGCAGGGAGAGAAATAGTGCGCTGTGAGACTTGAAGTCTATCAAACATTGAGCCTATATATTTTGAGGCCAGCCCCATCGCAATGCATCAACCATCCATACATTGAATTGGGAGGAACTAAATATGTTGCTGCAACACCACACTGTACATGTTTGAAAGTTTCCTTCATCAATTTAAACCCTGAAGCGAAGCATAAACTTGCTGTTTTCATCCACCACAACAAACTCCACGACACGTACGCAGTCTGTTTCGGGAATCATGCACTTCGAGCTACCTTCTCAACGAAAGTTTGCAAGCTATTTATTTCTTCCCGGCATACTGGAGCATTATGCAATTTAAGAAGCACTGTTGCTTTCTTTCTTTCTTACCCAGATGTACAGAACGTTGCCGCTTTCTTTGTTCCCACTTTTCTTGCTTTCTTGTTTTTTTCTGCTCGGAGTTCAAACGCTGGAGTTTTGCAGTTATTTTTTTTTAACTCACTGTTTTTCAGAGCCCTTATTAGGCTTTAGGATATTACTCAGAAATTTGAGATTAACATGGAAAGTATACGGAGAACAGGACATAAATCTGAACAGGGCGCCGAGGCCGGGATTGAACCCTCTCATTTCAGGTCAGCAGCCGAGCACAACAATCACTGATCCACCGCGGCGGCTTCGCGTCCCGAGTCAGTCACAAAACCACCTTTGTCGATGGGGCGATGACGTCACAGGGTCGCGTAACCTTGCGCGCATATCTTGGGCCTGTAAAAACTAATTAGCCGCTTTGGCATTTCGCGCCATTTATCGTTAGCTAGACGTCATGGCCTCCTTCGCGAAAGCCGTTATAACTGCCATAGACCCCAAGCTGAAAGTCACTACTCACAAAGAAGTACAATAAGAAACAATGTGAATGCTTACCTTGAGGATGAAGCGTTTAAGAGCGCGAACTAAGTGCGAGTTCTATTGACGCCCAGCAACATAGCCGACACAAGGCGCCTTGCTGTCAGCTAGTTGAAGTGTGCCGCAAGCTGAAGCTCTGCACTTTTATTTCCTTTGTTTCTTAACGATGAAGTCAGTCAGAACCTATATCTTTGGTTTACTACCTCAGTTAGTCCACTTAAGGGATACTTTCGCTCTTAATGGGGGTTTAAAAAGTATGTAGCTCATATCTTCACACCTCAACAATACCAGTCCTGATTAAACGCCCTTTCAGCAGGTGTTTTCTTCACTGCTTGTCATATGGGGAGCCGTCAGCACCGTTACGATCGCCACAGGCGATACTGCTGAACAGAGAATGCAAATATTTATCGAATCCAAACTGACTCACACGCAGCGACAGCAGCGCCAACGACAGAGGACGCGGTGGTCAACGACATCAGGAAGAGATTGAAACGGCTGCGGGACGTGGGAACAAGCATCCGAATTATATGGACACAGGGTCACAATGGCAGGGACGGGGTAACGCAGCCGTGCATGCGGCTGCCGAGCAAGAGGGTGGGCTTGATCAAATATACCAGGCCCCACACCCCAACTTTCTGCCAAGCCCGGTAGAACAAAATCCCTACTTAAAACTCTTGAATGAAGGCTCCGCGGACAGAGCACTTACACACTACGTTGGCCCAAAAATAACAGCAAACTGCAGTCGCCGGTTATAGAAAGGAACACAGGCACCGGTGATTGACACTACGGGATAACTCATTCGGGCACAAGAGTCGATCTTAAAGTTATTCCTATATTGCTAATGCAGCGCACACTCCGTACGCGCTCCACAAGTGGTCTCTTGCCAGACACGACGGACCAGTGCACAAAAGATGCACCCACTGTCAAGAACACTGAGGAGCATATCTACGCTATCTTATATGAACTTGCCCATCCTTCTGGCGAAGGTGACACAGAATTTAAAAACCCACATGACTACACGGCCAGCCTAGAAGATCGGATACGATCGGGCACAGCAGCACAATATTCCATCGAGACATAGGGTAGTGTGAGCGGCCAGCTTTGAGTAGTGTAAGAAGGGTGGTCGACGGGATTACGACGCGCAGCTTTGAAGATTATGAAGACGACCGACTAGAAGTTGGTTTTGCCCCTACACCTTCATCCCTCCTCCTAATCGGCCGTGCCTGGTCCGGGATAACAGCACACACCAGTGGACATTAAAGCATTATTTATTTTTATCCCCAACCGCGGTCGAGTGCATCCCTTCCTTGCAATAAGGGCTTTATTCATTCATTCGTGCTTCACAGTGACCGCCAATTTAGTCAATGGTTTGAAACAACAAGAAATATTAGCAATTTAAAGGACGGCTCCTGTCGACCGAACATCAGTTCAAACGGTGCTTAATCAGGAAAGCTATTGTTGGGGTGTATGGTGTGTTCGGGTGTATGATGTGAAGCATTTGAGCCTTAGCATTTTTGTTATTCTTGAAGTCCTATAGATAAGAGGACGTTTTCCTATCTGTGATGCTCAAAAATTAAAATTAACCTATTTTGTTACCCGCCTTCAGCAGGTATGAGGGAACCAATATGGCACCAGTGTAGGCGGTACAATAAGAAAACAGCTCAATAAACCAGGTCGCGAGGCAGAAACATTACAATTACTTATATAAAGCATCCAAGTGTGACCTAGTGAGCATGCTTACTAGACATACTGCATTCAGCTTGAACATGCACAGCACATGGCCACGTACCGCATAATTTCTCCTAGCTTATATACTGCCGAACGGAGATATTTTTTCGTAAGTTTTGATCATCTATCATTTTGAACAGCGGTCTTTATTTTGCGCTAAGAAGTTAAAATTTTGTCATGCGTTTTCTGATAAATTTAGGCACCATTTTGGACACAGTTCTCTGCGGGTATAAGCTCCGGAGGAATACAAACGCAGACTAATTGGCACCGGCAATTTTTGGAGAGACCAAAATATCTCTTACCCCGAACGTTGGTCTATTCTCACGGACATGTGTCGCGGCTGCTGGGGACAGGTGTAAATATTGCGGTCATCGGCCGGAACCAAGTCAATGTCGTGGAACACAACACACTGATAGTCGTAGAGAGCAGTGGCTTCCAGGTAGCCCACATTTAAAAGCTTGGCTCTATTGAATTGCTCATTGTCACCCTAAAACAGAAAAATCACGTACGATCATGTATTCCGTTTTTGCCTGTAAATCACTAAACAGGGTTCTTCCAAGGTTATTTGAATGCATTTGCGGCTGAAGCAGAAATACAGTGTTGAGCTCAACTCCAAAGTTTTTTCTCAGAACCAATTTCCGCTGAATAAGAAATTATCTGCCTATCTAAGAAATATATCTGAGAAAGAAAATATGAAAGAGAAATCTGTCTAGCGGCACTGGACATCGATCTCTTCTGTTTAGACGGCATGCACATCACTGCTTATATAGTGCACTTTTTGTGACGATAGTGCGCTGGCCTTGCATTGAAATCCCAGGTGCAGAAAGGCTTGGTAGATAAATAAACCCGTCCGTCAATTTTTTAAGGACAAAGAAGTAAAAAGGAATATAGAGGGCATTTATATAGCTTCGAGAGCACGTAATGCAAGGGGATAATTTGAGAGACTATGAATACAAAATGCACACTTATTATAAGTATTCAACTTGGAGAATTACTATTAATCCTCCTGAGAGAGGCGTTGCACTCAGCATAAAAGCCTTCGAGCACAGCTTCATAGGGCGTGTATAGTGTTACGCATGTTTCGTGGTGTCAAATATGTAATAATTTGTCTCTTAATAATTAGGCTTTACTGAACCTTACCCCTAGAAGAACGACTAGAAATTTATCCTCTAAAAGTCCCATATATGCTAAATATATCACAGGCTGTGTAGCGCATGGCAAAAAAATCAATGTAAAGATATAAATCACTAAATTCGAGTACATAGCATTGCTGCAAGAAACATGATGTACAGGAATATGCTAAAAAACTTCCTGAAACATTCTTTGCAATAAACGTCGAGCATGCCGTGCAACTGTAACGGAAGAAACGTACTGCTATGGTTTTCGCGTTGTTTCAGCAAAACACGGTTCCAGCAGAGACATGACAGGTTCTGGTTTTATCAGCTAGGCAGTGTTTTCTTTGCTTTCTAAGGATATTTAGTTTTATTGCTGCAATTCAAACGCTTTGTTTTGTTTTTATCTTCTACCATACAGTGCAAGTCATCTGGTGAGTACCATTGATGGTGCTTTTGTTTTCGTTCCTAACCGGTGTGAACTCGGCAAGGTTACCTACAATGGTTAGGTTGTTAGGACAGTTAAGGGAGCCGTAACTTTCTCACTCTAGGTGGACACTGAGCAGTGCATTGAAAAAAGGGATGGAATTTTAAAAAGAGTGAAAGTGAAAGACGTGCACGTAGAGCCATTTTGAGAAATATGCATCACACTTGGTATGATGATATCTAGCACTCCTTAAAGTGTCAAGCTTCGAAGAGGCTATTACGTCCGTCCCTCCCAACTTCGAGAAATCTCGAACACTGGCAATGCACCCAAGCCCCAATGCATGGCTAGGAATCCAACCAAATGACCTGTATATTTTTAAAATGAATGTATTTGTCACATGCTCTACGGTGCGATTGGGGCGGGTGCGACCCGCTTGTTCTTCACACCCGCTCTCACTTGTGTTCTACGCTCACAAATTCCGGGACCATTCAGATATTTCCTTGTCGCGCACAAATTTACCGCCTCTGTAAGCAACGTGGATCGCCGGCGGCTGACGCTTCGTTCTAGTACAACCCCTATTAAGAAAGGCGAAAGGTTTGTTGGGCGCCCTTTTGTGCCTGCTTCAATTTCTTGTCCACTAAAAATATGGTAGTAGTAATGTAAATGGTGAGTACTTGAGTTAAAAGTAGGCACAATACCCAGAAACCTCTCCCAGAGTCCCAGGCGCAATCCACCGCTGAAGTTAGAGGACCAAAGAAGGAAATACAACTAGCCTCTCAGTTCAAGGGCTGCCACGTGCCAATGTACGAAGGCCGTACCATATTGGTATACAGTTTTGTCTCCCGAACCTTATGGTCCGCCTTATTGTTTGTTGCGCCTGCCATTAAGAGTTACGACTGCCTTCCACCCTTAGACACTCTTGTGGTTTCCAACGCATCTTCTGCCTGTAAACGTCACTCCTCGAGCAAGCACCTTGAATAGGGACCTGCAAGGGCAGCGGTGGGCGACATATGATTTTGTGGGAGGCGGGTGTGAGATCTCTAGAGATCGCGGGTGAATTGTGGCAGTGTGCGGCGAGCAGACAGCTTTTAGACGAACCGTGTGCTAATGGGTTGAAAGCTGGAAAGCAACCCGCACGTGAACAGTTAAGGGGACCAGCCCTGAGCGGCTGCGGACTTCGATTAGGTTTGCCAGCGTCGCATGGGTCAAAGGTAGGTCTCCCCAGATTTCCACCTAATAGAAGAGGGTTCTCCGCGATGCAGCCTGCTCGTTACAAACTGCCACAAGTTGTCGGTTAGTATCCAGAGTGCTTGAATCCTCCTTCCGCAAGAACCATATCGTCAAAAACTTTCCTTTTGAGGTCGCTATCCACGCTGTCCGTTCGGCTGCGGACATGCACTTGAAGGAAGTCCACTGGCAACCACTAAATATATGTATCCGACTATTGCTTCCGCTTAATGGTGGAGCGCAATCCCCACTAATAATGGCAGGCATAAGAAATGACACGGCCGACGATAAGGTACGGTCGGGAGATACAAAAAGTGAAAATCAATATGTTAAGTCAGGGGCAACATTTTTCGGGAGGCGGGCTCGCGGACAAAGATATTGTTTCTATGTGGTCAAAAAAAGCAGGTCAGTGAAAAAGTACTGAATTTCGGTGGCGCATGCACGCTCCGTTCACATGAATATAGGAGCCGACAGACTAGCGAGGCAACCCAGAATTTTTTTCCGCGAACCCATAGGCTCGCAAACTTTTTACCATGTCTGTGCGGTCCTCGTACTTGTTGAAGTGCGATGAATGCGCATACTGCATTATTTCGGAACTTCTGCGCGGACACTAAGTTGCGTTAATGGATATTTACCGAAAGGAGCAAAACACTGTATGTGTACCCATTTATCTTGCTGTTAGTAGTCATATCCAAAAAGTTTTCGAAACTAACCTGCTCGATGACAAAGACGCCGTAGTCAATCTGCTGCCTTGCCAGTACCCGATGAATATTGTAGATGAAAACTTTGAGATGCTGGGCGCGGTCTCTGTAAGGAATGAGGATCGCCACTCTATGCCTTGAAGTACAGTTCTTTGGTCGGAAGCGGCCGCCCATCATGACGTCAGGGAATTCGTCTTCTGCCGCTTCTAAGGACGGTACATCCTTTTTCGTGGCGATATAACCAACTGCAAAAAGAGAAACATGTGTTTAGACAGCAGTAAAAAAAATAAAGCTCGACGTGAAGGATAAGAGGCAGCAAGTTTAAAAAAATGTGAAGGTGTATTATATTTTAATGACTACGCGAGGACGCATGCGTGCTCTGTTGTTTATGGCAGCCACCTTCGTTCTCATAAAAAATTAGGCCGCCAGCAGATTTCTTAAAGTGCTGTGTAACGAATTAGCAGCACAGAAAAAAAGGTCATCAGTGTTATGACGCTTTTAAGACGAGAGCGTTAAGGGCCCGGCGTAGCAGAATATCCGGTGTCGTCGGCCGCGAGCGAAGATCCCAGAAGCATTAATAAATAAAACCGAATAGGAAATTGGTCGAGCTGGGGAATCGAACTAGAGCCTTCGGAGTGCGAGGCGAGCACGCTAACCACTGCGCCACGCCAGCTTTATCTTTTTGTCTTTATTTCCTGTTTCGACGGTTTACAACCGATCACAAACATGTTCTGCGCTACATTCTCAAGCATCAATAGCGGACGAGATTTGATGGGAGAGTTGTGTTCTCCGATACCGCCAAGCCAGCTCGATGGTTTGGAATGAACCAAGGCGCGTCTAGTGAATACGGTGTTGTCTTAGAAGGGTGCTTTAGAGGCATGTGCTGTGGTGTATATTAGTAATTACGAGCATGGAAACTACAGAAATCGCAGTTAAGCGAGTAGCAAAGTACGTTTCCGCTACTTTTGCTCTTCGCTTGGCGCGCAAGTAGCGCCATCAGGCGGCGTCCTCTAAAACCACTCCCTCCTCCTCATCCTCGCAATTTACGCCACTGCCCCAACAGATAGCGCGCGACGACAGCGCCTCTTTTAGCGCCTACCGCTCGTCTCGTTCGGCCGCAGTGGGGCCGTGCGGGGACCCAGGAATCATGCGGTGAGCGCCGAACAGCGCAGCGCACATCCAAGGTGCGTTCACTACGAAGCTTGAGGCTTGTTGCCCGTTTGTTCGGCGCGAAAGCTATGCTGGCGTTCGTGGCATCGGGTTTGTCGAGACTGATGTGCCGACGAACTATGACTGCAACTTATATCCCGCGCGTTTTGGCAAGGCGCCTGGCAGCGCTTCTGACGTTCTGCATATATGGGAATTAACCCATTACGCTATCGCGTCATACCCTTAAGGCGTAGCTGGAGTGTCCCCTTCAATTTTTTTTTTACAATGCGTCACAGGGGAACGCCTGCGTGAGCGTTCCTTAAGCTATGCTGTTTAGAAAAGAACTGCAGTGTCTCCCTATAAGCGCGCATAACTGCTTCCTTGTTTGGGGCCGTTATTGCTTGTTTATTTGCACGGCAATTTACATATGTGCCGTGCAACCACGTAATAAACTAGCAACATTTGCAAACCGGCACTTTGTCCAGTTTTTTTTTCTTCTTGTTATACTTTTCTGCGCTTTGTCTGCTACTTTTTTTTACTTTCTCTTTGATAAGTCATGTGTTGTCCTACATTGAGCAAACACACTCATCAGCTGTGAAACCCAGCGAATAGCGTTTGCTTTTAAGCTAGCGGCTTCATATTTGCTTATGACGAATATAAGACGCGCGATAGAGAAGACAAGAGAAAGTGGGGCAGGCAGGCAATTGTTATGTCCCTCCACTTAGCTTTATAATAGGCTTACACAAAACATTTCGCGTTCTTCCGAACCTGCTATACTACCCCACGAGCGGCGTTCATATTAATATGTAGATGTTCTTGAAACTTTTCAATCTTTATATTAATATTGGTGTCACTGGATTTTTCTCTTTTCAGTTGATAATGTAACAAGAAATATGCGCGTATATGGCCTCGGTGTAGATTCTAGTGCGAAAGCGCTATACTTCACTAGCAATCCAGGAAAACTCGATATATGTCTTAAACCTCTCAGGTACGTGCAGGGATAAAATAAATATTGCCTCGTCTTGGGGTTTCGACCCCACGGCGGCGCGAACAGATCAGCTTCGCTGGCGACTGCCCGAGAGCACCATGCTACTGTCTCTTCCGATCACGCATCGTTTAAAACTGCAACACACTCTCAAGCTGTGCACTGCACGTCGTCGTCTTCTTCAACTTTCTTCCGTGCGCAAAAATTAGCTGCGGTTTAATTACTGCTGTACCTGGTTACAGAGAGAAAGCTGTGGTGTATCGGGCAAGTAGACGCGGTTTGGCGTCTGTAACGATGAGTGCGTTCCGCACACTGGATAGGCAACGCGCCCACCCTGCCACCCCGGCAGGTGGCAGTTATACCATTGGTTGATCGCGAGAGGTTGGTCACCCAATGAATGCAGCAGCCTATCTGTACCCTACAGGCTCATTTAAAAGCCCCGAAAATCGAACCGTGACTGCACACAATACACCGTTCATCTTTCTACATAAGAAAATTCTACTCACACCAGCTAGACTGCCATTAGTACAGCTGTTGCATTCGTCCTGCATTATTAATGGCGCAGCGGTAAGAAACAAATTAAAAAAAAGAGCAGCTGGCAACAACGTCCCATCAGCACAGTTTATTATATTATTCTTCTAACCAATCAAAGCAGACAACAGTATCACCATTTTTACGTTTCAGTCTATAAAAAAAGTAACAGGAGCCACATTTCTCACACGTACAACTTTTCCTGGCTATTAGCTTTTTCTCAGGTAACAAAGAAAACTTCAACAATGAACTAACTCCTTGGACGAGAAACACAGTGCGTGACGTTCATAAATCGACTAGGCCGAGCTTCACTGCATAGTTGAGCTCTGTTCGATTATATGCAATCCTGAACATAGATGTAGGACCATATCGAATGAAGCGCCAGCTTAAAAGTCTTTTAAAAACGGTTAGCCTCTCCCTCTGCAACTGACGCTACAGATACTGTACTCAAATAAATTTACGTCAAACCATAAATTTACAGAACAGACTTGGAAGCAACATGCATGGTGACGCTAAAACTAGCAACAGCCTTGCTGACATTAGCAAGGTTATATAGATGTTACAGGATGAAACCGGAAAAGGCTAGTAAATAGGCTGCTACAACGTCAAAGTTTTCATCGTTAATGACTTTTCATCGGTAGTCTTGTTAATGGGCGCTGCATGGACCAATTCTCACAACAGTTGTCCTATATCATGATCTGAAGCTCCCGACTATTTCCAGAATCTCACCTCTTACCTAATTGCTATTTTCTTATGTAGACAAGAGTTTTACACTATTAATGTCTCCCTAAAGAGTATCTTACCGCAGGTCTTCATTGCCAATAATCTAAAGATGATTTTATGCAGTTTTCATTTCCTGCTTGCGCAGCGTATTGTGACGGCCACTTATTCTACCTTCTTTTTATAACACCATGCATACAGTGCGTTGTGTAGCAAGGCAAATGCGATCTGTATATCATACTGCTCGACAGGGTGTGAGTTGTATGCGAAATTGGCATGCATGCATTATTTCAGTTTGGTCGAAAGAATAGCATAACTCACGCACCCAGAGGCTTAAGGGATGAAATTTACTGGCCCCTAGGGAGGAATTTAGGAGTTCTATAAGGCTCACCCAGATTTGGAGGTATCAACGGACAAAGATTTTGAGCGGATGCATTTGTTCGGTTCCCATCGCTCAGAACATCTTTCGGAATGTCTGTAAAGGCAGCCGTGGTCTGGGGTCTCAAGCTTGGTTTTTCTTTGTCAGCAGCTGAGGGTGCTTGCACGAGAGACGTCAGGTTAAGAAAAAAAGCCTGCGACGTCACGAGAAAAAAGGTAAGCATGGCACAATTAAAGCACCTGGACTTAACAAATCACGTAACACTGTCACATTATTGTGCCGGAAGTAAACGTACTTCGTAAGTAGCATCCTTAAACCGGGTCATGTCGAAGCACACATGGGCCAGAACGACGGCCAGCGCCACGCCCACGAGAAGCTTGCCCAGTATACGGCCTGCAAATCGGCACATCGCTGCAGTGTCACGGCCGTCCACAGTCAGGCCCTTGTTTGTAGCAGTGACGAGTTTCATCTCAGTGATGCACGTATGCTTCGCTCAAAGCCTTTTCGGCATGAATTGATGGCAGCTCTACTTTCCATATCGCAGACAACTTTCTCCGGGTCTGCAATATAAAAGAAGACAGAAATACCCGTCAGTCTAGCAAACCCCTAAAAAAAGTTGGGTGTATTGAGCCTTGCTTTGCGTGCACACGATAACAGCTTCGTTGCTTCATGTAACAAAGAGTGCAGCGTGAACTACGCAACCGTTATTATGAAGAGCGACGAAACAGCAGAAAGCGCATTCCGCGCTATATTAACTCGGGCCGTTTCAATTTGGTACCGCAGGCGTAGCAACACTTCAACTTGCACTGTGTTTGCACTCCATTTGCTACGAGCCTCACAGGCTTAGTACCAGTTTGTTTTTTAATTAATGAGCACTGGGTTTGAACACGCTGCAGGGCTTTTTAGAGAATGTACTTTTGTAAATTTCAAAATCTTTTACGCCATCGTCCTCTCCTCGACGAATATTTCGCCATTTGCCATAACCATTAGGCCGCGTAATTTTAAAAAAATGATTAATTAATTCAACATATTAGAACAACAATTGATCTCCACAGCCATTGACAGTTTTTTCTTGAAGTTAATTTTATTTCCGAAGATCCTGTTCTAAATAATTTTCGAAAAGGGCCTCTGAAACCTTGGGTATATAACTTCTTCACTTATATTTACGTTTAATGCAAATTGCGGGGTTTAACGTTCCGAAGCGACACATGAACTATGAGGGACGCCGTAGTAGAAGGCTCCAGATTATTTAAACCCAGTGAAGTCCGATCAGTGGTATTGCACGGCGAACAGGCTTTTTTGTATTTCATATCCATCGTAATATGGACGCCATCTCCGGGATCAAACCTGAGACCTTGAAATCAGGAGCAGAACGCCAAAGCGGCTGAGCCACCACGGCGGGTGTGAACGTTTGACCGATAGAAAAATGCCATTCAATATCGTCGTCTATTTAAACTTTGTAAAATAAAGTGACGCAATTGAATTATATTTCTCTCGGCCCTTCATTTCTGCTCAAAGCCCGTGCCTTGTTTGAAAATAGGTTAAAAGTAAAAAGATCACGCACCTCCTCACAAAAATTTTCTAAATTAAAAAGAAAGTATGTATGTTCCGCTATAGCCTGGCTAGGAAGCCTGCTCACCGGCATATATATTCCTTGCTGGCAGTGTCAATGCATACTTGTTTACGGTCGTCATATCTAGGGCGCAGAACAAGTCAACCAGCATAAGATATTGCTTGATTTGCTGATATGCACGAGTGTTAAAACGGCTGAAAAAAGCAGGAACTGAACATAAACCAAAATTGTCGACTTGAACTAATCTACCCAAATTTGGAATACCGACCACGAATCTATTGATAATGTGCACTCCACACTGGAGTTCTAACAGCGTGTGGTGAAGAGATATATTGCCTGTTTTATCGAACACATTAGATATTTCCACTCGTGCATTGAACAGAAATATTTCAACTGTGTACTGGCCAATTTATGCATGCTGGGCAGTAACCGATTACTGTCTTCCGGCGGTTGTGGGAAGCTCTATCTTTTCTTAAGGTGAACGTTTTTGTTGGCATAAGTTCCGAAATGGTCTAAAATAATTCATTTCCAATAGCGTCGGTTTGAAAATATTTGCGTCTTATGTGCGCAGTATTTTTTGCATCTTAGTTACAGCTGTTATCGCTAGGTGGAATAGCTCTGTCACTTCATCAAATCTCTTACTAAAGCATCTTACCAAATGCGAGTTCTAATAAACCCATCAAACTAAATTTAATTCTTAGTAAAAAATTTAATGCGCGCTTCTCGATTAATCTCAGGCAACTTATGAAGTTCTAACACACTTTGACGAAATAAATGTTTTTTACAACGCTAGCCATATCTGAGGAAACATCTTACATTTGGATGTGAATGAATACCTAGTCTCGCGCTATGTTAGGATCACCTATATCACACCTGGCTACCACGCACAGACTTTGTGTTGCCCATTCGTGCTGCATCGTTCATGTGTCTCTCACAAAGCACATGCGAAGGAAACTCTTTAACCACTAGATATTCTGACTTCTCGCGTGGCAACGCGGGATAGAACAGCTTAAGAGTTGTGCAGTGTCGAAAATACCGCCTCACGAGCTACTGCAGCGTGTTAAACTGCCTTTAGCTGTTTTGCGCGCAGGAATTTCAGCATTTTTCAAGTTGGTTTTAACGACAGAATATGCTCATACATATCCATATATCTTGTTTATCGGCTTAACATCGCAATTTTGGCTAAACTCGACCCCTAAGTTGAAGATTTCAATGAACGTTTTCTGGGCCGCAATCTTTTTAGTATCGTTGAAACGCAGTTATACACTATTTTTGTGACAAATGAATCGTCAAGAGGTGCAGAACATTGACGTAAGCTTGCAATGCATACCAGGGGCCAAATTACTCAACTGTCAATAAGAAAAATTGTCAAAAGCTTGTCAAAAGGTGTCAATTAGCCTCGCTCCTATTGGTCGGTAGTGGCCTGCGGCCATTTCGCTTTTTTGTGTCATGGGTGGCTGCAGATTACGTCACGGATGTGGCAGAAGTGGTGACGTTGCACACCTAATTATGCAGGCGGAAACTGACACTTTTTTTGTGACAGTTTCGAGGCGGTCAATTTGACCGTTGCGTTTTTGACAGAAAATGGCGGCGGTGTACGCGGCGATACGACTGAGGGGGCTGCGCTGGCGCGAGCAACGGCGAAGGAGGGCGCACGAAGACGCGTTTGACTTGCCGGACGAGCTGTCTCGGCTCCTTTTTCGACTGGAAAAGCAGACTATGGAGTGGCTATGCGACGAAGTCGCCGTTGAACTGAGAGGTTTGCCTGAGAGCGCGCTGTCGGTGCGGCGGCAGGTGCTGTGTGCATGCGGTTATTTGCTACCGGCGGCTTTCAAGCTGCCGTTGGCAAGCAAATGCGTAAACAAACGGTAAGCAAATGCGTGCGGCAGGTGTTGGAGGCAATCTGCAAAGTTAGCGCGCAGAAGAGGCGGGCTCCCACGGTCACCTGTGAGCCACATAAATAAGACAGGCTTATGCTGGCAAAGCACTTTTTTTTCCCCAGCATATTACACTTCGTGGTCGTCTTCTGTTTCCCATGGGAAAAGAAACAGGCAACCACACATGACATACTGCAACACCTCTGCAACACCTCACCTTTTGGCATTTTTGTCATCGATCGAAAGAGCCGAAAAAGAGACTTCAACAACTTGTCTTTTTTTCGTGCTAAGTGCTTCTTACAAGTTCGCTCGGTGGGCACGTAGCCTTCACTGCATTCGTTCAAATTTTCCTGCACACTTAGATCAACCACACAATATAGCTTGATTTCAGACGCCGCGTAACAAACAATAACACGGCGTGGAATCGGCTCATTTCGTGCAAAGCGGCTTGACGTTTTACTGCCGTCAGCGCATCCCCGCGGCAGGAAAAGTTACCCATCAGCAAATTGAATTGCACAACTTCGAACACTTTTTCTTTTGCTTAATATTTTCCACCTTTAAACACATTGTTTTGGTAAAATAAAATATTAGTTACTTTATATTAGCTTTATATTAGCTACTGAAGTCTTTTTACAAAAATTTGGCACACGGCCCCTCCTCCTGAAAAAAGAAATGCTCTCGGGGCAACGTCTTGCTGTAATTGGCTGATTCCTCGTTGCGTCAAGCGGTGACGTCTCTTTGTTTCGTCATTTTGACGTAACTGTCAATAACGTTTGACATAATTTGTGACAGTTGCGTAATCTGGCCCCAAGGTAGCATCTGGAAGCAGACTTGTGTGTACATTTATGTTGTCTATGTACAGTGGTGCAAGCATGTGCACCGACCACTACTGTTTGGCACGAAACTTTGTTGTCGAGCTTAGAACCAGTAGACATTTTCAAACGGTTTATTACATGAGCTTATTTCTGAGTACTGACATCATACCTGCCATAAAAAGTGATATTCTAAGCTCCACTTCTGCACTTCACAGTGCGTGCCCAGTACTATGAAAACCTTACATTGTTGGCGTCATTGTATAGCTAACTTTAGAAAATGAATCTCCAATTTCGGCATCTTCTCTAAATTTTCCGTATTCGGTATCTGAGATCAATGCCTTAGCAACTTTTTTTTTCGCCCGTAATTTGTTGGCACTGAAGCTGACGAAGACCTCGAATTACACAATTTTGGGTACCGGATTCAGACGTTATGAAAATAACTTCATAACCTGAACAGGATGTTTAAAGAATAGCTCCGTATTTTCGAATAGAAAAAAACGAACAATGCTCTGGCTCTCAATAGCATTTTGATCGAAACCACCTAGGGGGAGTAAATTTGTATTAAGGGAGCGTAATTTCTCCCATATTATAATGCTGTTTCCACTTCTAGTTACTGGTCAATTCGCTCTCGCCCTGCCATAAGCTTGCCGTCCCGGTTAGCACAGTTGGTAGAGTGACTGCTACGGTCAAGCGGTGGTCCCGGGTTCGAAGCCCGGATCAGGACGAAGTTTTCTTTAACTGCGAAGTTTCTGAGAAAGCTGTATAGCTTTTTTTGTAGCCGTATGGCTGCGTTTGGGTGGATGCCAATGAGTAATTACTCCCTTATTATAATAATTTGGCTCCGATGAAATTACCTGAGAGGATGCAGACTATTCTTTTCAGCGAAAGCAGAGTTTCCACATACCTTAAGTTCGCTCAAGTGATTTTGGGAGCGTCTTCACTATTTCGAAGAGTGTCTGGCTCACTTCCGAGAATTTTCAATATTATTGACCAATTTATTCACTTCGGTCAGCACACAGACTCTGAATGACACAAATGCTTCGAAACGCAGCCGTGCATTGCAGACGAGGAGACAACTAGTACGTTTCCACCGACGTGGCATATTTTTTTCCTATGCCGGTAAACACTGCATCGAAACTGCAATCCGAACATTTCTGGAAGCCGCTGCAGCTGTAGCAAGCCGACATCGCGACCATTTTCTTTTCTTTATTGATTAAAAATACCAGCTTTCCGGAACTTTCACAGCGACCTGGCGATGAAGATTTATTTTCCTTTTTATATTTGTGTACTGCTCGTAATGTTTTTTTTTTCGAGATAAAGTTATTTTTAAACATTGGCTTCTAAAGGACAGGAGAACTACACAGCTATACATGCAAAAGGAAGTGCATTAAAAAGGGTTGGTTAAAAAATCCGTAGATTCATAAGCACCTAAAAACTGCTTTTGATTAAAACGAAGCGAAATTAAAATTGTAGCCAAACAGTCAGTAACACTCCACGTCTTGAAATAATGAACTCTTGCTCAACAATACTGGACAAAAGCATTTTTGAGGGGGAAACCAGTTATTAACGGAATTTTTCATAAAATGCAAGATTTCAGTACCACTATGAATATATCCGAAGACCACCTGATGGCAGTCTTGTATTTTTTCTGTTAACGTTTTTGCTCTCGTCAAAAGCGTTCCCATTGGTTTCCTAAGACAGCAATAACTTTTCGACGCCATCGAATGGAAGCACTTTAAAAGAACGGTTTTGCAACTTATCAGAAAAATGGATCATTACCTTTAACATTTTCATAACATTATCCTACAATTTTTCAATTTTCAAAATTTTTGTCCGAGAATGTTGGGCGTGTAGGTAAAAATGATCTACGAAAACCTGCGTATCCGATTTAATGGGCATAATGAGGCGTTGTATCTGCAACGAGGTTTAGTTCAGTTCCGCAGACAGAGCTCGGCTGTAAGGCCTCGCCGTTAAGAATATATCTGACCTTGCGAAGCGCATGTGTGCCTTCTTGGTATTAAATATGAGCACACTGTACTGCACGCCAATAATAGCCAGTGAGAATCGGAAGAGACCTAACGGGCAAACAGAATGAATATTTGTTTTTAATTTGACAGTTACCACCTTGTATATTTCTTTTTGTTCTCGAGTTTACGTATGTTTCATGCATACTGGCCTGTAATCTCCTTTAGACCACAGAATGCGTCTAACTGATCCAGGAAGCTGCTTTCTAGTGAGTGGTTAGTAAGCTGCCAGTGACTATGTCCACACAAAGAGGGCAAGCGTAAGATATTCTGCAAATTTTGGTATATGCAGGGCACGCATTATACTCTATAAGTATTGGACTGTGCAAATAACATGCCACATTCGCCATTGCATCACAGTGTCTCGAAACAATTTGTACTAGTTTGGCTCTATAAGGCAGCGTACGCAAGTTTCATCAAGAATTCACAATCGAGGTTATGCAAGGGTATATGTAGGCGTTCCAGGTATGACCATGTGCACTCTACCACATCAAACACAATGTCGCAACACAGGGAACCACACTTGAGCCGTGTAACTTTGGGGGAAGACATTCGTCCGCATCGATAACAGCATTTTTGTTGAATCCTTCGAGTCCTTCACTCCAACAATAAGCAGCTTAGAGCTTCCAGTAGCAGGTTATAGGACTGCTAAATAGGGCGAAATTCGAGTATACTTCCAGGGTGAATTGGGTTTCATAGTACACATCTCTTAATTGGCGTGCTTAGAGCTCGAGTGTAATTTAGTGCCACGCTGGAGGTTTCTACAGTGCGCAGACGTTTCATAGGTTACGATATCACAGATCTGCCCACCAATCGGTTAGGCCCACCCAGATAAAATTATGAGGGATGGTCTCTACCTTTACGCTCTTCCATTCTTTTTGCCTCTTCCTTCTCCTGTTCACTCATAGTATTCCGTCTTACATGTAGCGGTTAGGGTGCTATCTTTAAGTAAGGCACTCGTCGCAAGTTAGAGCTCCTTAAGCCTGCATTTTCTATTGGGAGGGACGGGGGGGGGGGGGGGGAGGAGGTCGAGACAGCTCAGTACTTTTCAACGACACAAAATGTCACGCACTAAACCGCTAGCGTCGCTTTCGGCGCAGGCGCGACCCCAGTTGATTGATCGCGCCATCCACTCTTCCCATTGTGAGGCGACTATCAGCGTAGTGAGCAAAAAACAGGCACAAAGTAGCCGCAGAAGCCGCTAACGTAACAAACGTGGCAAGCTGCAGCCAGGCTGTGATGAGCCGTTGCGGGAGACGGCGATTTAGAATGCCACTTCTTTTTCGGCGCGCAGTGAACTTAACGCGCCTATTGCTAAGCGATGCGTGGTGACCAATGACAAACCACCGCTAACCGAAATGTCGACAGACATGACCTCTCTTTTGTCGTTCGCCGCCAAACACCGACAGCTGCAACGGCGCAGGAAAACATGTGCTGTGTGTGACGCTTAGAAGGACGTAGAAGGCTGAGCTGAAGAACAGAGATTCTTGACTGCGGAACAATTTTTCACTTAGAAGACAAGCACATCCGCATAGTGGGCGAGGAATATAACTGTATTTCAATCACGCTGGCACAGTAACTAAATTAATGAACACGGTAAGAAGACAATTTGTGTCTTAAGAAGAAGCTTAGATGCCCACAGCACTTTCATCAGGAAGTAATAGGAGAGCAAACCCCACTGAATTTCTTTTGATGGAGTTGTCTCCTGAATGCATTGTTCGTGAGGCGTTGTTCACATTATTATCGGCCACTTTTGATAGTCATTTTTTCCTGTAAAATTGTTAATAACAGGGCATTCCGTGAAAATAAGGTCATTGACGCAGGGTCGTCAAGCAATCTGCGTGTGACATCTCTTCTAGGTTTCCCTATTAATACGTCTCCAAATTTTCTCTCAATTCTGACAAGTGCCCCTCTAAAAAAAAAAACCTTCGAATAAACGCTTGTAAACGTATTTATCAAAGTGGAATGCCCCGCTCGGTATTCCAGAAAGCAGAATTTTCATGGCATGTCGAGTATGAAGTGCTGCTGTAGGAGAATAAATTGACTCGTCTTTTGGTTTATTTAGCTTCGACAGTGCTCGGAGCGAAGGTCAATTGCAAACGCCACTGCAGGTCGCTACCTCCATCCTCCCGCTTCCCAGCCAGCATTTTTTCCCCTCTGGTCTCCAAAGTCTAGGAGCCACTCGCAAATTGCTCATGACAACTTGCTCATGCCCAACTTGCTCATGACACTGTCACAAATCATTGAGAGTTAACTGTATAGTTAGGTAGCAGTTTGATGTCATACTCATTTTATTTATTTAGCGACCATGTCCGTGCTTTTCTGTCTCCTTTCTGTTGTCATTTCCTTTGCGCTAAATGAAATGAATGCGACGTCAAAAAGTCGAAGGACCTATTCAATTTTGACGGAGACTGGGAGCAGCACGGACGCTTTCCCAAGGAAGTACGTCATTTATAATGAAATGAGGAGAACTGGGCCAGGATGATTCAAACACTGCAGTTGAAATGTCCACCTTGCGGACTCTCTTAGTCCTTCTTGAGTGCATCAATCGATGGTATGCCACCCCTACTACAGAGAACAGCTCGTGAGCAAAGACCTCAGTACGAGAAACGCTGTGTCGGAAATATAGATTTGTGATGCCCTTTATATTGTTTTCCATTAGTGTTCGAGAGTAAAGTGCCTCATGCTAACATATTCTTCCTTTTTTTAAAGTTCAAGGGTGCACTGAGTAGTGAAGTCTGCCATCGACGTATGTTACTTTGGTTGGCTTATTTGGGCGTGAAGAAAAAAACTTCATTTCTCTCACCTAAGAAGAAATAAAATAACTGACCCCCCCCCCCCCTCTTGCCAATGCTTTCCAACTCAATACGCTGCGAACAATATTTACGTCACCAACGTCCACACAGTTGAAAGCAGTTGAAAGCAGATAGTTTCCACTGAAAACATACTGCTGCAATGGACAACAGCAGCGGACACTGCTAGAACTGGTGACAGGCGCTAAAGAGCTTTCACTGCAAAAGCACGTCTGTATGTCTAAGCAAGCCTTCAGTGCCACGTACAAGATGAAGGTATCTTAGTAGCAAAAAGAGCTGTTTGTAAAATTTCCTCTTTTGTAAAATCCACCGCAGTGGGAATTGACATCGCAATATTTTGCAGGCGCAAGCTTCCTCCTTCTCATGCGGCTCCATGAAGATGTTTTCCATGAGGCAAGACAAGTAAGCGCTCTCGAGTTAGGGTCTTCTGTGAGCAAATGCTTTAGGCTGGAGCGGAAACGACGACGCTTAAAGCTGCCTTTGTTAGGTATTCTTCTTCGAGGAGGACTGAAAAATTGAAATTCCATTTGTTCAGCCTCCTTCACATGAGAAATCCCGTGCATTATTTGTGCCTAAAAATTTAACGGTTTTCAGAGATATGTATAACAAACTACCCAGCAGCGATCAATTTTTCCCCCCTATGGACTCATCTGTCGCGTGCTTTCCCGATGTTTAGAGCAAGTCGTCATAAGTGTATCCAGCATTGACTGCATCAGCTGTTTAATAGTAGTAGGAGCTACCTCAGACGTTTTGGCAGGTAGTTATCAGTGCCTGAGGCCGGCTATAGAGCAGTATGAGTGTGCTCACAGCAAAGTGGGAACGGTTAGCTTTGGGAAGCGAATGTAGAAACACATTCTTTGTTGTTCTAGCAGCGGGCAGATTTATCGCAAAACACACACTGGAATAAGCACGACTAATCATATGATATAACGGCGACTCGACTGTACCGATATATTTAGCCCGAACCATATTCCGGTTAATTTTATCGCGAACTACTTCCGCGGATTCTACCCTGAAATAGTCCACCCTGGCGAAACGATGCAATCCTCAACCAACTTTAGCGATCAACTGGCATAGTGAAACCTCGTCAGCTCGACCCTAGTTTGATCGAAATATTGGATAGTTCGGCCACCTCGTCCGGTACCGTCAAATGCATGGGCTATTCTATAAAGTGTCACTTTCGTTGATTCGGTGGGATTTGGACGCGCTTCGGGTTAATTAAAACAAGCGGCTGTGTTGCGTGGGCTGAGGTGACCTGAAATGGGTTGATAATGATAAGGAGTGAGCAACTCAGAAGTTTGTTCACTAGAGATCGAGTGGCGCTGGTTCCTAACTAGATGTAAAGGCACCCGTACTTATCATTATTGTAATTTTTTTTAATTTTGCACCGCTGAGAAGTACTACAGAAGCCAAAGACCCGTACCAGGCGGCCTAATGCACTATATTAAAAATACTCAGAAAAGAAAGAGGCAAAGAAAAAAAGGACCTTCAGCGTAACTCTCATCCTTGCCCCCAAGCAAAAGTAACTTTAAAAAATACCAGGGGCGCACCTGTCAATGAAACGTAAGTTCACAAAGGGCAAAATATTGAGAAGCTAGCTGCGAAATCGCCACGTACGAAAGCTCATCGCCAGCATACCTCGACCTCCTGTCTTGATTTCCTTCCGACGCTCTTTTCTGCGATGTCCCGATTTCCTGCAGATGTTTGAAGTAGCGAGCAGATGTTTAGCTTCTGTCTATGTACGCGTTCACATTCTCCCTCTCTCTCTCTCTCGCCCTCTCTCTGCTTTCTGCTAAGACCTTTTATCGCGAGCGCGCACCCTAAAAAATGTTTTTGCTTTCAGATGTATTCTATGATCGAGCACTAGACAGCGTGCTGTCGCTTCAACCTATAGCCGAGAACCATTGTCGTATTGCTTAAAATCTACGTGTTCTCACATCTAAACGGCTTGTAGCCGTTCACACGTGCGGACGCAAGTAATTTAAAGAACAACTCTTAGGTCGCACTCCATATTTAATGTAATGTTATTAGCGCTTCAAAGTTGCAAAAGCGCTGAAAAGAATTGTCAGTTTAGGGGAATTATGAGTTTAAAATGAAAGTGAACATTATGTACAGTCTTGGTCAAAACTCTTAAGGGTACAGCGTTCGGCTGCAGCAGAATGAATGTTCCTAGAATACTCCGTTTAGCGGATCATTCGAAACACAAGACAGGCAGCAAGCTTCTCTAGTGCAAGAAGAAACCTTCTGCTAGCATTTCAGGGCCATTTGGTCTTTAATAGTGCCGTAATGGCTCTGTTATGCGGCTGAAGCGAAAGGCCTTTGGCCTTAAGACTTTTGACCAAGACTGTACATATGAATGAAGTCTTCTATTTTATCTTTCCGCCTGCTAAAACATCTCTTGCACGCTTGTCATTCGATCGTGCCACATGCAAAATACTGTTTTAAATGCGATACGTTAAACTGGCTTTTCATGTGCCAAGTAAGCGGATATCAAACTTGTGGCCAGCTAATGATCCAGGACTTATATAATTGTTTCAGTTACGTTGGCTTGAAATTGTACGGTCGCAAAAACTGCTGCACTCCTATTGCTTCACTGGACAAAAGACGTTTGCTGCCATTTGTATCCAGCGGCCGCGGTGGATCAGTGGTTATGGCACTCGGCTGCTGACCCGAAAGACGCGGGTTCTACCCCGGCCGCGGCGGTCAAATTTCAATGGAGGCGAAATTCTAGCGGCCCGTGTGCTGTGCGATGTCACTGCACGTTAAAGAACCCCAGGTGGCCGAAATTTTCAGAGCCCTCCTCCACGGCATCTATCATAACGTGAGTTGCTTTGGGACGTTAAACTCTCGTGAAACCGAACTATTTGTATCCGGTGAATTAGATGTACTGGTCTGCCTACTCCGGATGCTCAATATAGAAAAAAAAATTCCACGAAACAGAGCGGACGCATTGTAATAAAGAGTCTCTGAAAGATGGAGTTCATTCAACTGTCTAAATGCCAAGCCTGCGAGTGCACTTGCTTCGGTTTTAGTATGCGAGCATCAAAATATATCTCGTTGGTTTAGCGTAGCTCTAAAGAACTCCCTCAGAACTACACAGCAGTCAAGAATAGGCCGCCTTGCGTTGAGTCAAGCCGGTTTCTCGCTATGAAAGAAAAGAGACACGGTCGCATTTCTTACAGCATTTAATATCGTGAAGCACACTTTATAGACTTTATAGATGCCAGTGGTCATTCAGCAATCAGCACGCAGTTTTTTTTTTTACGACGACTCGACCTGCACTGTTCCCTCTATGTGAGATTCACTTTAGCGGGAATAGTTCAATTAAGAACAATGCTGTAGATCCGAGGCCTCTAATTTATCGAAAAAGGCCTAAAACCAGCCAGCGAAAGCGTGCTCTCTGCCATGCCACTCGACATGAGCTAGCATGCAAAATAAAGGTCATCTGTCAGCAAACGCCTGCGCACTATTCACCGACAACGCCATGCGTGTGTTAGCACTAGCAGTCTTCCGAACTCGCGCTTTTTATTTTTATTTCTTGTAAGACGCGCGCACCCATTCTGAAGCCCACTTGAAGTCATCCCTTTGTGCCATAATTTTCTTCAGTATGTCAAAATAATTATATCTCGAGCTTTCAGTATGTCAAAATAATTATATCTCGAGCTTAGCCCGTTAAAAAAGAAAGTTGCAGAGACTCCTTCGAGAGATAACTGATAGAGCGTCGCTCTTGCACTGGTTGCCATGACGGCACCTCTGGAAACGTGCTGGCCTCTGCAGGACATCGAATTTTATTCAGTTATCTACCTGGTTTCCTAACGCAACACGGTTACTATTTATGGAAACTGCATGCGCTTTCCAAAGCTTTTTTTTAACGTACGATGCATTTAGGGCTAACGAAAAGAGCTGAACTTAAATTGAGCACAACGCAGCAAGCTATGAAAACGAAAATCATGGATGTAACTAACGTTCAGAGTCTGCAAAAGAGCAGGGTAGGTCAAAGGAAAAACGCATTTAAATAGCATCCTAGTTTAAATCAAGAATAAATGGGCGTGGAAAGGCCACTTAATGCGAAAGCAGTATAACTGAAGGTCGTTAAAAGTAGCGGACTGGATACCAAGAGAAGGTAAGCGTAGCAGGGAGCTGCACAAAGATTGGCGGACGGATGCGATTAGGAAGCTTGCAGGGAAAAAGGGGCCGCAGCTGCCACACGACCGCGTTAATTGCAGATATATTTGAGAGGACGTAGGGGGCCTACTCAGGCTGATGATCATGATGTTGAGAATATATTTAAGGGCTGCTTCCTCGAGGTTTCCGCATATTGAAATCAAAAATTTCAGCACTGTATGTACAATGCACTCACTAGGGCTTCTGGTTAGTATCTTCATAAAGTTGCCTGTTTTCGCTATTTAAAGATGTAATTACCCAGCCAATAATTGCTTTTCTGTTACTTTGATGGGCTAATGAGCGGGTGTCTATAACAGCTAGAAGTGCACGTTCCGAGACCTGTCAGGCAAAGATTCCTACGTTATAATTCCTCTTCAGTCATCAACAATCGTCTTTATCACGAATTGTCGTCATCATTGGCTCCATGGCGGCTTGTCGCTCACCTGAGCGAAATGCTTCCTGCAGCAATCTAGATTCAGCCTAAACGAATCGCTCTGGAAGTTTTCAGTTCATTTCACTTAAGATTATTATCGACGTTCGGTTTCTCTGTGAATTATTCTGCTGCTGCGGCAGCCATGAAATTACACGTCACTCTCTGCTGCGTCTCTTGCTACGCTGTCCTCAGCCACTGTTTAAATGTTATGCTGGCCTTTAGACTTCTGCAGCCTCGTAAGAATAATTCTTCTAAGCGAGCGGAAAGTCGCATTCGTCGCCAGAAGTCGCATTTAATATGCCTCTATTCACTGGAATCGAGGTGTATTGTATTTGACTTTGCCGGCTGCGTACGGGGCCTCTTTCAGAGGCGTCCACGCTACAAGTACGTCGACGTGTAATATAATACAAGTAGAGTGATTTCGTTATTTAATATGATGCAAGCTGTCGAGGAGTGACCACAATTATGAATATGTTGTCATCTTCGTTGAGCCCCTGAAGTTGACGCTCTTAAATCTGTTGAAAAGAAATAACTGAGGTACCATACCGACTTTCCCAGAAGCAACACCACAATTTGTCCACTTCCTAATTATTCCTAACGGCAGACGAAGGCCCTGAAAGCGTTTGAAGGGTAAAAACTAACTATTGGAGATTTGCATTCGGAGGGGAAGGCGCCTCAAGTATTCCAGAATGGCGGCGGTACGAAGAACAAACGCGTTTAGCAGAGGTATAATCGCGCTTTTGCTCTAGTTTTAAAATAAACTCCCGCTTCTCTGCAAATCGTGGCAGCTTTCGTGTGACAAGTCTTTCGTTTCTCGACTGCGTACAGGAGTAAAAGCGAGACGAGCGAGAAATTGTTTTCTCGCATTCGGAAGCGGCCGGTGTGAAAGCGCAACGGAACGTGGTCGAAGCCCGCTTTAGGGATAACTTAAAATAAATGACAGCGACGATGAAAACCAGCGTACAAAGGGTGAATGGCATAAAGTAGAAGTTTAACTTACTGTATTTATTTCTGCACGTAAGCATTATTCGTCAACTGACATGCGCGGAAAGCAAAGCCAGAAAAGTCAGCAGCGAGGACTCCTTCCGTCCTGACTGATAATGATGCGCCCGTTTAAGTTTCTTGCAGTTCAAAAATTTTATTACCCACGCGCGTTTCACATAATACGAAAACATAATTCTAACGTTGCGCAGAGCCAGAGAGTTGCCACAATGAGGTCCCCTATCCCTCGCGCTGTTTTCGCGGAACCACTACTTGCGTTCTGTTGTGCTCGCGCTCCCTTCCTGCTGTTGAGTTCGATGAATTTAGACATGGGGGAGGATTCCTTTAAAACCACCGCGATGGTGAATGAGCCCTCTGGAATTTCAGAATATATTTATTTAACATCATGGCGATGTTGGGTGCACCGGCAAAAAGCCAGTGGCAAGGCTTGACGAGGCCGGCGCACCCTACAGAAGCTTGGCAGTGATATACTTGTTCACGTTAATAAAACAAACGAAAGAAACAATACGAGGGCACTTTCAACAAAAAAAAATGTACAAACATACAGGACATATAACAGTTTTTGGCATTATTTAGCTATATATTTATAAGGATTTCTTATTTAATAAGGAACGTGGCTGCAGGAATGTCGGAAGCAACGACGATAATAGCGTCCCCACGTGTTCGAACATGCCATCGGGTCGACGAACGGAGCGTTGTCCTCTTCAGTCACGCTGGGGTTGAACAATTGCCCGAGAGCTGCGCATTCGACAGAGGTTCCGCGTTCCGGTCATCACTACAAGATATTTCAACCCCTGCTGGGAGACAGCCCGCATTCCTGTGTCACGCAGGCGCCTTCCTGTTCCACATGGGCGCAGTCCGGACCCACGTGCGCGCCCACCTGGAGGCCGTGTGGACGACAACGTGACCGGGTCCTGCTCCCTTTCCATCGACCGAGCTGCGAGAGAACATCAGGACCGCCCGGCCGTGGGTGGTACCATAAGTGCCATCGTTTGATTGGACATCATTCTTCGAACTGTATTCCCCAGCTGGGGATCTGGGGAATGCGAAGAGTATTTAACGAGCTGCTGGTTTGGTACCAGAGGAGAGCCCCCCTCTTGAGAAAAACCCTTTGCTGGAACCTTTTCCCGACTGCTAAGAAGCTCTCTTACTGAAAAGCACTCTCAGTTGCCCTTACTTGTACATTATGTAAATTGTCTTTGTATAAAGTTTTCCAAATTTTCTTCCTCCGATCGTCCTCATCTCTTCTCCGGCCCAGTCACGCTACCTGAATCCCAACAGTTCTCAATTTGTTCACGAGCAATAGGTGGAAGGGATGTAGTGGATGCAAAGCTGCTGTGACACAGTTCTTTGCGCTCGATTTTATTCAGATCTTAACATGCACCCGACTGGTGTACAGCTTTCAGCTATAGAAAGGTCACGAACGTTAACAAATTGCCAAAAATGGTAACAAAATTGAATTCTGATGTAATGGTCGTATTGGTACTCTTTCCGCCCCCCGCCCCCTCCCCGTTTTTTCGTGCATAATGAATAGCCATGGCAGCATTTACTGATGGCTTTTTAAAGGTTCTTGTTATAGAATCAGTCCTGCACAAAACTCTTCGCGTTTGAAATGTGGCCGTTAGCGATATGTAATCAGGGATGCTTGGTAACAAATGGAGCCTTGTATTTAATTAGGCCTTTGAAGGCGAAGAGAGTCATTTTTAGAGAAATATAAGATCTGCGCTGCCATGGTCCTGCATGCTCTCAATTATGACAAAAGAACTTACTCTCCCCATGCTTTTCTTCTACGAGCGGCACTAGAATAATCATGCAATGGCACTCACAGGCGCTTTCATCTCGTTAACGTCCAAATATCTACGTAACTGCCTACCTCAGGTATACTGTATGTCAATATCTACGTAACTGCCTGCCTTAGGTTTACTCTATGTCAGTCTGTGACATCAACGTCTGAATGTGCTGGCGTAGCACTAGTAACGCAGCAAATAGCGCGATGGCATGCCCCTATCCTTCATGGACTTTTTCGAAGTACCACCGCATCATCGTGTCGATTAAGTGTAAATCGCCAATAGGTCTTTTCAGGTCAGTTCGCACAGTGATGGAGGAATTAATCAGTGAAAGGCTGATGCAACACTGTGGCCTTCATACAAGATCTTAGTGCACCCTTTATTTTTCAGAGCACTGGCAGCACTTAGCTCTAATTGACGTACGAGCTTCCGAGCAAAAAGAGGCCGTGGTCACAGATGAAATAGTGTGTTTCCAGACTTCATACTCCACTATAGGGCTCCACTAATTGAACGATTCACTTAAGGAGCAGAAACATGGAGACTAACGCAAAAGGTAGAACTTAAACTGAAAACAGTGCAGCTGCCTAGGAAAGGGAGATGATAGGTGCAACGCTCGGAGAAAGAAGGACAGTCGAATGGATCCGGGAACCAACTCGAGTTAAGGATATCATGTTTGTAATAAAGAAGAAATTGGCACGACAAAGATAACAAGGCAAGAGTACCGATGGTCCTTTAAGATAACGGAGTGTATTCCAGGTAGGTTAGCCCAGAAGGGGGTGTCAGTGCGTCAGGCTGGCAGATGAGATAATAAATTTTGAGGAGAGAAGATGGACACCATTGGCCCAGGACAGGGTTGATTGGGGCATATATGAAAGGTGTCTTTGTCCTTCGGTGGACGTAGTTAAGCTGATGCTTATGAATTTAGATACCATCGCGCGCTGTGTAAAGCCCTTCGTGCACGTACACGTACACGAGCAGTCGGGAGTTAAAGAAATTAGCACTAGTGACGTGCCACAGGAGCGGTAGGCAGCAACGCTCGGCGCCGCGGTTGCGAACACGCCGATAAGAAAAGCGCCAGCTGTGTTCGCAAAGTACAGCGACGCTCAAACCGCGCGGTCACTCACGACTGTGCGTTCACGTACAAGTGTACTTCGTACACTTGGCTCGTTCCTTGGATGATCGAGAAATTATCTAGCAGAATGACGCCCTCCACCTGCTCAGAATTTCACAGGGGCTTGGATAAGAACTGTTCGTATGAGTCCTAACTCACGGATGCTGCTCAATTAAGAACATGTTGCGTCAAAAGTTTGATGCGACCAATAGTTCTGGCAAAGAAGATATGAAAGAGGGGCTGAGGTGAAAAGCCCCATAGAAAGCGTTTGGGATGAGTGCTACAAAAGGGCCGCGGCACTCCAATCTCAGGCCCAAATTACAAGTGATTCTAAAGAAGGCTACTTGCGTTTCCAGCGGTTGCTCAGGCGACCGCCAGCAGCCCAGGGCAGCATTTGAAGGCCCAGAAGGACTACATCGGTCTTCATATTTATTCATTATAAGGGGGAGCTTCTGCGATGACCGCACCGAAAGCAAACTCGCTGCTACTTTTGAAACTTGAACGACCACCGAATAGTCCCCGTTAGTTCATTTTAACAGACGTGTTTTGTATTTCGCATATAAATTCCAAATAACTGGTTCTGTTTTTTACAGCTTCTAAGTTTAAATCTGAGGGCAATGATGAAGGCGAGATAGTCCCATCATTTGAGCCAATCCAAACTGTCCGAGTGTAGAAACTAACTCATTAATCCTTTATTATGTACCAGCGCAAGCATTTGAGTGAATAAATTGTTTGTTGGCATTCCAGAACGGCAGTTGAGACATTGCACTCCTGCAATGCCTTCCGAGTGCAAATGAAGCCTCTCATTGTAACGTGGGAACAGGTACATATGTCCCACGCCCATGCATAAACTTGAATTGCAGGAAGTTGACGGCTTTTGCTTTACGAGATGTTGTGCACTGAATGAATAAATTATCAATCACAGTGTCAAGAAAGTAGCCGAACATATCCTTTCCATTCTTTGCCCGCCTGTCAACATAGTAAACATTTCGATGCTCATCAAAGTGTTCAACACGACCCGACATCCTTAGGTGGCTACGGTGCATACCGCGGGAATTTTCTCACAAGACGGCTTTCTTATCAAGGCAGCTTATCACTGAAGTTTCATTCATTCATATTTTTTGAGTACGTGGGTGATTTTTAAATAACACTTGCTGTTATGTCTGTAGAGAGTGCAGCAACCAACTCCATACACGACGAATCGACTTACCTCTAGTTAATGTTCATACCTTTTCGACAGCTTGAGCACTCCTCTTCTCATCTAGCTTCTTTCATGCGTATGTCCTTTTCGGTTGATTTCTTTAGCTCTAGATACTACAATAATCACTTTCGAATGGATCGACGGGACCCAATGAAAATGTGGAAAACGCTAGAAAATCACAACCAAGGTCCCTCGGTGCCTCACTTCCGGGGTCGCCAATAAGAAGAAAGAGCAGTTCTAGCCCCTTTTTTGAGGTGAGCTTTCCTTTCTTTCCAAAACATATACTTATGTTAGGTCACTATGCAACTACAAAAAGCGAGATTAATATATACGTGGAGCATAGCCATTGCTGATCCTCAGGATTTCACACCAGAATCCAGGTTTTCTAACATGAACTCCACAATGTACGTCCAGTGACTAAATCCTTTCCCAGACAGCCTCCTAGCTGACATTCTCATCAACACGCGGAGCAAGTCTTACTTGCTTGGCATTCCAGATGAAGCATATGTCACTCCGGAAAACATCAGGCCGAAATGTCACTCTTCAGAAACAATTGCAAATTTCAACAGCAGTTGATGTGGCACTTCAACAGCTGCGCAAGCCGTTCTGGTAGTTCTGCAAGCCGTAGAACTTTAAAGGGTCAAGCCATGGTGGTAGGACACTGGTGGTGCGCTGACGCATAGAATTAATTGCTCTCATGTTTCTAAGGAATGCGCGACTGGAGAGGGACCTCCAGAAAAGTATTCAAGCATGTAGCTACTTGCTCCTCTCTGACTGCCGTCTGACCACACGTGGTACCGGAATTCATTTGAAAAGACCACAGTGGAAAACTACACACAGGAGGACAGGAGCCAGTGGGACGTTGCCCTCGACGGAGGTTTTTGTGGCGACTGTAAATATGCACGTTGAGCAACTGCATCATAAGAAAAGCCAACAGAAAATCAGAAACTGAGGAAACGATAAAAAAGCGATCATTATCCCCAAAGTCGACGCATACTTAAGGCGATTACCTGATAAGATGAAACTGCATGCCTCTCGCGAATGTTAAAGCACGCATTACCTTAGCAGTATCAGCAGGGCTGTTGTAAACGGGGAAATCGCTGTGTTGTGTCTCCCTTGCTGTGTTATATCATTTGCGCTGTAGCAATGGTAACCTGAAACCTATTTGCCCAGCAAGTTGTTTTGGCGACATCTGAGATCTTTGTGCCAAAAGAATAGTAAGGGTTGATTTATGCTCTCTCACCACTGCTCTCAGTGCGAGGGTATCAGTTGTCTGTTAGGTTATTGGTCCTTTGCACTACGTCAAAATTATTATACTGCCATCGCTAGAGCTGCGTTGTCACGATCTAAGGTTACCAATTTATTTAAATAAATAATAAAAAAGATAATGGTAGACCTAAATTTAACTCACCTCTACGCTGCATGGTACAAATATCGACGTTTATTTTGTTTTTAATAACGGTGTGAAATACATATTTCGCTATAGCGATAAAACGCACTGGATTGGTTGCCTTTTTCAAGAAAGCCAGCTAGATCTTCCGAACGAGTAACAACGAACGCGCCTTCCACACGCAGTCTTCAGAGGCTATCAATCATGCGAGTAGGTTAAGACGTCATTTCGACTTAGCCAAGCTTCTTTTCTCTGGCGACGCAGCTCTGCTGATGTACATGCGGCGCTTAATATGCGAGCTTTTCCGCTGCCTTTGCCCTTAAATCCTGCTTCGTGAGAAAATGCGGCGCCAAAAAGGCAGCAGGCTCATACGTCAATTTTTAAGCATCTAAAGCAAACAACCAACTGTGGGTAGAGCTTGCGGCTTTGCACATCCCCCCCCCCCCCTTTGCTTTTTCCTTGCGTAACACCAAGGCACTTTCGTGAGCCGCTTGGCAGCGAGCGCAGTACACAAAAGCACCCGCGTCGCGAAATACGGCCGAGCTTTTTTTTTCCTTGCTTGATTGCTTTGGAGGAAAATGTGTCGCATACACTTACGTAATCTATCCAACCTTTCCAAGCGCTTCATGTTGAAGTTTTTGGGATAGACGTAAACGTTTTTATGTTTTTCCCAGACATTCGTGTCCTTCGTCTTTTGTCCACATGACAAGGCATTTGGTTTTGAGAATTTTGAACCTTTTTCAACGGCGATCGCTGCTACTTATGTTTACGTACTTGAATCTTTAAGAGGTGAGAAAGCCAGACATAAACTGTGGGATGATGAGATAGTCAGCATTTCTTTCTCGTTCGTAAAAATCGCGCTGCCTAAATTTTTAAAGGCTATGGAGGTGCTCGACATCACTTTCTGCTATCCTAAAGCTCTACGATTCTGTCATCACCCTAAACCCGCACATGCCACTGGCGGATGTGATTGGCGTCGGCGGTCCGTACCGACCAGCTGCTGGTCGTGGTCCATTTTTGTCTAGGCCCTTTCTTCGTAGTTTTCAGTTCAACCTAAAAAATAATTCATTCTCTCTTGCTCAGTCTATTCCACAATTGACTGGAATGTGCATATATACACAAAAGATGCTGTGATCAAGGCATATTTCATATTTGTGCAGTGTGTTAGGGTTACAATTTCGAAATTTTTTGTGGCGATGAGGAAAAGACTAGCCAGTTGTTAAGATGTAAATGAAAATTACGACTAAAATTAAAGGTTCTTGAGCACTGCTAAATATGACATGCTCACGAGGTACTAGAAAATAAACCTTTGCATTGAGTTCACCAAAGATATATGCGTGCTTGTGGTATGATGTTTTACTTCACACTGAAGCAGGTTCTGAGAGGGGGGGGGGGGGGGGGGCAGTGTACAGTAACAGTGCTTGTACATTATAAGAGAATACCAAACCGAAATGCCTAAGCGAAGGCATCAACAGCACGCGTTCAGGTCTCTTTTATTTTAGGTCACGCGCCACACCAATCATAAGCTAACTTCTCGCGTACTACAATGCCATATCTTCGCTCATGGTTAAGGTGCGCTCGGCGCCTACATCAGGGGAAAGATATCCCTGCGAAGATAAACTGACCGACTTCATCAAACAATCTCCACTAAAATGCCACGTCGTCTCCATGCGGCAAGATGGGCATCACTGTCAAAACAGGATGACAGGTCGATTTAAAAACCAACCTTTCTTCTGATTTAGAGCCGTTCATTGACGCAAGTTAGTGCCAGGCGCGCTCGCGTGAGGGGAGCGTCAGCAGTGTGTACAGTAAGGCCTGTCATTGCACGGACGACGGTGAGTGCGTACTAATTCATTTTCAATCGGGTAGCCAAGCGCCACGGCGCGGCAAAACGAGAAAGAGGCGGTGAAGAAAAGTCATTAGCGCGGTTGTCGCGCTGCGAGCTTTCAGCTTCTCGGTTTAACGCGCGGAAACAAGTCGCATGAGTGAAGCCCCGCTGGCTTTGTTCCTGTGCTATTCTCTGGCGATCGCTTTCTTCTTCGGTACAGTGGCGGCGCCTCGTGTCAGTGGCGGCGGCCGGCAAGGTGACATGCAGCGAAGACGGCACAGATGGCGGCACTGACTCATCATTTGTGCAAGTACTCCGTCGTCAGCAGAAAACAATATGTGGCGGCCAACATCGGTGGTGGCGGCGGTGAAATCGACGGCGACAAGGACAGAGAGCTACTACTACCAACACTAGAGCGAAAGCAGCGGCAGCACTCCCATGTTACAGTGCTCTAGAATATGGGTAGTGGGTTCAGGAGCCGGCGCGCTCCATGCGATGCGGTGAGGCGGCGAGTGTCGACAGGTCCCGGATGTAAGCGGTGGCGCTGTTGTAGCGTGGGCTGTAGGCTCGGCGCACCCGCGCGCGCGGCTAGCAGTCCCGCCAAGCTGCCTGCAGCTGTTTGTTGCTTTTTGTGCGGTGCATTTTTCCTCTTTGTGAGTTCGCGGCGTTAAGACTACGGTCATGCCGAATCGTCGGCGTCAACGGCAATGTTTTGCTCCCGGGTGCAAAACGGGATACCAGTGGACGAAAGGCGATCAGCCGTCGCTCTTCGCTGTGCCAAAGGATGAGAACCGACGGAAGCGGTGGGAACGCAACCTTCATCGAAAAGATAAGGTTTTGGACGAAACCTGCTGTGTGTGGGAGCTACATTTCGAGCCATCATGCATTGTGAGGGACTTTATACACATCACTGACGGCAAAGAAGTCCGCATCCCGCGTGGAAAGCCGGAACTTTTACCCGATGCGGTGCCAACTTTGGTGCCGAACGCGCCGAGCTACCTGTCAAAGAAAACACCACTACAGAGACCACCTAGAAAGAGGAAAAGCACAAGTACATATACCAATGAAGCGAAAAGACCACAAAGTAATGCTTCCGACGTTAACAAGGAATCAAGGTGTCCGGGCATTGACACTGAGAGTAGCGTGTTGGCGAACGACCAAGACCCTTGTGAAGTTGACGAAGCATCTGTGCCGGACGGTTTTCCTAAGCTGGATGTTCCTTCAGAATACTGGAACTGCCATCGCACACCTGATTACAGTGGTACTGTGTACTGCAAGCTAAGAATGGGCGAAAATCAATGCGTGGAGTCATAGAGGGTGGTGATGCTTTCACGCGATGATGGGCCCGGCGCCGCATATAGTGCGCTCCTTTGCGGCCACTTAGTAGAAACGGGGCGCATTGCCAGCCGTGAGGAAGGAAACAGACTGCTTCGAAGTGTCGACCTATACCGCCTATGTAAAGGAGCACTCTCCGTTAGCAGCATGCCGAAAAACAGCCTTACCAAAGGACTTCAAGCGCAGTTGACCCTACACGACGGCACATACTTCAGTAAACGATGCGCCGGAAAGGAGCCATCTGAAGGTGTGCAGATTTCTTTCAAATTAATTATTTCAATTTTGCTTCGAACTTCACAATGTAATGCATGTACGATTAGAGCCGACGTTGTGGTCAGTTATTTTTCCTCTGTTTTGTTCTACTTCGCAGGACAGGCATGCGTATCCTGCCGCTACCTCAGAAAGGCTTTACTGACGTGGTGTTCAAGGATAAAGTGGTCAATTAGAAAGACTGTGCAAAGTACAACGCAGAAGCTGCGTTCAGTGCGACAAAAGAACCGGAGGCTATCATCACGAATGAGTGACCTGAAAGATGAGCTCTGCAAGATGCAAGAGAAAAATGCTACTAAGCCTATGGAAGTGATCGAGGCAGAGATCTCAGCCCTGGATCCTAAACAGCAAGAATGCGTGAGACAATGTTTCTCGGCAGCGAAAAAAAAGCAGCAAGGGAAATGTGTACAGTAAAGCTTGGATTCTAGAATGCATATTAATGAAGATGAAAAGTGCCAAGTTGTATGAACATCGCCGAAATCACAACATTATTTGCCTGCCAAGCAAGAGTACACTAAAGCGCTATTTACGGGCTTACAAAACCACTTTTGGGTTCAGCCACAGAGTACTTTGCCAACTGAAGAAAAAAACTCGACGCATGGATAGCTTCAAACTTCGTGTCGGCCTTTTGGTTGATGAAATCAAATTGTCTGAACACCTAAATGTGACATCATCTGGTCGTATTGAAGGATTCGTTGACTTGGGCCCGTTTACAACTGACGGACAGAATGTTCCATCTGACCATGGGATGGTCGTAATGTTTGTGTCCTCTACTGGACGATGGTCGCAAGTTATTGGCACTTTTGCTACTAGTGGCAATGTCAAGGCTGAAATGCTGGCAAAAATTCTAATAGCAGCCACAATTGTCGCCGAGGCCAGTGGACTTCTGGTTGATTTCATTACATGTGATGGTGCGTCATGGAATCGTCGTATGTGGAACCTATTGGGAATTGGCGTAAAAAATGGAAATATTACGTGCAGCCAAGAACACCCTGTGGACCCTTCTCGACAGCTGTTTTTCCTACCGGATTTTCCGCATCTCCTAAAATGCCTGAGGAACTCTCTACTCAAAGGTCCTCTGAACACTCCAACTGGTATGGTAAGTGCCCATCCTTGTATAAAGCAGTTGTCCTAGCAAGTCTTATGAAAGCTGCGTTCTAGCTACTGCATTTTTTGACAGCTCAACATGTGGTATGTTAACTGTTCCAGGTTTCCATCCAGCCTGTAAAAGAGGCCTTCAAGCTCGACTCGAGCCAGCTCACTCTAAAGGCAATGCCTGGCTTGACAACTGCACACTTGGAACCTAATGGGTTTGAAAAGATGAGGGTGACACTTGCATTCCAGCTATTTGGAAATCGTGCTATCAATGGCCTAGACTTCTACAAGGAGAAGTTAGAATCGTCTTGGGGCAACATTGATGCAACAATATCATTCTTCAGGTAAGCAAGCGCTTTTTCAGAAACATCACTACCTATTCGTAATTGGATTGAAGGGCACTAAGATATTATCGCGAACCATTCAAAGCTCTGTTTTTTAGCTGCCATCGGCATGTGGCCTTATCAGTGTGATTGTAGCGCGCGGATCATTTATATATGTATTCTCTGTTCGACGGGTAAATGGGTATTCTCTGTTCGATGACCAGCGAGTACGTTTGTGGCTATCGCCAACGCCGAGTAGATTTGCGGGCGCGAGTCAGCCCCCATAAAAGAGTTCATACGAGTGCTACACCTACCTGCCAGTTCATTTGTTGCCTGCGGCATTGTCACCACCACGTGACGTTATAGCACTGACAGCAATAGCATTTGTTCATGATTGCCGGACAAGTTAACCTCAATGTTCATTTCTCACTTTTCCGCATAACTGCGTTCTTGCTCCTATGCTTATCTAAGGTATCGTTTCGACAGCAACGTAATTTGGTTATTGTACCATGTGGTGTCCTATGTCTGCACTAAAGTTCGCTTTTCATTTTTTCAGAACTGTCAGCAGTCTCACAAGGATCATGACGTCTCGGTTTACAGCGCAAGCATTGCGTCCAGGCTCTCATAGTGTACAGCAAATCAAGGACTTCCTGCAGCTGTTATCACGCTGGGAAACGCATGCAAATGGTGCAGGATTCATAAGTTTGTCAACAGCAGTTGGCTTTAAGGTCACACTGCCACCATCGAACTACTGAACTTCCTGAGTACACAGGGCTTTAAGTATTTAATGACATCGCGCTTGAGTCAGGATCCATTGGAGAACTTTTTCGGCATAGTTAGGCAGTCCTGTGGATCTAACGATCACCCTACACCAACCCAATTTTTGATTGGAGTGAATTGTCTTTCGTTTTACAATCTAGCGAGAGTAGTGAGATCAGGCAACGCCGACAGCAATGAGCCACTTAGTTCCTTGCTTGACGCATATAATACCAACACTGCAGAAGAAGACATTGACAAACTCATAGAGTCGGGCAATCTCTCATTGGCTGAAGGCAAACTACGCCAAATATCTCCAGATCACAGCGGTTATGTTATTGAAAACAGCGATTACCGGCTAATACACTACATGGCAGGTTATGTAGCGCGCAAGTTCATTGTACGCAATGACTGTGTCGAATGCAAAAACTTGCTTCTGCAGGCGCCAAATGAGGAAAGCCAGGACAGTGAGTTTACTGCAATTTTTGACAAAGGAGGGTTGCTCTACCCGTCTCGTGTGCTTTTTTTGATGGTGAGAAGGCTGGAAAACCTTTTCACAACTTTGTTTAGTCAGGAAAAGCTGTGCAGTAACAGCATAGTAGATGTTATGGTGCTGGGAAAATCTCAGATTTCATGTGGTGTAGGGTGCAGCCAGCACTCACAAGCGCTCACAGTCAGCATTCTCAAGTTTTAACTTTTTACAAGGCTGCATTTTTATGTTAAATCAATCAATGAGTCGCGAGAAGCTCGCAGGAAAAAGAAGCTTCATGCTAAGATGGGCAAATGCTCATAGTCGCCCGGCTAAATGTACTGTGCAAACAAGAAAACACGGCATTCCTTTGAGAAATTCAAGAATATGTCTCACACTGTGCATAGTTTGAGCGCTGCAATAAAGGAGTGCTTTGTTTTATAAAAGTTATTTTATCTTGTCTTGCATTCATCAGCGTTTATACATCGGCGGCAATTGACCCTTCGTTTTGGTGAAAAAAATGCATGCATCAAAACAACAATTAAAACAGGGGCATGAAATCTAATGTTCGACGAAAACTCGTGCGGTCAGGTAGAAGATTCATGTAAAAAGGAAAGGAACGCCGACCAAAGGTTGTTAGAAAAAAAGACGTTTCGGCTTCCCTACGGAAGCCTTGATCAGAGTTATCAAGGCTTCCATAGGGAAGCCAGAACGTCTTCTTTTTTAACAACAACCTTTGGTCGGCATTCCTTTCCTTTTTACAAAACAGAGGCATGCATACCGCACTTAAAATTATCGCATTCACATATAGTACGCTGTACACACAACGGTCTCTAAGTGAAGCGTTTTTTTTTATTCCAATTTCTTGTTGCCCCGCCCCTCTACTAAAACACTTCCGATGGCTCAAGCTGGAGTACACTCGGCCACGTTTGCCGACAGCTTCGAGTTGGCCGCTGGATAACCCCGATGATCGATAGAATGTTTGCTCCGCTCCCTGTACTCAGCCTTTCCTATGGGCGGCGATAATACTAGTATGCACTAACGTTGAAATATGGGAGCCGTACCTGCAAAAGAGCACGATCAGCGTTGCGAGGCATTAACGGGGCCGCTCGTCCGCACCACCGCGCTATCGGCTGTTGGCTACTACTACATCTAATTTTCTTGATTCGCCGACAATATCTGTGTACAGCTTCACCTATTTGTAGGACCTGTTTTAAAAGACAGAGCCTTGCTTATTTCTCCGACGATTCTATGCACAGCGCGCATCCACGGCGCGGCGCGCCGCATTTCATACAGCCCATGCTCTGGTGGCGCCATCTGGTATCGTCGACACAAGTCGCCTCACCGCTGGCCGCTCCCTGAACCCACTACCCATATTCTAGACCACTGTACCCATGTAAACCCTCTCCACTTTTTTTATAACCATGGACGACAGCCATCTTGTTACTCAGCTCATGGTTCCCTGCATGGTCCAGGCGACCTACACCAAGTTTAACGATTTAACTAGAATTGCAGCGTACTAACCTGGCAACCTCACAACTTCCCCCAGCATGGCCGCACGCTACGTAGTGCGCGTCAAAAAGTTGTACGAGGAATGGTGCTAAGGCATGCTTACGTACTGTGTTGAAATCCTTTCTAGCTCATGCGCAAAATGTTCGCGATGGTGCGCGCACGAAGCTACTTCCAGGTTGTGGTGAATCTTGTGCCGCTAATTACGTATCATTTGTTTTTGTGTGAGCCCAGATCAACGAGGATGGTTGGCGAGGTTCAGCAAGATTTGTTTTGATGTACGGGGTATTATAAAACATGCATGCCCCATGCCTTTTGGCGTCACCTGGAGTCCCTTTAGTAAATTGTGCACCATCTCCACCTCCAGTCTTCTCCGGCGGTCAGATCTCGTTGGTGTTCCATACAGGAGACGAGGCAGAATGGAGACGACACTCGCGCGGAGTGCAGCGCATGCCTTCTGTGCCGCTGCCTGTTAAGAAGCGAATTCTGTTTGAATACAACGGAAGATCTGTAACAGACTCCGTTCCGAAAGGTTTAATCTGCTTGCAACGAAGCACCAAAGCGTACATACATGGAAGAACTTTATGCAAGAGACATGTGGGATAAGTCCCCCTCAGAGAGCACTAACAGAGTATTGTGCAAGGTGATGATAGTAAAGAGAAACGTTGGAATGTGGTTTGCTTGCGTACAGCTTTGGAAATATTAAAAATTCAGGCCATATTCTGTAAAACAAAAAATTGAAAATCAGTGTATCTGCACAATTACAAGCATGTGAGATTAAAATACAACCTCCCACTGCAAAGTTACAGCTGGTTTCATATTTGACAGTCATTCAACTTCAGCAGTTATGTTTGTGAATGCCTGCTTTTTATTTCTGCCATAAATTCACTGATTTTACTGTTGTACACACTAGACAAATAAAACTATCATAGCTTGTAAATAATGTCGCAGTCATACAAATTGTAGCATTCAATACTTCGCACATCTTTTCACACACTCAAAGAATGCACATGAAAAAAAAATAGAAACAGTACCAAGACCTCTGCTCTCATTTGTTGAACACCTAATAGGGCAGCCTTGATGCAGTACTAAGGAGAACTTGGAAAAAAAAAAACTCATGTTCAACATAGTATCAATCCAGTGATTTTTCATGAACAATGTTCGAATAAATGTTCGATGACACTCTTCATCACACTTGTTATCTATAGCAGGACTGTGCATCTGGTGTAGATCCCTTCAGAAATAGCATCCCTCATAGCCTGTGCCACTCTGGGATTAGCGAGCTCGTCTCGCACTCCGGAGGTCCTGGTTCGATTCCCCAACACCACCAATTTACTACTCGGTTTTATTTATTAATGCTAGACGTTAAACCCCACAAAAAAAAAAATAGAACCTTCAGAAATGCACATGAGCGTCTGTGTAAAAGCTGAAATGTGCAACTGCTTTGCATTTAGAATTCTTTAACGCTAATAAATGTTTGAGTACTTGCTGAACACTTCAGTGATCTTAGCTTCGGAAACGTTTTCTGCACTGAACATTGTACTGGTGAAGAGTTATTGCATTACACATAGAAGGTGTGTTTTAAGGAACTTCAACAAAAGGATTCTTATTTCTTCTAATACAATCAACTGACATATTTACCTTGCGTGTCATGCATCATTGCCATTTATCTGACATAAGGCGCGACACGAGATCTTTGCAAGGTAATAGAACGCAGTCCTGAATTTTACACTGCGATACTACTTTATAAACATGCACATTGGCCGGTTCATTCCTACAATGCACTGATGAAGATACCCCACTACTGTCACTGTATCAACAGTTGTTGAACGCCAACTTTTTATAATGTAAAATCAGGAATATTTAAGAGAGTATGCAATGCGGCTAGTTGGAACAGCTGGTACTCTGTATTTTGTAATAAATTTTCGGCGTGTGTAAGACCCCCAGGTATCAGAATTATTGAAGAATCCTCTTCTGCAGCGTGCTGCATAACCCAAGTGCGACTTTGGCTTGTAAAAATTTATTATTATTAGTTTATTCCTGTTTCCTGCATTCCTTGCTTTGCACTAAATAATTGTCATTAAGTTGCGGTGCAGACAAAGGAAGATAATCGAGGGGCTCATTATGAAATATACACTGACTGTTCATTAACTTTGGATTCCTTCATGTATATGTCGTTAAGTTGATAAGTGCAATTGGAAATGAATGGTTGTTATTGATGCTGAAACAAGATTTGCTTTGTAAGCAGTGCTCTAACATATGCCCCTCTTGCCTTCTCTGTTATCCTTCTAGCCTCCTCTCTCAGTCTGAGTGTCACATATTTCTTCAAAACGAACTTGATCACTCCAATTACATGTGCTGGGCTCTGTTTGTAATGTTCTACTTCCTTCAAGCTCTGCTCACGTCGTTGGCAGAACTGCTGGAAGGACTGTGGCCAAGCGGTCAACGTTTTTGTGCCCTTGCTCATCACTGCAGCGGAAAATCTTTTAAAAAACGCGACAGTGCTGTTATGAATTTTTCAGAGAAGAACAGTACTCACACATGAAGCACGATGGTGGCATTCTGCTGAAACTCTGTGCACGAGCGAGACAAAGCGGTAGATCGCGACGCGCGGAGCCACAGCGCGCTGCGTGCTTACGGCATCTACTGAGCAACTGACAGGCCAGCGTGCATAATCGGATGGTTCTGTTCTCTATATTATCTTGTTTGTTATCTGTGTTTTTATGCTTTTGAGTGAAGGCGGACTTATTCGCCCGGCCGACTACTATGGTAGTTTCAGGTGTCGCTCTGAACGCTGCCGACGGGTCCATAGTCCAGATTCTTGTGTGCGATCGATCGACCGCCGTGCGCGCAAGAGATACGATCGGCCAACGTGCGCACAGGAAACGACTTGCGTGTGCAGCGCTTTCCCGGCACTGAATCAGACATCCAAAACCAAAACCAGCAGAGAAGGAAACATACGTGCGAAAGACAGCGAACCGAGCGGCGGGAGTGAATGAGTACAAAGTGCGAAGAGTGGCTAGAACGCACGGTCGAAGAAGAGGGAGACCACTCTCAGTGGACTATGCAAGGGAGTGCCTTGAGCAGACACATGGGGTGGAGAGGTGTGTAATGCAGAGCGGATTGGTCGTATGAAACAGCCGTATCTTAATTATGTCCTGTAGTCTACGCCGTAAGTAGTAATAAACTAGCACACGTCGGTAACCTACAGCTGCTAGAGCAGACGAAACGAAAACGAAAGTTTCCCAAGTTTTCTTGTACACGTTTGCATATTTCATATTTTGAAAGAACAAAAAGAGTTTGGTGTAATGCTCAAACATCTTCTTGGACATTTAAAGATTTAGAGGTCTATATTTAATGTGTCCTCTGTAGCTATATTGAAAATATTCGTTTAATTTTCAGTAGCGCAAGCAACTAATAAGTACCGGAAACTATGGGAGTAGCAAGATGGCGTTGCCCGAGCATATGACAACCTCCTCACCGCGCTTTACCACCCTGGACAAGGAGAGCCCTTCAGGGAATTCGATCGACCTGTTCGGCTCACCTCAGAACGCGCGTCAAAGGCCAGGCTACGCGATGGTGTGCGATGAGTAGCGAGAGTGTCTTGGTCACTGACTCGGTGCCATCATCGATGGCAGGGAGCAACATTGCGGGGGGATGGCCGGAACCAGGGGCCAATTTTAGTGGATTTTGCGTGTGAGTGCTATTTAATAGCGGGCTCTTTAACGATTTTGGATCAAATTTTGGATCAGACGTTTTGTTTGAACCAAATAATTTCACCCTGTGATCTGTAGGCTTATCTGGAACGTGTCATTTAAGTTCCAAAAGATAGAAGAAACCGTTGAAGTCCAATAGGAACAAAGTATTTCAAAATTCATAAGTCAACAACTAAAGGAATTTCATAATCATAACGAGCGCAGCCAACAGGATTCGTTTAGGCTGAGCTGTAGACCTTCGTCTGATAAAAGCAATAACGACGACAGTGGTGAAGAGAGCGACCCCAAGACCCACCGTGAAGAAGCAGCAGACCTTCCTGGGGCTAATCTGTTCCAGCCGGGCACCGAGAGGCACACTGCAAGGCTTCGGCAGCAAGGCGCGTACGCGTTTGGTTTCCGCCGTATACATGTAACGTCAAAGCTTTGAAGTTTTGAGGACCGATAGCGCTTGAAAAACCGTAACGGGGCAGATGGTCGTAGTTCAGATGGAAGAAAGGGAGCTGGCGCGCACAGATATTTGGTAGGAAGCAGTAGTAATGCATTGCCAAAGACAGCGTTGCAGCAGTAGATCAGCCAACTGAAACTGAAGATTGCGAATGAAGAGAAGGATGCAGAACAATACGTTATCGCAATAAAAAATCTGCGTCTGGAGCGAAGGAGACAACAAAAAGCCAGTGAGACAGATGACGCACGGGCGGCTGAAACAGAAAGCATGGGTCGCGACTTGATTAAGTTCGGTGGCACGAAGGTCGGTCATAGTCTTCGGCAAATCAATCTACTCGAAATATCAAGGCGACTGGCCAACCGTACACGAGATATGCAAGTCTGAAAGGCTCAGTGCAAACAGTTGTGCACTGGACGAAACGAATAAAAGCAGGCACCAAATCGGGGGAGCAGCTTATTCTCCGAGAACGGAAGGTAATTCTAATTTCTAAAGGTCAGGCGAGATGCCCCGAGGACAATAAGAGCGCCAATTTTGAAGCGCGCAATAAATTACGTGCATGGAGTGAAATGCAAACTTGAGCGTACGCAGAGTACGTTCAGGCTTCTTCGTGCTTCTTTGTTACAGTGGCGGGGAAGTGTAGAGCAGCCCGCAAAAAAAGACAGTGGTGGCCGAGGCGAAACTGCCGGCGACAAGGAGAGCCCTTCTCCGATGGACCGGTAAAGCTCGCCGGAGACCTTGCGTCTGAGACCAAGCTGAGCGATGGTGTGGACTGAGTGGCGAGAGTGTGCGTGGGCCAGCGATTAGCGGATATCGTCAGAGGCAAGAAAGAACATTTCCGGGGTACTGCCGGTTACGCTTGGACTGAACCGCAGTCCCCATTGTTGCACACTGCGCTCGAGTACTATACAGCACGTAGTCTGTAACGATTTCGAATTGGGTTTTGAAGCGAACGTTTGGTTTTGGACCAAAACAGTTCAACGTCAAAACATCCATGATTGTCTTGCAAGTTTATTCAATGCACCAACTGATAAGAGGGACCATGCAAATCGGATAAGATTGAAAGACGTTAAAGATTTTTAAGTTTATTCAGCACCTATGAAAACTCTCGCCAAGCTTTGTTTCATTTGGAGTTTAATCACGATTCTTCAGGCTTGAAGTGTATGCCGTCGTTCCAGAAAAACCCACCAGTCTGAATTTCAAATGCTTCAAACGCACACGCTCGCACTTCCTGATGAGCCATGACGCCTGTACTTTACAATCACCCCTTTTCAGAACCCTCCAAGCCTACCTCGATTTACTCTCTCCTTCATAATAGCGCCAGGTGCATCTGCCAACATGCCTACTGTGCTGTTCCTAGCAAGTCTCCGTTATTCAAGCTGCGATAAAAAAGTGGAGAGCCTGCACTCTATGTGTGGGCGCAAAATAAAAATTTGCCGGTTCTATGAATAGGCAGTTTATTTGTGCGTATGGCAACCATGCAGAGATTATCCCCATAGAGAAAGCATGTTCAGCCAATTTTGATGCTCGAGTGAGCTATATCTAGAATAGCGTAGGCAGTACAGAGCTCTACCGTACATCTCGCTAGACGTGGTGCCGTAGAGCAGGTATTAGTTTTGCGCTGCTTTCAGATAACTCACTCCGCCTATGCCTTCCGCTCGAAACGAATGCGTTATATCACCAACGCCCCAACACGCTACTCCCTTCTGAAGAGTACGAAAAGAATTTAGCTACAGTGGGGGCCACGAAGGGAACGATGCTGTCACGTGGCACCTCGATAATTCTCAGATACCGCGACAGGGATTGCGCTGAACGAGTAACAATCGTATCCGTCCATAATATTTTGTCGCATAGACGCCTCACTGAAATGAGCTTTTTGCCATTTCACAACTGTTCAAACGTTACTCGTTCTGGAGAGCTAAACAAACCTTGACATATGATCGTATTTTCTTGCTTATGATTCTATTATATAATGCTGTAGTTGAAAAACTTCACCTGAAAGGGCGGAACGACAAGAATGTGCTATCGATTTCTCTGTGCAGCTGCTCAAACTTAACCATACCAACGATAAACACCGGCATAAGAGCTAGAAACGCCTCGCCTAATTTTTGTTTGTGTTCTGATGGACGCACAGAGCCGCTCAAGATTTTCTGAACGCTTCGCCATTAAAGTTGGATTGGCCAACCCTGTAAGTTCAAACTTCATTTGAAGGCACTCACACCAGCATCAAGCGCCCGTGGCTTTGGTTCATCTTTCTCTTTTTCTCCCTGACTGAGTTTAGAATATAACATTACCTTCCAACTTTGTTTCCTGTTTGGAAATAAAACCCTTAGTCTTAATCGTAAGCCTCATACTTCTCTGGTGCAGACGTCCAGACGCCTTTATATGAATATAAACCATGCCTGGACCACTGCAGAATGACTAATCAATTAAATATTTCATTCCCAAAATTGTTCTCATAATCACGGAAACAAGCGCTCTCTTGTCGTTGGGCAGCCATATCCTTTTCCATCGATGTAACTTCCCGAGTTCCCCAGGGCTCTGTTAGTGGCCCTCTACTATTTTTTTCTCTTTAAAAACGACCTTCCGTGTAACATCACATCTCAAATTCGTCTGTACGCTGATGACTGCGTCTCGTGTTGTCCCATTCATAGCAATTAGGACTACTACCACCTTATTGATTCTTTCTGAAAATTCTGTGCTTGGTGCTACAAGAGGCAGATGAGTGCAAACCTCCAGAAAACTGATGTTCTCTCGTTCACCAACAAACAGACTCCTTCAGCTTTCAATTACTTTCAATGGGTCATTACTAAACAGCGTCTCAAATTTCAAGTACTGTTGAGTAACTTTTATGAATGACATGTCATGGGGTGAACACCTTGATTCGATCTGCGCCTTGAAAAAACTCGGTAATCTACGTCGTACGCTGTCTCAGGCCGCTAAAGAAACAAAATTTCTGATGTAAAAATCTGTAGTCCGCCCTCTCCTTGATATGTGTCTGTGGTCTTGAGCCCGAAATCGGCAACCGAAATCTGGAAGCTTGAAGATGTGCAGAGGCAAGCAGTTCGTTTCATGTTTTGATGATATGACCTTAATTGTTCTCCCTCTTCCACACTTTTATCAGTAAATTTAAGTCCTCTCTCAGAATGTTGCCGCACTGTTCTTTTAAAGTGTTTGCATTGCATTATTATTTCTCATTATCGACTCTCGCAAAAGACTTAGCTAACGTTCTCTCAATCAACCTCATCAGGAAGCTACCACCCTCTAAAAATTGGAAATTTCTACGCGCGGACTAACTTATTTAAATAGAGTTTTTTGCTTCCAACAATAAGTGATTTTTCAGTCAGTCAGTCAGTCATTGCAGGAAAATCACATCATCCTCGCTGGGATGACTCGCTTTCTGGGACTCGCTTTCTGGTAGCACTCGTGCACTCCACTACATAATTTTGTTGACCGCACTGAAGCTAGTCAGTGTATTGTTTGAATGTCTGCGTGCGTGTTTTGGTGTTGCGTGCTGTGGCATTTGCTTGTTAACGTTTTTTAGTGTTGCTTTGTAGGTGACTGGAGACTTATACCTTAATCCTGTATACCCACTCCTGCATATCCCAGAAAGAAAATGGGTTGCAGTATACATAAATAAGCGACTAATTAATAATTATTAGCAACATGTGTTTGTTTGTAAGGGCGCTCACACCGCCCAATATCCAGGAGAAATAAATGCTGCCAAGAGAAAAGTTCATCCAGAAGTACGGTTTCCTAGTACTAAACTAATGGTAGTTTTTTTATATACATAACAAGAAGCCTATTGTTAGCCAAGGCTATTTTCCGCTCAAAAGGTTTCGTCTTCCTACTTTCAAGCCGATTAAACCAAGAAACAAATTTGAGGCGGCCGCGCTTCAATAATTTCCAAACGCCGTGTTCCATTTTCAAATATTACACCACAGATGATTTATTCTACTTAATAGTCCCTCCTTCATATATGACCTCCACACCTTCCCAGTGCCTAAAGATAGTTTCTAAATTAGTCACCATTGACTATATACTTTTTTAAACGTTATGAACTTCACTCGATAATGTTCTACGGTTACGTCTTTTTTTTAAGTACTGTATTCGCACAATTTATATTCTATTTTTTAAATATTACATCTTAAAGGCTTATAGGTCTGTTTCGGACTAATCTTGCAGAGAAAGCGATTAAGCTAAAACCTTTTTTTTTCTTTTGAGGAATGAATGACTGTGCTCCTATTACCATTATATTTAATGACAATATCGAAGCCCATTAGCAAGCTTCAAAAAATGGTACTTGTTTTTATTAGCCGAGCTAATCCAAGATATACAAAGCGAAAGCGAGATTTAGGTCTCCACGGACCCACGAGGCCGGTTGTGCGCCTTTCCTTTCGTAAAAATGAACGGTCTTTGCAAAGTTGTCAACGCCAATAAATTTTATGAACGCCGTCAACTCACATGTTTTGTCTGGTTTTTGAGGAAAGGAAAAGGCACAGTAACCGTCTCGCATATTTCGGTGGAATCCCGAACCGCGCCGTAAAGGAAGGGATAAAAGAGGGAGGGAAAGAGGAAAGAGAAAACTGAAAATTGAAATTTGGATTTTGAGGAAATGCGCGGCGCTACGCAACGGCGGAACACCTGTGGCTCGGTGCTACTAGTGGTGCATGCGCAGTAGTGACTAGGGAGCGAGAGAGAGAGTAAGGTGACGCATAGCGCGCGGCAGGGGCCACCTGCGCCGCGCGTGTCGTCACGCGCGGCAGCGGCGAAAGGTCAGGCGACGGAGTCGGCGGCGGCCACCTGCGCCGTGCGTGACGTCACTCGTGCTCCGACATACGCCGGCTCGCGCGAAGCGCGGTGTTGACTAGCGTAGTGAAGCCTTTCGCTTCAAAAGTTGCGGTGCCTGGCCAACCCCACGGCCGGAATGCATGCCTCCTACTTCGTGTTTCCGTTGCCGTTAAGCACCCTGCGTTCTTAGTAAACGCACTGTTGCTCCATAATTTCGCTGTGGTTGGCTTTTACGCCGTCCCCAGAAATACGAGTAATGGCGTAGGATATCTGAGTACGCACGTAATTTATGCTTTCTACAACGAAGCCGATCATATTTAGGCAGTCGGTACTTTTAAAACTTAAAAACAATGGCGTGAGGAGTTTTGTTATTCAGTTTACAGAATAGTAAACTCTCAGTTTGGTTTTCTGAACGGTATGTCAACAGAAGCAGCTTTACTAAACCGAAACTTGAAAAAACGTTCGATGAGATTCATCATAAACTTTTACTGCAGAATCTTCATAAATATGATTTCAGAATAATTTTATTGCAATTCTGAAAAATTAATCAGAACATCGCTGTCAAAATGAAGTTGTTAATGATTATTTGTTAGATATAACCCTAATAATTTCTCGTGTTCCAGAGGGGAGTATCTGAAGCCGGCCTTCGTTTAACCTATACACAAATGACAAAAATTATTGTGGATCTGTAAAAAGAATGAAAAACTTAGGGTCCCTGCCCGTGCCACTAAATACACATATGAAAAATATTCGGTTGGGGCAACCTAAAAGATTGAAAAATAATTAGCCCCTGCCTGGACCACTTACGTATAACAGGCTTAATCCAATTTGAAAATAAATGAAAAGGCCCGAAGGCAATGGTAATTTTACCTCCCGCAGGATGGGAGAATGGAAAAAAAAATGAGGGGGGCGGGGGAGCTGCATGGCGATCCACAGCCGGGGGAGTGGGCCCGGGGAGACTCCCCTGATCTCCTCTGGGACGTAGCGGAGAGGATGGGTGAAAAGGGTTATGGGAATTGGGATGGGAATGGGGACAGCGAGTTTTTTGCTCTGATCCTTGGAATGTCTTGACTCCTTTGCTGGCCTGCCTGGCCAGGACAGGGAGGAAGTCAAGACTGCCCAATGGTGCGGCCCCGCTCACGGGATGCCCAACCACCCACAAACGCAACGGGCTCCGACGACAGTACGAACTAGCCACAGTTCGACATTTTTAATTTATGCGGATGATAGCAGCCTATTTTCTGCGCTAGATTTGCTTCGCAATCAACGCCAAACGCAAATGAGGAACTGGAAGGGGTAATTGTGGGCAGTATAGCTTCGCTACTAAAAATAAAGAAAAATTGGTAAGTCAGGTGAGTTTACAGCAAAAAGTAGAAATAATTGCGCCAGTATTAAACCCTTGGAGTCATAATACGAGAAAATATGCCGTGGGATTTTTATGCCAGTAATCTCTGCAGTTTACCTACCAGGTCCATTGGAATGCTGTCAAAAGTTCTCTTTGTTGCCCGTTGCTATTAAACACATAATTTATAGCTGGCTATTTGTTTCTCACATTGCTTACTGTCGCCTAGTATGGGTTACTTCACGTTCACAAGCCATAAAAATTGCAAGAATTACAAAATAAGCGGTTCGTGTTATTACTGAACTACCTGTTAACACTCACACCGGACATATCTTCTGCGCACACCAAATACAGCCACCATGGAAATCATAAGATGAAATATTATTGCGTTGGTATCTTAATGTATCATGCGGTATCATGTACTGACAGAATTGACCTTAACAATTAATTTTTGCCCAGTTGGTACGAATTAATAATGGTGCGTGCCCCGTACTCGTACTACTTACGGCAAACTGATGCTTCGGTATCAAAATTCTCACATGATGAACAGGAATATTACCAGTTCACCAAGCTCACCTCACACGGTAAATCATCTCTTATACAGATGAAAACGAATTTTTATGGTGCAAGGTCAACATTGGCCAAAGATCGCCATGGCCCATGGTATGTACGTTGTTACAAGGTGATATTAAAGACCCATTTTTGAAGCATTTCACCCCTGCTAAGCTGAGCGCCAGCCCAAGCGAAAGCTTGTACTTATTGTATCATCGATTATCAACCGGCTGCACTGGGGATCGAACACTGCACCTTCCGCATGCGAGGTGGATGCTCAAGCATCTATGCCACCGTGGTATCAACTTCTTAGAGATCATATGTTATTTCATATATTTTTCTTTCTCAACATTTACTTTTGAAGCTTGCGTTTTTAGTTTGAAATTGCGAATCATGTATATATGTTCTTGATTTTAGAAAACGTATGAAACTATGCGCTCAAAAGTATGTATGCTAACTGCTCTTGTACATATTAGATCTGTTATTTTTCAAACCTTTGCAAACGACGTGCTGGCTTTGCTTGCTTTTTGCATTATTAAACATCCAAGCACTAAGGTTCGCCTCCTTACATTGCCATATAGAGATTGCGCTGCCCCCGTCAAGCGACTAACTAGACTTTCACTGCGCCCACAAGCATCATGATGCTGAAGTAAAGCTCTGACACTTCTATCTTTATATAGCGCCTAAGTACGAAGCTCATCAGGAAATAAATTTCTGTCTTCTATTTTTTTTTCGAGACTTTTCAAGTGGTGTGGCCGGGCGCATTACGTTTTGATGCTACCTTCTTATTTGTCCGAGCAGAAACTTAATCTGTATTCTTCTAATCTCTAAAGGTTGAAGCAGTTCTGCGGCTCAAGCAAAAACTGTGATTTTTCATTACCGGATAACTTTTCCATACCAATTACGCTGTAATAGAAGCAATACGTAAGTTGTTATTAGGATGGGCCGAATTAAATAGCTGAAGCTCTTCTTCGCTTAAATGAAATCCTAAAGTATGAACAAGAAAGACGACTTACCTGCTCGACAATAAAAATACTATGGTCGATCTGCTGCCTCGACAGAAATCGGTGCATGTTGTAGATGAACACTTCGAAATTATCTGCGTGATCTCGATACGGTGCAATGATAGCAACCCGATTTCTGGAGGCGCACTCTTTTGGACGGTAGCGACCACTATTACTTACTCCGGGAAAATCCTTGTGCATTTCTTCCAGCGAAGGTACGTTCATCTTTATCGGCAGGTATCCGACAGGAAAGCAAATTTCAAGCTAATGAGCTCAGAACACAGGAGAAATTTCTAGTAGAGAGAAAAGTAAATGCCTGTGCAGTTTATCCGCGTAAATTAGGAGAACTGATGTGTTTCGTTTGTAGAGAATGACGGGGCTCTCACTGAGGCTTCGGCCTTAGTGCTATACATATTGTGCGAGAAACATTCCCGTCGCGTTCACGTTAGTTGATTCAGAATGGCGCGTAGGCTTGGTGAACAATTAGTGCTGGCAGCTTATGCGCATCAGTAGATATATGTTCCAAGTATTAAAAAGTTCTCAATCAGCGCCAGGTGTTCTGAGGGAAGCAATGTTCTACTTGAAAGCCGCGGTGTGAAGCTCAGCAACAACTTTTAATATGTTCGGAGCTTTCATAAAATAATTGCATTCTTAAGACCAACATTTTATAAAAGCTCCAACACATTACAAATAAATCAACTAGTCGTATATTGGAAATGGTAGAACTTGCAGAGACAGGCCCTTGCATCTCCTACGAGCTTCTGTCCGAAGAGAAATAAAAATGTTAAGAAAACAATGGGGGGTCATCAGTGGGCCTGTAGCATTACAATTACATTCTCCTTTGCATTACACACACGCACACGCATATCTTTACATCTACCTTTATTGCACACTTGGTTGATTTGAGGTGTTGAAGGCTGCAGGTGGGATTAGTCTTGCTTATTCTGCGAGCAATTGCTTCACCGTAGAGTCCCTTTTATGTTTATAATGTCCTAAAACCTGTTGCATCTACCCCGCTATGCGCACAGTCACTTATAATAGCACGCATTCCTCTCCTGCGCTCACCATCTATGTACACAATCTCTCCACACAGTCCACATCACAGTCCACTCTAGAAGTCACCATCTAGTTACATATTCAGTCACAGTAGAACATAGTCCATTGTAGTGCCACAATCCATACACACATTCACTCACAGTATAACGTATATGGTCCACTCCAAAAGACACCATCTACGCACACATTCAATCACAGTAGGCCATAGTCCGTTCCTGCTGTCATCATTTATAAACAAGATCCGTGTCCTGCAGAAATGTTAAAAGAAGGCGTGCAGCCTCCCTTCTGCATGTGTGGTTTCCACTCGGGTAGACAATGTCCTGAACTGTACTCTGAAGGGTTCCTGTTTTCTTGAAGGAAGCGAACATTACATTCATTTCCGGGTTGTACTCTGGGCAGTATATAATATAATGTTCGATATCCCCGCACACACCACATAAAGAACATAGCGTTGACAAAAATATGCCGGTTTTAAGCATCCAATGCGAGCAGAGGCCGTGCGAATTCGATGTAATAGAGTCGCCTGGGATCTTCTCACTCCTTTGGTCCCACATGGCTTGCGGGGCGCACTCCACCGTTTTCCTGTAGAGACTTTTTCCATCTTGAGGTACTTTTTTTGATGGATTCCTTGAGAGAGCTTTATGGGCGAGATTGTCTGCCACCTCATTGCACACCTCATTGGCCGTAACGTATCCTAGGAGCACTGGAAGAAGGCACATCCGCATTCAACGCCACTCCTCTTTGAGGCAGATTGCATGCTGACCATAAAGCCAGACCTGCTCCGATCTTACACTGCTAACGCTCTCGGGATCTTACGTGCTGACAGTTCTTGACGACATCCACATCATCGCGCCCATGTCTTTGTGCTTGAGTAAAAAATTACAACACTGTGTCCGGGTTGGCACGCACGCACTACACGAACATCACTTTTGTTCAGTCAAGTCCACCAATATCCAAGTGTACAGCTTCCTGAACACGAGATCCAAGCGCCTGTATTTCAAGCTGTTGAGGCCGTCCTTCTTGGCTCGGGCAGACCACCTGTTGAGGAGCTGCATCCTGGAAAGGAGCCAGACATATCAAAGATGAACCATCCATACACGTGCGACTGCAAATGGGCTAATGTACATATGAGTATGTACAGTCTGTGAAAAGTACACAGCCCAAGGAGTTTGCTTCTAAGCCCTGCGTGCGGCCCCTCTTGCATACTGAGGAATCCTAATCTCACGAAGGCGGGAGGCACTTAAGTCCTCTACCCGACCAAGCTCAGGACTGTCAACTATGCTTAACAGCCCCACTACACGGCTTGGAAGCAAGCCCCTTGGGTTGGATGTTTTTCTCAAAAACTGTACATGCGCGGCCCAATAGGTAAAGCCAAGTTAAATCGGCCACAATAGCACCTGTATAGAGACGGCCTCTAGCATTATGGTCTGTTTCGTTGCAATCCAAAGAGTATTCATTTAAGTTAGGAGTTTTTAAACTTCATCAAGGCTGGGAGAGATAATCGGAGCTGTGAAGCGCGCAGGTCCGGTCTGCGCACATTCTAGAAATAATGTCGCAATTTTGCTGCTGTTCGTTGTTCAGTAGAACCCCGCGCGAGCGCTCGCTTGTGTGTGTGTTTTATGTTGTGTGTGCTCTTTATGTTTGTTTTGTTGTGCTGTGTTGTGTTTTATGACCTGCCTGCCTGCCTGCCGCCTGACGCCTGTCTGTCTGTCTGTCTGTCTGTCTGTCTGTCTGTCTGTCTGTCTGTCTGTCTGTCTGTCTGTCTGTCTGTCTGTCTGTCTGTCTGTCTGTCTGTCTGTCTGTCTGTCTGTCTGTCCATGTCTCTGTCTCTGTCCGTCCGTCCGTCCGTCCGTCCGTCCGTCTGTCTGTCTGTCTGTCTGCCAGTCCGTCCGTCCGTCCGTCTGTCTGTCTGTCCGTCCGTCCGTCCGTCCATCTGTCTGCCTGTCTGTCTGTCCGTCTCTGTCTGTCTGTCTGTCTGTCTGTCCGTCCGTCCGTCCGTCCGCCTGTCTGTCTGTCTGTCTGTGCCTGTCTGTCTGTCTGTCTGTCCGCCCGCCCGCCCGCCCGTCCGTCCGTCCGTCCATCTGTCTGTCTGTCTGTCCGTCCGTCCGTCCGTCTGTCTGTCTGTCTGTCTGTCTGTCTGTCTGTCCGTCCGTCCGTCCGTCCGTCCATCTGTCTGTCTGTCTGTCTGTCTGTCTGTCTGTCTGTCTGTCTGTCTGTCTGTCTGTCTGTCTGTCTGTCTGTCTGTCTGTCTGTCTGTCTGTCTGTCTGTCTGTCAGTCCGTCCTTCCGTCCGTCCGTCCGTCCGTCCGTCTTTCTGTCTGTCTGTCTGTCTGTCTGTCTGTCCGTCCGTCCGTCCGTCCGTCCGTCCGTCTGTCTGTTTCGATTTTTTATGGCGCTTCTCGTCTATGAGCTTTGCGTGCCCCGTGGTTTTGTTTTTGACGCGCCTCGATTTACAAGTGCCGAACAGCAGAGGAACTCGAAGTGCCGCTTCAAGTGCTAGTTAACCTTTGAAGGAGCCTGTTAAGGCTTGTCAGGTGATCGCTACGGCCGATGAAAAACTATGATGGCACGATGTTCGGTGATCGTACAAGGCAGCACTTCTGTATTCGCACGCTTGCCCGGCGCAACATTCCCGGCTGTGCCAGTCAACTTCAAACTACTTAACGGAAATCGTTTATTAGGGACGGGAGACAAGGTACAAGGCAGCTCAGAATAATTGCTGATGGCCTAGCTCTGTTAGGCCAAGATATACCTAGCGATAGCGCGGAGATTTCTGCATCAGAAGAGTGCATTCACTAGATGCGCCTTTATTGCCGGCTGTAACTTGAGCAGTCGTGACGGAGTGGTAGCATCTCCGCCTCAAACGCCGAAGGCCCTGGTTCGACTCCGAACCTCGGCACAGGACTTCTTTCCTTTTACTCAGTGAGTGGGCGGGGGGCTTCAGTGGCTCCCATGGATGCCGCCGCCGAATACGTTGGTTGTTAGCGGTTAAGCGCAGGCTCTGTTAAGGCGCGTTTATGCTGCGGCGAGGCGCGCGCGCGCGCTGCACGGAGAAGTCACGTTGGTCAAAGCGAGACCCTCTATACTCCAACTGCGCTTGACCGCCGACGCGTTCGGCGGCTTCGTCGCACTCTGACCGCACTGGCGGGGAGACTTGGAGCATGTATCTATTTCGCGCCGAGTGCGCCAGCCGCCGCCGGCACGGCCAGACTGATTCGGCTCCGCGGCGAGGTGCGCGTTGTGTTCATTAGCTGGTGCAGTTGGGCGGAGCTGTTCTTTTCGAGCTCGGCTAATTTAATAGATTCACAGTACATACCTGAAGGTACATGCAAGTGGGCGAGAGAGCCAGATCCAGTGGACCCCTTGGATCTAGCGGAAGCCGCTGAAGCGTCGTGCGCCGGCTTTAGTTTCAAGCCGCCGACTTTAAACGCGACTGCCCTTGAGCACCCATTTGTTGTTTGTGGCAAAAAATAAACAACTTGGTCCTTGCAACCGTGGGAGACCTCGACGCCACCTGCTGCGCCGTGCAACCGCGCCGTTCAAGGAATCACAATCCGTTGGCCCCAAAGCCCCGGTCAGCCTCCGATGGGCGCAAGGCGCCGACCTTGTCCTGGCCCATCGCGACTCCCCGCACTGGGGTTATGATATTTAGTTTGCAACGGCTGCTCTCTGAGGAAGGGGGAAACGACCCGCCGGCACCTAACCTAACCGTGCTCCCTCAAAAGCATCGCACGCTCTGTCGGGCTGAGGTCGCTGAAATGCAGGCCAGAGTTTTTGCGAGAACTACGCCGTCGGGTTCAGGAACGGGATCCATCGCAACGCTGGCAAGACGCCGGTGCAAACGTAAACAGAGCGACGGTAGCGACCCCCGATAGATGCCTTCAACGTGCGGCGGCGGTAGCTTTCATTTCGGCAGCTGCTAGACCGCACCGCTAGCAGCCAGAAATCACGGAGTCTCCGTTTACGTCACGTTTCACGTCACTCCGTTCTGTGTCATCATAAGAGTTCTCGAGTTTGAATCGGAGCGGTGGGAAAAAATTTTTCAACTCCGAATCCAAATTTCTGTGAAATAAATCCATCTTTCGCTCCCGGACAAGCGTCAACAAAGCCATGAAATGCCGAACTATCAGATATTGCTAACAAAAAAAATTTGATAGGGTTCTCCTCAGTGTCCCTTTAAGGGTAGGTCAACCATTATGTGATGGAGAAAGAAAGATCAGTACCCGTGTCTACACAGTGATACGCAAAGAGGACCTCAGACAGCCTGTTCCTTTCCGTCAAGTTTTTTTTTTTTCCGTTTCGTCCGCGCATTCAACCGTTTATTACCGTCGATTTTCTCTTCCAACGGTTCGCGGTTCAAAACGTCTAGCACACTAGAATTCTTTTTTATTATTTTCCTTCTCAGCGTGCGCACAATGTGTTCAAAATGTTTTATTTACGCTAAGCGTTAGCGGCCTATAGCATTAGCGGTAATATATCTCGTTGTCCCGTTGCTATTAGCCAGGGAATTATTTCTATAAATAACATGAGTAGCGCTCTTGCGTCAAGGTCAGATGGTCCTTTCGTACGCCTTTCTTGCAAGTATGGGACAGGCTCATAGCATACTTATGAGTGTCCAACAGTAACACACGAAGAGAAATTGGGCGAGCAAGGAGACTCCACTCTTGAGATATCAAATGATCTCATATCTATGCAACAACTCACCGTTTTTCACTCGGCTTGCTCTTGGCATGTCCAAGGGCAAAATATCGGGCAATATCACCAGCACGCCTCTGGATCTTCAAGCGAGCTTTGTTCAGCCTGCAGATTGCAAAAGATAACATAGTCTAGGAAAAGTAAAAAAAATTCTGACAAACGTTAAGGAGCGGATGCAAAAGCGCCGCTCTTCGACCATTAGTCAACGGTCTGCTTTATTATAAGGCCACCTCACCTGTAAGCAAAGTCGTCGTCTTCCGCTCCCCATCCCCAGTAGGCATTGGAGTAGCCATTGACGCGAAGCATGTGCTCCTTACTCACGGCACTGACTCCACCGAAGAAGAGCGGGTAGAAGACCCTGCGACAGTGCAGAGATTCACTTCTTTTTCTGAGCTCCTCTTATCTAAAACCGTACGGCAGGGCAATTCCGAAGCAAGCATGGCGCGTCTCACATGGAAACTGTTTGGTGTGGTTAAATGGCATGCACGATGCATCGACCCGCATTAGTAGCTTCACCACAAGTGGTAACTTCTAGCACGCTATGTGTGCCCTGATGATCCTGAAGCTACGGGCCAGGGAGAAATTCTAACGCCAAGCTAACATCGTTGCTGACGGGTACAAGTGAGCTAAATACATTTCTTACAGCGTGTGAGACATGCATGCTTAAAATTTATCGAACGTTGTAATATATAAAGGCTAACTCCGGTCATTGAAAAGCATTGTCATTGCATCTCTCTGCGAATTACCTAAAATAAGCTACACCGCGTCAAAAACATACACGAGTGAACAGAACCTCAAAGAAGAGCTAGGCTTCTGTGTCCAGCAACATCGGCGTCTCCAGCCTTGAAACAGGCGAAATGTACAGTGCCGTAGCGAAGATTGGATATGAGAATCTGTGCGGTGAAGCATTAGACAAGTCGCCTATGGTGCGGCTGATACGTGCGGGTGGACGCATTTGGTTATATTACAGCAGCGTGCCGGGAGGAACTTCATTGCGATATGTCCAGTTTTTGTTTAGACAAAGAGTGCATCATATATTGGAAAGATCAGTGCCAGTTCGCTTTGAAGCCACTGTAAAAGAGGAGTAAGAGTTGTTCTTCAAAAATTGCATTTTGTTAGCCAGAAGGCCCCCAAATTTTGGTCGTTTGAATTTATGCCCATTGCTTAAACCTTGAATGCTATTGAGCCAATACGTTCGGCGAGGCATCGAGACGCCGCTGCCTTTGCATTATGCACGAGGTAACCTTAATCCTGTTGAAAAACACCGTTATCTCCGCGACTAGTAATACCAAAAAAAAAACGCCACTGCTCCTATTGATATTCCGTAGGGCGAAATGCCTTGCAACGCTGCATAGGGTCTTCCATAAATTTCTAATAACGTACCGGGTTTCTATTCACGCCAGCCTACCGTTTTATCACACCATCGCCAAAACAGAGACTAGGAACCACGTTTTGCCCCGCCGTGGTGGCTCAGTGGTTAGGGCGCTCGACTACTGATCCGGAGTTCCCGGGTTCGAACCCTACCGCGGCGGCTGCGTTTTTATGGAGGAAAAACGCTAAGGCACCCGTGTGCTTTGCGATGTCAGTGCGCGTTAAAGATCCCCAGGTGGTCGAAATTATTCCGGAGCCCTCCACTACGGACCTATTTGTTCCTCTCTCCTTTCACTCCCTCCTTTATCCCTTCCCTTACGGCGCGGTTCAGGTGTCCAACGATATATGAGACAGATACTGCGCCATTTCCTTTCCACCAAAAACCAATTATTATTATTATTAACCACGTTACTGCACTCATGGTGGTGAGGACTGTGATGTTTTATTTATTTATTTGGAAGACATCCAATCCTGAAGGGGTCATTAAAAGAATGGGTTGAAAAATGAAGTCAATAACAGAAAAATTGTCAGTGGCTTAACTCGGCTATGCCAGGATATACGTAGCGAGAGCTGTAGTTCCCCCCTCTCACGAGTGTTGTTGTTGCGACTAAAATGTTAAGCATTGAAGAAGTATTCGGTGAAACACATTGTTTTTTATTCAGTTCTTTTCACATAGCTAAACAGTGCCCGATGATCGGTAAAGTAACAAGCAGTTGTCTCAACGCTGCCTAGACAGTAATTAGACTGGTTGCTTTCTCTCAGATACACAAGGTTAATCCTTCCTGTCCAGGATACGGTGTTCCTGGGTTCGAACCCAACCGCGGCGGCTGTGTTTCGATGGAGGCGAAACACTAAGGCGCCCGTGTGCGTTGCGATGTCAGTGCACGTCATAGATCCTCAGGTGGTCGAAGTTGTTCCGGAGCCCTCCACTACGGCACTTCTTTTTTTTTACTTTTCTTTCAATCCCTCCTTTATCCCTTCCCTTACGGCGCGGTTCAGGTGTCCGCCGATATGTGAGACAGATACTGCTCTATTTCCTTCCTCCCAAAACCAAATTTTCATAAAACGCCGCCCCGCCGCGGTGGCTCAGTGGTTAGGGCGCTCGACTACTGATCCGGAGTTCCCGGGTTCGAACCTGACCGCGGCGGCTGCGTTTTTATGGAGGAAAAACGCTAAGGCGCCCGTGTGCTGTGCGATGTCAGTGCACGTTAAAGATCCCCAGGTGGTCGAAATTATTCCGGAGCCCTCCACTACGGCACCTCTCTCTTCCTTTCTTCTTTCGCTCCCTCCTTTATCCCTTCCCTTACGGCGCGGTTCAGGTGTCCAACGATATATGAGACAGATACTGCGCCATTTCCTTTCCCCCCAAAACCAATTATTATTATTATTATAAAACGCCGGTTCACTTCGATGCGTTCAGCGGAACGGTGGGTGTGATCCATGCGACGCCTGTCGTGGAGACCGACTCCCGAACAGCGCCCGTCAGGGAAGGAAAATGAAATGGAAATTAGTTTTAAGGAAAGGACACGCCGCGGTGGCTCAATGATTAGGGCGCTCGGCTACTGATCCGGAGTTCCCGGGTTCGAACCCCACCGCGGCGGCTGCGTTTTTATGGAGGCAAAACGCTGAGGCGCCCGTGTGCTGTGCGATGTCAGTGCACGTTAGATCCCCAGGTGGTCGAAATTATTCCTGAGCCCTCCGCTACGGCACCTCTCTCTTCGTTTCTTCTTTCACTCCCTCCTTTATCCCTTCCCTTACGGCGCGGTTCAGGTATCTAACGATATATGAGACAGATGCTGTGTCATTTCCTTTCCCCAAAACCAATAATTATTACTATTATTATTTTAACGAAAGGAAATTAGACATGTCTCGCCTAGCACACGTATCTCGGTGAACACCCGAACCATGCCATAAGCGAAGAAAAATGAAGTTTTAAGAAAACGAAATGACGCCTGTCGCTGACGTCATGCGCCGCGGACGTTCTTCTCTCTGGTTTCGCGCATGCGCACTGTCGGCCTCCCAGGCTCAAGGCGAAATGCTCGACTGGGTAACGTAGTGTAGCAAAACAAATATACATGAGAAAACAAGGTCAACAATTCCTATAAGAAAGAACTGCCTTTTCAACGCGCACAATAAATTTTTCCAATGTTGGCGGTGCGATGATACATGGTTGCAAAGCGTTCCATTCGCGAACGGACTGCGGGAAATAAGACTACCAGAACGAGTTAATATTAAAAGAAAATTCCTGTATCATATTTGAATGTATGCGTCTGGTGTGGCACGTGTGTCTTATGCCTAAAAAGTGTGAGAATTTTAGCTGGAATCAGTTGTGCACATAGTTTAAACACATAGTTTAAACTTGCCCGCATACGGGCTGTTACTGCAGTTATCTATTTTTTCCTCTTTACAAAAACGTCATGTCCCCACACCCACTGTTCCTATAATGAGAGAATCAGCGAATATTTCTTCTGAGAGTTGTAGGTATTTTTTTTCCTTTTTAGCGAACAAATGCACCCATTTTTAATATAACAGAATAAGTGTCAACACAATTTTTGTAACTCTTCATACTTGTACTTCCCGTCTGGTAAACTATAGCTTTGACAAGAGCTTCTGCCTAAGGCATCAGTTTGTAGTGCGCGGTGTTCAATGCGCTTACATGGACGTGTCGTTTCTCGTGACGGACATGTGCCGTGGCTGCTCTGGACACGTGTACACGTTGCGATCATCCACTGGCACCAGGTCAACGTCGTGGAACACGAAGCACTGGAAGTCGTACAGCGCCGTCGACTCCACGAAGCCCACGTTCAGAAGTTTGGCTCTGTTAAAACCCAGCTTGTCACCCTGGGAAGAGAAATCCCGTACACGCGTAGCACTTCTGTTATATTTGTTCTTTATCGTTGACAGGAAACGAAAGACGAGTAAAGGTTCGCGACATGCGCGAATGATTGGCTCAAATGGAAGCCCCATTCGCGTTACAGAAGAATGCACCACATGCTATTAACGAACTGTGACTTTGAAAATTGCGAGGAGTTAATTGTCTCACGTACAGTCAACCACACCAACCAGATAAACTTCACTTCTTCCAGAGGTGAAAAACTGCGAATGCTACGGTAGCGAGAGTTAGCCAGTTACGTCCCCAACGCAAGGATTTGAAAACAAACAGTTCAAACTAGAAGGCAAAATTTGATTTTAATAATGTTTTCTCTCTGTCTGAGGTCTGTGCAGCCGTATAGTGGACAACAACTAATGAAGAAAAACTTGGCACAGGCTTTGCTCAGCTTTATGCACGACCGCTGCGGAATTATGAAATAAAATACAGCATTGAAGTATTGCTAGACACATAGGAACACGATGTTTAACGCATGATATGCGTCACAGGAGAGGACTAATAGGAGGGATATGACAGAGACCTCTGTGGTCCACTGGATGTAGTCATGATGGTGATTATTATAAGCGACGTTTCTAGCATAATCTGACCCCGAATAAACCTTCGGACGGCAAATGTTCTTGACGAAAGCTACAATATCCTTTTGCCTCTGCCATGAGATCAAGTGCCGGGTAAGTGTATTTTAATCTTAATGCATTCTTGAGTTACATAGTTACACTCTATGCTTAGAAGCTCGCCGTAATGCACGTCTCCGGATAATTTTTGTTATATTTTTTTTATTTTTGAGAGTTATATATATATCCCTATTGAAAAATGCGTACAGGTTTGAATAGGTCGACAAATAGGATTATGGCACGTTTCGTTTAACATTATAGGATGAAGCTTCCAAAGCGATTCAGCCTTCGAGTGACTCCTTAGTGGAAGGCTCCGTATAACTTCGATTACCCGTGGTTAAATACCGTGCACTTACATCACACAGTGCATGCAAGTCGTGGTTTTGAACCCGCCCGCTACGGTAGCACTTCGATGGAGGATAAATGTGAAAGGTCCTTGTACTGTGCATTGTTAGTGCTCGTAAAGAACCCCAGGTGGTCGAAATTATTCGGAGCCCTCTACTACGGCGTCCCTCATAGACTGAGCTGCTTTGGGACGTCCATCCTATAAAGCCAAACAAAATGCGCCATTATCCTATTTGCTGACCCATTCAAACCTATATACATTTTTCAGTATTTTTCAATTATAGCATATTGTTACAGTGTTTACGGTACCGTTTACCGGGCCGGCTAGCGACATCTGAGCATGCGCTACCACTTACCAGTCCGCTAGCACTTTACGGAATCTCTTTTAGCGTTGCGGAGAGTTAGCGTTCGCTCGTAAACAAACATTGTGGCGCACTGCACAGCCGCTTCGGACCAAATACTGCACCATAGCCGCGTTCTTCGGCGCCATTTCTCGCAATAAATGAAGGCATTCGCTTATAATTTGCAGACTCTCACTCATACGGCGAGGTTTGAGTAACAACTACGCTATCTTTTTGATATAATTTGCCGATTTTTGAGTAGTTAAGCCTAACTATATGTCGCGTACATTGCCAAATAACGACTACACTGCAGCTGTTCAGTTTCGTGCCCGATTTAACATTTTGCTATATTTTCATGATTTTTTCCCTGAAAAAAGGCTGGTGATTCCCTTAGTATATTCATCAATAATTGCAGAAACTAAAAAGTTTCTCCAGCCCGGAGTTGGAGCGCTTTGACTTACTGTCACTAGATGGCGCCACTGTGTTTACATATATGTTTTAACTTTAGTAAGGACTGGGTTGAGTACTGTGTTTAGTATTATGTTTAGTACTGTGTTCTAAATTTAGTAAGTAAAAATCGGCAGTCATGATATTGAATGATGAGGGCGGCGAGCATAGAATACAGGAATTCATGCTAGGAGTAGTGGATGAGTACAAGTATCTTGGGGTGTGGATAAATAACCGTGCTGAGTATCTGACAGAGCATGAAAAATATGTAATGAATAAACTAGTAGGAATGCAGCTGTCATGAAAAATAGGGCACTTTGGAATTACAATAGGTATGAAGTGGTAAGAAGGATCTGGAAAAGGGTGATGGTTCCTAGCCTGACTTTCGGTAATGCGGTACTGTGCATGAGACCAGATGTTCAAGCAAGGTTAGAAATTAAACAACGTGGCGTAGGGGGGCTAGCTTTTGGAGCAGATGGCAATACACCAAATCAGGGGTTGCAGGGTGATATGGGATGGGCGTCGTTCGAGAGCAGAGAAGCTAGAAGTAAGATAGCATTTGAGGAGCGATTGAGAAAAATGGGGGAAAAGCAGTGGGCTACGAAAGTTTTCAGATATCTGTATATAAGGAATTAAGCAGGAAATTGCCAAAGAAAATATCGATTATAATTGTAGGGGAAGCACTTTGTTGTTTGAGGCCAGGACGGGAGTTTTGCGGACTAAGACATATAGTGTCAGGTACCACGAGATAGACACGTTGTGGGTTGCGTGCGGAGAGGAGGAGGAAACGGCTGAATACTTGATACTTTTCTGTAAAGGGCCTCACCCTACAGTGGAAAGCAGCGGGGCTGATTTATCGAAGGCATTGGGGTTTAAGGACAGTGGAGGGAAAGTAGATTTTAAGCGGGTAGAAGTAACCAAGTAAAGGTTATCTGATTGGTGGCTAAAATCAAGACAAGAGTAAGATTTCATAAGTCATGGCTAGGTGGCTTGAGCCGACGCCCGATTTAAAGGGTTCAGCCGTATCCATCGATCCATCCATCCATCCATCCATCCATCCATCCATCCATCCATCCATCCATCCATCCATCCATTCATCCATCCATCCATCCACCCACCCACCCACCCACCCATCCATCCATCCATCCATCCATCCATCCATCCATCCATCCATCCATCCATCCATCCATCCATCCATCCATCCATCCATCCATCCTTCCGTCCGTCCGTCCGTCCGTCCGTCCGTCCATCCATCCATCCATCCATCCATCCATCCATCCATCCATCCATCCATCCATCCATCCATCCATCCATCCATCCATCCATCCATCCATCCATCCATCCATCCATCCATCCATCCATCCATCCATCCACACAGGTGTCGTAGTTGCGCTTTTTTACAGCGTTCGCAGCACAACGTGCGCTGCGTATGCGAGCATACTGAGGTCTACGTAGACACTGAGCTTACTGAGGTCTACGTAGGAGCTCTACGTAGGGTAGGCAAATGTGTCTAGCTTCACGGGCGCATTTGAAAAGCGGCTGAGTCGGCTGTTAGCTGAAGTGTAGTCGATGCGCCTTTATATGCAGGGAAAAATATTAGTAAAGTGCACGTAGCATCTCACTTCATAGAAATGCTGGCAATGCTCCGTATTTTTGTTTGCAATAAAAGTTAGGCATCTGCCATCATCATCACTCGTTTTAGCCTTGCGGTAACTTGTTAAGAGACGGTACGCTAAAACGTCTTCTGGCGTGCGCAGCGCTAACCGGAAAGTCTGGCGTCCGGTAACACGGTAAAAGGTAACGTAAACACGGTAACGATAAGCTATAACTCTCTAACGCCTTATGATTTATCTGCTGCGTGATGGAGGCCATCGGTAGCCATAACTTTAAGGTCTAAACGCACCTGTTCGATGACAAAAACTCCGTAGTCGATCTGTTGCCGGGAAAGAAGTCTGTGCAGGTTGTAGAGGAACACAGGTAAGTGTGCAGCACGATTCCGGTACGGAACAAGTATAGCAACCCTGTGTCTCGAAGTGCACTCTTCCGGCTGAAAGTGACCTCCGGCCTGCACATCCGGGAACTCGCTCTCCACGGCATCCAGAGACGTCACGTCCGTCTTCACAGGTATGTACCCCACTGCGTTTCAAGCGCAAAGTAGAGCAACAGAGACATCGGTGAGTGTCAATAAAAAAAAGAATAGCGAGGAACGCAGGGTATTGTCCCTGGTCTTCGACAGACCTTCTTTGAAGCAGATAAATGATTCCGTTATTATAATGCTATTCAATGAGAACAAACGTTGTACCCATGGCAAAGCACAAATATAGAAAGCTCAAGAAGTTAGCGTCGCAAAACATTCTTAGAGTGAAACAACAAAAACGGCCTATGGTTTTAATATTCTCGAACCGCAACACTTTGCGTTCAATGCTTCCGCGTTTTTATCAGGCCTCTTTCCTCAGTGTTTATGATAACGATGTGCTGCGGCATCCAGAGGCAAAGAAGAAAGACCTTGGAAACATCTGCTGGAACACATTATCTGGAGCACCTCGTACAAGCTCATGCAATGCTGATATAAAAGTGTCTGATAACGTGATGTGACAGCTTCGAAATAACGTAACTTTATAAGGAAAACACGTTGTAATCAGATTCCTTTCAGTCTTCATTACTGACCCCAGTTGTCTCCACTTATGTCCAAGAATCCTAATCTTGCGATGGTATAATGGTAAACAATAACCTGCACAGTTAATTTCAGCCTGTAATGCGTAGTTGCAATATACCCCCCCCCCCTTTTTTTTACATATAAGAGCAAAGCTGTAGGGCACAACCACTTCTAGCGTCATATTCACTGAGCATGAACAGCACAATAAGTGTGACCGGTGTCAACAAACTGTCCTTTCTCGGAGAACACATGTGAGCGCTGAGCTTGATCTGAATTTCTTCTTCCTTTGCAAATAGGTGACAAAACAACCGCTTTTCATGACAACACTACCCTGCGTCTTTTGAGCTTCCTTTGCGCACAAATTCTTTGGGGCGAAAGAGAACTACGTAAGCGGAGTCCTTTCAATCCTATGTCTTCTGTGTTCAAAGGAGCGCTCATGTGAAAGCACCACCAATCGCGCACATCTCGATAATAATTACAGCCCATTTCTTTTCTGCTCACAGTTGGAAAAAAAGTATATTTTAGGGGCAAGAACAAACATTGCAATGCCAGGCTACAATCACTCGGGTATTTCTCCCCCATCACTGACCTCAGCAATATCCATGCGCTAAGACATATTCAAGGCATCATAGGCAACTTTGCATTGATGATATCGACAGAATATGATAAAGTTAAATACGACACAGAAAATAAGCGCGCCATTTTTTTTACTATAAACCAAACTGCAAGAGACACGCATCTATACTTTGGAATTGGACCTCGCTCTTATATGGGTCAGGTCAGATGTTCACTTCGAAGAAGGAGGATAGATTTCTACGGTACTACACTGAGCGCTTACAGTAAGCTGTGCAGCGAGGTGAGTGCTTATGCAGCACAACGTTCAGGTCTTAAAAATCAGAAAAAAAACGTTTAATGATATCTAACATCCAACAGCCAGCGATATGCTGAGAAAGGAATGAAGAATACAGAAAATTGAACCTGCGCTGGAACAACATAACCACAGCCCAATCCTGACAGCAATATCTTGCGGGAGATTAGGCTTCGCAACCTTTTTTTTTACAATCCTCCGAAAGTGTTTATTTCTGCTAGTATTTTTGAGATCACTATTAGAAACAAAAGCAGTGACAAAAGAGAAACCCAGAGCTCTATTACAGGGATCGTGAAAAGCACGTACTGTAAAATCTGTGTTTCCAAGTTACACTCCAGTGCAAAATTTATTTATATCGCCTAATTTCCGCGTATACGAAAGAAAGAACTTCGAATCTTGCTGCATAGAGACTGACAAACGCATTCAGGCAGGAAAAAGAGCAGTAAATCAGCCAATCAACACCGAAACTGTTTCAGAATTTTTTCATTCATTTTGATTTTTCAGCGTACGCTAACCCGTCGCCACCTGCACTCTCTAAAGCCTGAACACGGCCCTCCCAAAGCTAAACTCTAGGCGTACAGCTTGCGGCGCGATAAAATCCAGGTTTATAACAGAAAGCTTCTTGTGTAGTTTCGTTAATACTCTGGGGAGTGAGCTTTAAACAATTTCTAGGAGTTTAAAAATAAAAATATGGAATTTCAGAACCTTTATTCTTTTATCCAGCTTGGGTAGAGTCCGTACAGCAAAAATAATTCTCCCGAAAACCGAATACAGCAAGGTAATCCTAAAAAGACACCATGCAATAACAAGTTTCAGAGCATCAGTTCAAAGACAGCATTTTATTTTGCACAAACAAAACAAAGCTTCAAATTGGATGCTCACCCAAGTTTGGAGGTATTAGTGGACATAGGTTGGCGACAGATTTGTTTGCTCGGTGGCCGTCGGAGATTACGTCGTCTGGTACTCGGATGTTTACACTAATTTTTTGCGACCCTTGTGAGCTGACATGCTTATCTTCAGCGCTTCCAGCCACGTCATATTTCCCAGGACGATCTTGTGAGACCAACTGCAACAAAGACAGATTACGGTACTTTATACCCACAGCTCAAGAGGAGTTTGCTCGCTTAACTTTGGGGTATATGGTATTGAGCGAACCCAGTTCAAAGAAGTGTGTGTCTATGGAGGGGTTGTTAGCGGTTGTTCAAGCAAAACCAAAGTTAACTGAAGAGAATTCCGTGGAGTTACGGGGAGGGACACAGCAGCATTTTCTGCCTCACAAAGGCAGATATGTTGCGTGTTGAAATTAGGTGTAGGGAGATATTTAAGGGAACTGTTGTCTTTAGAACGAGTGGCAGCTACTGCTTCTTTTCATCTCTGTTTCTCTTATGAATACCAGAATCAGGTACTGAAGAAACTTTCTGTGTAGTTGCACGCTGCCACTCCCACAGTAAATTACAATATAACTATGCATTGCGTTTATCTCTGAGGACCCTTCCGTCATGGAAATCTGCGGCGCATTTGTGTTTCGTCACAGAAATCCAATTGCCCATGCTCTTCTCACGGGCCAGTCATGCTTGAATGAGCTGAGGGGAATGGCAACTTACTTTAACTAGGAACCTGTAGGTTAAGCAGCCATGACGGGCTTAAGGGGCACTACTTTGGTTGACATTTCCTAATGAAGTAGGTGCTGTCATCATTATCAACTGCGTCCGCTGCAGGGCGAAGGCCTCTCCCATATGTCTCTCCAGTTAATCCTGTCGACCGTTTGACAGCTGCGCCCACCCTATGTCTGCAAACTGCTCAATCTCATCCGGCAGCCTAACCTTCTGCCGCATCGTGCTACGCTTGCCTTCTCTTTGAATCCACTCCGTTACCCTTAAAAACCAGCGTTTACCTTGCCTTCGCATCACATGCCCTGCCCAAGCTGTTTAACAGTCTGAATAGGGCTACGGACGTTGCGGTCATCCTCATTTTTAAGGTGCGTCAAGGAGTCTTCGACTTTCACTTGAGTTGATAAAAATTAAAAATAATACGGCTATAAAAACATTATTGATGGCCTTCACATGAAAATGGCTTTCACACTAGGCGCATCATTTATTTCAAACCTGCACTCAGCTTATTACGTCCGGTCATGAGTGATAGAAGTTCAGGAATATCTGAACTACTAAATTCTGTCGTTGTCTATAACCCACTGACCATGATTTCAATTGTCGGTAGAACAAAATTCGACTTAATGTCACGCGAACGAACCATAATGTTGCCAACAACCCTGTGGCAAACAAGCGGCTTGACATTGACATACCCAGAAATTCTGGACAAGTGCATTTTTTTCAAAGAGGAAGTTGTTTATGAGCGCAATTTTTCGAAATTTTCCAGACTGAGTCTCAAGAGTCAATATATGCGCGGACACCTCTTCGAGACGCTCCTTCTTTTCTGCTATCTTTTGTCAAGTACGCGCCGTGCGCAACGCAAACTTTAAAAGCAAGATTTTGCTGCGCATCTGAAGATTACGCCATTGCCATCAATATGTTCATAACCGTATCTTGCACACAGAGTTTGCTGCCAATTTAAAAGCATGACCAAGAGAGCTCGAATTGGTCTTCACATGTGATGAGGTGCAGGCCTTCTCATTTCCGAACCATAGTCTTCTTTCTCATTTGTTTTTTTTTTTTACCCTCCGAAACAGGTCGGCGGAACTGGGTGTTGCTTTCCACAGGTCTGTTTGCCGGTTTTTTGATACAGTGATTTTTTTTTTACTTTCTAAAGGCCACACTCTTTCGAATCTAGTTCAGGTACAGTCTTTGTCAAAAGTCTCAAGGTTCAGCTGCATCGAAATAAATGTTCCTAGAATGCTCCGTGTTGCGGATCATTCAAAACCCTAGTCAAGCATTAAGCTTCCCTATACTGCAAGAAGAAATCTTCGGCTAGCATTTCAAGGTCATTCGGTCATTAACAGTGCCGTTATGGCTTTGTTACGCGGCTGCAGCTAAAGCTTTTGTCCTTAATACTTTTGACAAAGACTGCACTTCTTAGTCAACGGTTGTCCAGTATTTGAATCAGAACGAAGCTTAGACTCCAGATATTAGCGCAAAGAATGCGGTGAACTCGAACCACTTACTCGCAGTGCGTGTTCCCTGATTTGATCCATGTTGAAGCACCAGTGGACGAGTGCAAAACACAGTGTCACAGCCACGAGAGTCTTCGCGATGTTGCTGCGAGCAAACAGTCTTAAAGCAGCCGCAGTCCCGTGGCCCATCCTTGCTTCAGCCGTGCTTGTAGACGCCGAAATCCCCATGGCGTAGTCAAGAGGAAAATTCGAGCGACTGCGTTTTGTAACCAGCCGATGTTTCACTTTCCAAAGAGCGATGTTTTTCTCGCCATTACTTCATCCGAACTGCCTGCATAAAGTGCCAAGCATATACATGAGAAATTGTCGAAATAGTTCCTAGCTGAGTGCGAATCCAGGGATGAAAAATGCGTGACATTTCTCAGCACGGATAAATGATTACTCGAACAAAAATACAAAGCGTACCATCAGCGTCAAACAATACCCGAACAAAATATTAGCGGCTCGGGCGGAAATACAGGCGGCCCTATTTACGCCTTTACCGCGAAAATCCACCGTTCTAGTATTCTGCCTTTCTTCTATAATATATTCCAGTTTTGCAGTTTGCGTTTAAATTCTCTTGTTAGGGTTTCATTTGACGCTGATAATAGGTCAGCATGTCGCATAGGAGGCGAGAAAAAATAAGCATTGATACTGTTTCCTGCGCGCCCCAACGGAGGGCGCTTGAACATCGTGCAAGCTTCTTTCTATAAACTCTGTGATCCTGGCTCCCTCTGTTAGCCGCTCCGATGTCTTTACAGCTTGCGCAACCAAAAGCATAATGTCTAAAGCAGTGCTTACATGTCGTGTTGCTTCCCCGCTTTCGAAACAAAGGAAGTTAGCAGCCTATAGTTCCAAAATTAACATGCTTACTCTGAAAGCAAGATCATAGGCTGTTTCACAGAAGCCGCCGTAATACTGGAGTTATGAGAGTCTCCGAAAGTATTGCCCTGATTGACTGCAAGGTGGAATGCTTCGGGCATCAGTGATCATAGCACCGAGCTGTAGGTAAGATAATGAGAACGTACAAGTCCTATCTGTGAGCCAGGGCGACGTAGCGAGACACAAGGAAACACGGAACACAGCACTGACTAACTACTTTTAATAAAAAAGGGCGAAATGGGTGGAAATATACACAGTTGGTAGGGGCGGAGACAAAGATGGAGAGAGGGCAAAGCGCATGGCAAATGGGCCCGCACCAAAACCAAAAACAAAAGAAAACCTTGGAAAAGATGACGTAACACCCATCAACGGAAACGCGAAACCAATGGAACCAGACAATCTGAGACCGAGTTACAATCCTGCGAGCACCTGTGCTAAGAACCGGCAGATAACCGAAAATCAATTCTGAGAGCAGTCACAACATAAAATCTCGGCCACAAAACCAGACACTGAAAAGAACCGATAGCCGCATCGAAAAAAAAATAAAAAATAAAAATAAATTAAAATAAAAACAAAAATACAGCGCCAACAAACCCACGCCGAAACCAAGCTTAAAGTTTGAAACATGAGGATAGACATGAGGCTGCGAAAACAATAAAAAGTTGTAAAGTCTTCCCGGCTTCAAGTGAGATGAGAGTCTAGTTAAAACCCCTAAATGCCAACGGTAACACGGCTAAACGGCTAAAAAGGCTAAAACATGGTGTGGTGAGTAAAAAAGATAGAGCCATAAAAAACGATGGCGAACAGGATTTCAAGAACAAACGGGGCAAAAATTTGGCCGGTTCATGGGACAGGGCAAACATCATGGAGGTTCGCTTTTTCTTTCGTCAACAGTGCAATTGACGTGGTACTTACACAGTTCTTGCCTTTCTTATGGATGGCAACAGCCTCGATGATCTCCCTGGCCAGCCTATCTTTTTTCTTCCGAGGATCGAGATGTCAAAGTTGGCCTTCAATGAAGGCTGGCGGCAATGAATAGCCAGGAAACCTGATGTGGCAGTTGCTTCTAATAGATTTGCTTGTTTTCTAGCTCTTTCACTGACGCACCTACCGGTCTGTTCGATACGACGTTTGCCGCATGCGACAGGGAAATGATATATGACACCCTTGTCGCAATCTGCGTATCTTGTCTGGTGGTTTACTGCAGCAGCTCATCCTTCGCTCTTCGTTGTTGACATGGCAGCCCATTCTGTATGGTTTGTTGGGCGCAGAGCAAGCTACATTGTCTGCTTGTTTTGCGGCGATCTTTTTGAGAGAGAGTGGGGGAGAAAGGCAGGGAGGTTAACAAGGCAGCGCCCGGTATGCTACCCTACACGTGGGAAGGGGAACGGAGGGAGAGATAGAAAGGAGAGAGAACACAGGGAGATGATCACTTTCCACATGTCCGTTGGCTGTTACATGCAGGGTACACAGGGCACACACTGATAGTTCACAATCTTGCACTCAGTCCTGAGTCCTTCAAGAACTTGAAAAGTGCCTTCAAAGCTGTCCTCTGCGATGAAGGCTTACTCCAAGGGCTCAGAATCTTGGCTTCAGTAAGGGGCCGAGGGTCTAAACGGCAGAGTGTTGCAGCCAGGAGTACACGCTCACGCTGAAACCGAGGGCAGTTACAAAGCAGGTGTTCTATTGTCTCGTCGCACCCACATAACTCACACGCAGGAGAGTCTGCCATTGCGATTAAGTGGGAGTAGGCGTTTGTGAACGCCACTCCCAGCCACAGGCGACACAGCAGCGTAGCATCGCAGCGGGAGAGGCCGGTCGGAGGACTGAGTTGGAAAAAGGGGTTTAGGCGGTGCAGACGGCATGTGGAGTTGCTAGTAGAGGACCATGACGCTAAAAGCTCTCTTCTGCCAAGCATTCGCAGATGTCTTGCTGCGTCGGCTCTTGTCAACGGTATTTGGACGATGTTGGCACTGCCGTGAGCCGCTCGAGCTGCAGCGTCAGCTGCGTCGTTTCCAACAATGCCAGAATGTCCCGGTATCCACTGGAAGACGATGTCATGGCCCTCTTCCTGCGCCTGGTGTTGGAATGTCTTAATTCAGCTATGAGTTGATCGTGATCGCCATGGCGTAAAGCAGAATTAAGACACTGTAAGGCTGCTTTTGAGATTTTTAGATTTTGAGACCTTTTTGAGATTTTGAGTGAAGCCATGGACGTAAGGTACAGCCAGGATTTTCTTGCTGGCCCTAGCTTCTTCGCCCGTGGTGGCATATTTTTTGCGGGGCAGGCGGTGAAGCAACGCCTCGCTTACCGTGGTCAGCGTTTCTTGGGGATAACGAGCATCCCCTAATCTGGTCATCCGCTTCGAAAAGCTGAGGCCCATTTGGTGCGGGCATGATTTTTTCCAGCGCTGTCTTCAATGCCCCTTTCGCAATTTATCTCTTGAGTCTTATAATGAATGACCTGACTCATACGGAAGGAAGCCTTTGTTGCTGCGAGGCTCATAATGCCTACACGCATGTCCTTCTTCGAGCGGAAGCCGGAGATCCAAAAACATCGCTTGGTTGCCCTCGGGGAGTTGATGGGTGAACGTGAACTCGGACACGCTTGTTTGAGACGAGCCTTGTGGGCCGAATGTCCACCTTCTAACACACGGAATTGTAACGCGGCCTCATGTTTTCTCGTTTCACAGGTTTTGCGTTCCCTTTGACGGCTGTTTCGTCATCTTTTAAAAGGTAATGTTTTTGTTTTTTGGTTTTGGAGCGGCCCCATTTGCCATGCGCTTTGCCTTCTCCCCATCCTTCTCTCCGCCTCTAAGCCCTGTATATATTTTCACCCATTTTGCTATTTTTTTTAATAAACGCTGTGAGTCAGCGCTGTGTTCCGTCTTTCCTTGTACCTTTTTACGTCCCTGCGTCCCAAGGTTGACGCTGGCCCAGAGATGAAATCATACCAACTTGAGCATAAGAATGCCATTTTGCACAAGTTCTCGCGGCGAATGTGCCTAGCCAAAAGACAATAAAGCAAACTATCTCCTTCGTGCCACCTTTTTCTAGACCCCTCGACCGCCGCTTCTTTCTTAATGCTTGTAGCTCGCCTACCACGCAGCCGACAACCGCGTTTTCTTTACTGTTTTAGCACAGCATGAAAAATGAGGATTCGTCAAGTGAAACGTCCTGAAAGGTCAGCTCAAAGTTTAGTTGAAGTCTAATACTTCTATAATCGCAGTCATTAATCATCATCGCCTCGCCCAAAGGCGCCTGTGTGCTATGCGATGTCAGCGCACGTTAAAAATCACAATGTGGTATACATTAATCGTGAGCCCTCCACCACGGCGACCTACGTCGCCTGAGTCGCTACAAGTCGTTAAACGTCACATACCACATAACTCTCTATCTAACCCTGCCCTGTGCCAGCTGCATCCACCTCATCTCCGCAAACTTCTCAACCTTATTCACCCTTCTGACTTTCTACCCTCTCTTGTTACGCTTGCCTACTCCGGGAATCCTGCCTGATGCTGTTAACGACCATCGGTTTTCTTGCCTTCGCAATAAATGTCCTGCCCAAGCCCATTTCTTCCTCTTAATTTCTACAAGAATGTCATTAACCCCTCGTCCTGTCTCTTAACGTTACACCTATTTTTTTTTCTTTCCAAAGTTCACCGTGTTTTCCTCAATTTAAGCTAAACCCTTTTCGTTAGCCTCCGCTTATCTTCCGCATAGGTGAGCACCGGTAAGATGCAGCTGCCATGCACTTTTCTATCGAAAAATATCAGTAAACTGACAATGATGATATCAGAGTACCTGCCAAATGCGCATCACATCCATTCTTAACCTCTAGTTGTTTAAATCTCTTGTCTGAATCTGCGTTCATTAGCGAGCCTAGCTAATTACATGTAGTACCTTTTGATTTAAAATCACTGCCTATCGCCAACTGCTTTACCTTACCGAGACTGCTGAACATTACTTTAGGTTACTGCACTTTAATTTTAAGACCCATTGTCCTCATTTTCCTTTCTAGGTCTTTCATCAGGTTTTGAAATTCGTTCCCTGAGTGACTGTACAATCAGTGATCCGCATTTTACTAAGATATTCTCTGTTAATTCTATCCACCACACATCCCGATCCAGATCTCTGAACGTTCCCGTAAACACGTGGTTAAAATTTCTGTAGGAGTTGTATCTCGCTGCCCGGTACCGTTGCATGTTAGGATTTTACTACTTACTGTATGGAGGATTATTATAACTGAGCAGCCGATATAGGTATTTTCCACTGCATTTAGATTTTACTCTTGTCTACCTTTCGTGAATCCGGCATAACTGCTGACGTTGCTACGAAATCAAATGCTTTCTCGTAATCTATAAAGGCTATATATAAGGGTTGTTTATTTTCTGTGCTATTCTCTATCGTCTTATCGATAGTATGAATATTGCTTATCGTCAGAAGCCCTTTAAGAGCGCTAGCTGGGTCTTTTGGTTGACCGAAATCTGAAATTACACTGATTTGACTAGAAATTACCTTTGTAAAATCCAGGGTAATTCAGCGAAGATCCAATTGTCCATACCGCTGCCTTTTTCCGCTGTACATGGGCAGGCGTACCACGAATATTTTAAAACCATGCCTGATATTCATTTTTTTCTTCCATTTCTGCGCGCACTTGCTGTATGCCATTGTGCATGCTGAAAGACATCTGGGAACCATGAGGCACGGCATGATCGATCGATCAGGTTAATCTTAGATCTTCACTAAAAGCTCTCCAGCGCTACTGAAGCCCGCAGCTGAGGGGGTCTGTACAGCGCCGCGCACGGGGCTTAACATTTAACATTTGCGTCTGGAATGAAAAGCGCTGCTTTCGTAAAGCTGCACCAGCTGACAATGACGTCAAGGACACGTGTTTTTCCGCACACGTTTGTTTTGCAAGAATACTTTATTTCGCTTAGTGCTGAAAATTGGCAAAGCCCACGTGAAATAATTTCCTCAAAATCTTCCAGCTTGTTCTTATCGCACATATGCGCACCAGCACATATGCGCACCATATGCGCACGTCTAGCTGATCAGGACGTGAGACGAGTAATAAGGTTTTTTGTCGGTCTCTCTCTCTAGCTCTCTCCGAAACTGTAGAGCGCCAGTGGCAAGCTAGCAGTGCGGCAAACTAGGCTTTTCGCGCAATCAAGTGGAGCTGAATTGGAAGCAACAGCATGCGCCAGCGAATCAGAAACCTCATTTAGTAATGTCTTTTTTTTACTGCCCCGTCTTTGGCGGTTTACTTGTTGATCGGGCCAACCTTTAACACAGTAGCTGGCCAAGGACATTGCTTACCGGCTACACACTCTCACGTCATAAGCGACTACTAAAAATGATAAAGGGGCATTAGAATTAATCCGGGCATGAATCGTTCATTCTATCAGAGAGATTTATAGGTTAATTGATTGACTGATTAATTGTTTGAAAACTGTTTTTTCAAATTTACCTTTAAAAATGCACTTTGCTCAAGGCATCAGTTAAACAAGTCGGTACACATTTATACAGCTGTAGTACCGCATGGAAAACTGTATAAATGAGTATAAATGTATAAATGAGTCGCCGCAAAATGCTGCCCCCGGAGCCGAGTCGCGAAAGCTGTACGTATTTTGTACAGGTGCGCATTCGCCCGCCGTTGTGGCTGTCGCAGGAAATAATTATTTCCAAAGTCATGACCATCCCCTGTACTGCTTACATGAGGGGAATTTTTTTTTATTGAGTAAATCCAGCCAAACGAGAACTGATGAAAATGCGAAACTTTCGAATCGGCATAAACCGTAGCGCTATGCAAGCTGTTATTTGATATGCTTTGTATGTAATTGAGCGCAACTTTACAGTAGTATGTACGGAAGAAATACGTAAATAATTTGGCCACTATCAGTATGTAAACTTTTAATATGGCTCTTTTCGATGTGAAACACTTCATTTGACCGACTTTTTCTTTACAGAAACATTATTTGTATGGCATTACTTAAAGCTCTCGTTATGAAAATAATGCGTAAAATAAATAGGGTGTGATTTGAGGTTAGCAACAATTAGCGAATTCATTTTGCAGTATCAGGCGCACTGCACTGCTTCAACTACACAAGCAGTAAACATGAAAGCAGGCCTCTATCACAAGCATTGACGTAACAGTAATTGTGCCTTGTATTCCCTCTCCGGCAGCGTAGAGAGAGAGATATATATATATAAAACTTTTATCGTAATTCGGGAAGGTTGCTCGAGCAACTTGGGTGGCAACCCTAGTCGAAGGCGCCACTGGCTTTCGCTGACTGACGGACTTGCTGAACCAACTTTAGTTGCTGATCCGGAGCCTCGCTGGTCAGGGCCACCTCCCACTGCTCACATGTCGGGTTGGACAAAGTTAAGAGTTTTGGTTTCGCTGTGCATTCCCACGATATGTGGTAGAGCGTAGGGCAAGCTCCACACCAAGGGCATGTATTCTGACATTGAGTGGGGCTAATCTTGTGTTGGATGAACAGGTTAGGAAAAGTGTCGGTCTGAATTTTCCTCCAGTCTATGGCTTCGGAGGAGTCGAGTTTTTTGTGAGGGGGTGGGTATTTTCTGCGCTCCCACCTAATATGTTCTAATCTAACACCATATGTGCTAGGCATGGGCGTGGGGTAGGGATGAGGATCCGCCCGGTTGGGTAAATCTCGGGCTAGATCGTTGGCTACCTCATTGCCAGCTAGTCCCTCGTGACCAGCGTAAAAGTGAGCTAGCTCTGTTGTGTACCCTTCTTCTCTTCCCTCTGCTCTCTTAGTTGGTCTTGTGCCATTGCGCGGCCATTATCCAAAGCCAACGCACCCATCAGCTTGAGCTTTCACATAATAGCGTCATCTAGTGGCAGGGTTCGTGGCCATTGCAGTGGCTCTTAAAGCAGTCTCTCAAAGCCAGCCCCTGGAATGTGTGACTCTTAGCTGCTTCAGTTCAACGCTAGAGCGTCTCTGACGCGGCATTACCTTGGTCAATTTCAGCCTCCGATCATTAATATGGATACAAAGTCTAAAACACAACTGGTAAAGGTGTGCTTCCACTGTTTTCGCTCTAACGGCCAACTCGCTGTTAACTTTGGCAGTGAATCACCTCGCGAAAGATTCTAGTTCCCGTTTAAGGCCAATGCCAGTCTCGACAGACGATAATTTCGTAAAACAGCTCGTGGCGCACTACTTCAATCTCGTACCGCCTGCTCACCTTTATTGTGACGAGATGTTTATTGTGAGGGAAAGCTTTTCTTTTCCATATGCTGCCCACTGACTTTGTCTGCAAGCCGGAAAGGCTGCACACGAGTGGTTGAGTTGAACTACTTGTTTGCGTCAGTTTTGCCGCTGTGGATAGTGTGCAAATTTCCTCCTCGTATGCATGCGTTTCCGAGGTGAGCGCGAGACACGATTGGTCAGCCTGGGGAGTTGGAATGTGCAACAGGGCGGAGTCATGCCAGTTGTTTCCCCTGAAGCTTCCGTACCTCAGTCGCGCATGCATGATAGCAAGGCTTCTTTTGATGTTTTGAGAAGAGTGGGGCCTTCTGGGGCACAATTAGAAGAGGCATTTCGTTTCGCCTTTGAAACACAGGTGGAGCACTTGCCGACGTGATCAGTGTTAAGCTAGCAACGCGTGCGTTTAACGCGACTACCGCTATTCCAAAACGACCAGTGCCTGTCGCCAACTTACAGAACAAGCGTACTTTTCTGCCAGTTCTTATATCATATGTATTTTATTAACATATAAAGCAGCGAAAAACGTCCATGTTCTTCTTAACAACGTAGCTCTCAGCTTGAAAAGTGTGATTGATGTAAGGCCTACAATTACTTAAACGCTTGCCACACAGCAAGTTTAATGCCGCTCACGACAAACTAAGATTTTTCATATTAGTGTTATGCGCAGGCATCACCGCTAAAGGGCACAACCTGATACTTTATGCGGATGACGGCGAAGATGAGAGGGCAGCATAATAGGAAAAAATCTGTTCCAGTTAATAATAAATGCCTTGCTGTGGAGCTTGTTACTTATGTGAAACATTTAGACGACAGATCAACAATTTCGGAAAATATAAAAGAAATATATTCAGGATGTGCCCGCACGCTACAAAGGCAGGCAGTAGCTTATCGAGGTCTGCGACGGTCTGCGACCGAAACTTATACTATGGCACAACAGCTATCAAATGCAAGCAAAGCGTTACCGTCTTGGGACGCCAAACAGGGGAAGCGATCGTGTGCACATTGTTTAGCGACAGCCATTAGTGTCTATTGGCATAAGATGAAGAAGACGCCCATGCACTGCCAAAACCTTTAACTAGCAGAACGGACAGCGGGCGGCTGACTATTCTGATTTCTTCTGAGCCAATGAAATGGTTCCCGAATGACGTACTTGCTCATATTTTTATGTGTCTCAACAGAATGATCGAATTGTCAGCGTTGTTTGTGTTCCTTCTGGTATTTTATACCCTCCCTACCGGGCTGACCTTGAGAAAAGCCACGTGTGATAACTAGCCGAAATTTCCACCCTTCTACACTCTATACTCTGTGCCACAGTATATTCCGACAAGTGCGGGAAGAGCTGCCGGAGCCGGAAGTGAAGTGTGGAAGTTGGGAATATGTTTAGAGCGTTCTTAAGGTCCGCGATAGGCGGAAATTGTCGATGCTACGCACAAGGTTATCACAATTTCGGAAGCTGCTGAGAAGCTCCTCGTGAACCGTGAAGACAAAAACATTTCATAGTCTGATAGCTGCGAAGAAATTCTGAGACAGAGGTTGACAGTCAGGGTAAGCAACACATGTGTCTGCACTTCTTCCTTCCAAGCTCTTCTCAGAAATTTCATTAGCAGAGGGAGCTAAGGCAATATATTTAGAACTGAAGTAGGCACAATTAGGAGGACGCCCTGCTGTTTGGCGAAACCGCCAGCAGATTCTTCCAACGGGCACGCGTAGATGTCAAAACCCCTGCTGTTTGGGATATTCCAAACAGCTGTGACATCTCACAATAGCGCTTCTGCAGTGCTTGCGTCACTTGCACACAACAGCACAACAAACAATATGGCGGCGCTCAAAGTGCACTTAGTGAAAAGTTTGCCAGTATTCGCAACTGTTTTCTCTAAGGTGCGAGTTATAAGAACATGATGAAAGAACGTGGTTTCTCCAAGGCATTTATTGTATACGAAAATTCTCCAAAAAACAAGCCTACACGGGAAAGAACTAGGTAGAATCTCTGCTGGCGCCTGTCCTGTCTTTTTTTTTTGTCTGGCTTCTTTGTCCCTTACCTCGTTTGCGCCGTCTTCGGCACACGTGACAGGTATGAACCAACTAGCTGAAACAAACACTTGAGGGACACTAAAGTTCACCTTAGAGTATAACACGATAGCGTTCAAGGGCCGCTACGTCGCTTGACGGTCCCCTGGCGCAGTATGTCTAAGACATCAACACGCTTGTTGCCATCCCATACTGCATTATTGCACATCATCGCACATATAAATGATGACGCTAATTATTCATCCTAATTAACTAAGTGTTCAATTAAGGTAATTCGCCTTTAATATGGTGTGGGGTTCTCGTACAAGGCTTCCATTTATCCCACTGAACAAACGTTCCTCAGTGATGTAGAGGTATAGCGTACCCGACTCCCGACCCAAACGACAGCTGCTCGATTCCGCTTGACCGCCTCATTTCTTCTCAGCGAAACTGCTTTTCTACGTCACTACCGTCTCGACCAATCAGGATTTTTCCGCCACAACGCTGCTGATTGCGAGTTTTCCGCCAGACGGGACTTATAACGCTGTAGCCTTAAAAAAACTTTACTTGAGCATTCCTAACAGCGTTCCGGGAATTTTCAATTACCGTCCCTAGAAAGTGTCCTTGGCGGATCATACCGCAAGCACCGATGCGAGCTAAAACTAGCAATGTGATTTTGACTGTAGCGCGCCGGAAGACCTTTCTGCTGAGATTCTGTCCAAGTGCGAGCGAAACGTTCGGACACATGCATTACAGAAGGGATTCCAACTAAAAGTAACTGAAGTTGTTTCAAAATGACGGAGGATCTTAGCGAAGGAAAAATGTTGCTTGAGTCACTTGGACTAGCACCCACTATTTCGTTCATCGTGTCTTGTTAATTTAAGAATTTGGACTAAGTGGCCACTTTTTCAGACTATTCACTTAAGGAACATAATGACAACTCCAACATCAGGGACCATCTTGAAAAATAGCCAAGTGGGGTGGGTGTCCACGACAGGGTTCCCTTTACGCTATGCTTTTTTTTTGCCTGCATAATAAGAAATCCCACCACGGAATAGAAGAATACCACGTGACAGCACTATTTCAATGCACCAAGACGTGCTCTAAATGAACTAAATAGTGGTCCCTAGCAGTCCTTGGGCCACCGAAGTGGCTCAGTGATTATGGCGCTCGGCTGCATGACCCGAAAGACGCAGGCTCGATCCCGGCCGCGGCGGTTGAATTTCGATTCAGGCGAAATTCTAGAGGCCCCTGTACTGTGCGATGTCAGTGCACGTCAAGGAACCCCAGGTGGTCGAAATTTCCAGAGCACTTCACTACGGCGTCCCTCATAGCCTGAGTCACTTCGGGACGTTAAACGTCCATAAACAATAAACGTAGCAGTCGTTGGCACTTGTAGTGGCCGCGAGATTTGAGTCAACAACTGTTCACGCGTCGTGAAAAGCGAGAGCGCGTATTGCGTCACTATCCGGAGTGCAGTGCGGTCTTCGCACTTTTACTCGTGACGTGGCATAAAACCTACCGATATTATAAAATGCATGCTTTCCTTATAAACTTGAGCCGTAACTGCAATCTCTAATAAAAGCTAGTGCTGGAGAAAATGCTGCTCCTGGAGCGGTTTTTACGCAAAGACTAACGTAACAGTCATTGCATGTTCACTCACGTTCGCAACTTATCGGCTTCAAAAGCACCTCAGCTCAGGCTCACTTTGCACAACATGCCAGAACCTGTAAGAGAATCTTGAAGCTTTCGTATGACCTCATCATCAATCCTCGAAGGTTCTAGCCTCACGCTAACAATAAACGCGTTAGATAATGGTTTATGGTTTATGATGGTTTAACGTCCCAAAGCGACCCAGGTTATGAGGGACGCCATAGTGGAGGGCTCCGGAAATATCGACCACCTGGGGTTCTTTAACATGCACTGACATCGCACAGTACACGATCCTCTAGAATTTCACCTCCATCGAAATTCTATCGCCGCGGCCGGGATCGAACCCGCGTCTTTTGGGTCAGCAGCAGAGCGCCATAACCACTGAGCCACCGCGGCAGATACGTTATATAATGCTGACGGTTATTTCGCGGCTATGGCTAACGGCAAGGACCGTCGGGAATAGCGTATCTGAGTCAGATATATTTAGTTCTTTAAGAGCAGGATATTTAGTTCTTTAAGAGCAGGAATGGCAGCGTTGAATAGACTGCTCTTACACATGACATTTGTCCTTGTTTTTTTTACTAAACCGGCTTTCTTTCGATACGCCAGTCAAATTGTTAAATATAGGGTACCTTGCCGCGAATGCCCCACCACCAACACCACCTTGAGTTACATCTGCTCTTCCTTGTCTTGTGGCTTTCGATTTCTTTGAAAGGCCAGGGAAAATAAGCGTCGATTGTTTCGTTCTGAGAAAAGAGTAAATTAATCGCTTTGCGCAAAGGGTTTCTTGGTAGTCTGTAGTCTGTTATTTTTCTCTCCGTTCCACTCACACGAAGGCGTACATTCCGCATGCAGAAATCCATCAGGCTCAAGAGTTCTATTCAACAAAAGCTTGGGTTCTCATACTGTCATTCTCCGTTTGTTATCTAATACTATATGGCGTCATAAGAGTGCGTCATTGCCTACTGGCCAATGAGCATTAAGCCTTGCGGCTGCCTTCAGATTAGGTGTTGCGTAGCTCTATTGAAATCGCGTAAATTAACAGTTCTTTGCGAGAGAGGAGGACATTTTGAATGTCCATATACACAGTCGCTTACCCCATAGTGAAGGAAAATTAGATGCAGTTTTTTTTCCCTTCGGCATGGTTTTCAACCTTCTTAGTAAACATTTTCTAACTGAGCATTTCTCTATGAAGAAGCAAGGCAATATAAACTGCAAAAAAATTTCATCAATGTTTCTATTTTATCAACCTAAATGCGCTACATATTGTCCTCTACACTACGTATGGGAATGGTTTATGGTATATGGGGGCTTAACGTACCAAAGCAACTCAGGCTATGAGGGAAGCCGTAGTGAAGGGCTCTGGAAATTTCGACCACCTGGGGTTCTTTAACGTGCACTGACATCGCACAGCACACGGACCTCTAGAATTTCGCCTCCATCGAAATTTGACCGCCGCGGCCGAGATCTAACCCGCGTCTTTCGGGTCAGCAGCCGAGCGCCATAACCACTGAGCCACCGCGGCGGCCATCCTATGGGAATGATTCGATTATTGTGGTCATGTGGTCAACGAAAAGCCATGAATGCAGCTGACTAGCAGTGAAGAGGCAAAAACTGAATCTTGAAACCTATCGCGACATAATGCAGTCCTGAACCGGCCCTCATGGAGTAATAAAATATCCTACTACTCTACGTCCTGCCTATCGCATCTAGGTATTTTTTTCGAGAATAATTTCAACTCCATCAGCATCAGGCCCGCAACGTCCCTTCGTGGACAAAGGCCTCACCCATCAATCCTTAATTACCTCTCTTATACCACGTGCCTTTCGGTTTCATTACCGCCTATCTCCTCATCTTATTTTCCCACCTAACCCTCTAATGCCCTTAGCTACGCCTCTGTTCTTTCTTGCCGCGCGCCCTAACAGGCCACAGCTTCCCTGTATTACAAGTTGCATGTTTACTGGAAGCACGTTTCTTCATGACAATTATCGCTAAAGTGCAATGAACTCCAGTCGGGTATTAACTTCATACTGCTGATTTTTTTCTTGCTATTTACTGCTATCATATTCCACCTCCCAGTAGCCCTCGAGAGAGGTACTGGGATCAAGACCCCGCACCTCCACCAAGATGCTACAAGCAGCGGTTTATCCAGTCCAGGACGGGCGACTGAAGTCATCTGGGTCCACTTGCTGAGTGCGAGGTACGTCTACCTCATTCTCTTAATCTTCTGCTTAGCATCGCCGCCTAGACAGACGAGGCATCGCCTCTTCATGAGTGTCACAGTATCAGTTCACTACCAAGCGAGATGCGCAAGCTAGCGTGGCTCGAAACGCGTTCCACACGCTGCAGACCATTTCGAGAGCACGTGCCCTTACCTGCTTGGAAGATGCAGTGTCGGGAAGCCGCCTATTGCAGGAAATTGGTAGCACTACCTTCTTCCAGCGTACGCCGACGACGCGGACTTCAACGTGGCAGGCTACTTCTTTCGACGAAGTGCCGCTGAGTTAACGAGGCGCACCCAGTGCACAACATGTGTCTGGAAATGCAGATGGCGCTGCTAGCCCTTGAGCGATGGTTCTTTTCTTTCGACAGACGGGTATGTGCAGCTCGGTGAAGACACTTCAACAGAGTCTTTGCCTTATCATTGGGTATGCCTCGTCACGGAGTCAGAAACAATGATCCAGCTCGGCAAGCAGCAGCAGTCAGCAGGGCGCTTCCCTTGAGTCGACGGCTCAAAGTGAAAAGCCTTTGTATTCTATAGGTTCATGCTCACTAATTCTCATTTCTGCTGTCATAAGAGCCTTCGCCTGGAACTTTGGTTAAGCGCCTTTAAAACACTGAGAGCAGCGCTGCTTCTCAGTGCATTTTCATTTGACTCGTAAGAAGAGTGGTTACTATTGCTCAGAGTGGCTGTCGGGCCAGTTGGTATGTCATGACGAAAGTTTTATCGCTAGCGAGCTAGGACGGAAACGAAGAACACAACACGTGCTCATACCGTGCTCTGCAGACAGCTGTTGCTATGTGCGACCCGGTGACATCTGGACTGGCGGAAGCACATACAGACTTGCCGGATGAACTAAAACTGAACTTGAGCAGAATGGCTGTTCGGGCGAGTTGGTATGTCATGATGAAACAGGTTAGCGCACGTGTTGTCTTCGTGTTCGTCCTCCTTAGCAAGCGCTAAAGGTTTCATCATTACTGTTGGTGCTTGGACCAGGATAAGTTTCTCCTCAGATTAATCTTCGTGTCAAAAAATCGCCTTGTTTTAAAATGTTTGTGGTTCTATCAGCAACGTTTACTACTTACAGCCCACAGCTCAATGATTCTAGTTAGGCGGTGCTATGTAGAACTCCCCCGGTGGGCAGCTAGATAAAATCACGCTCTTTTAAAATTTCTCAATCGATTTTGGCTTGTATCTCGATGACAGACAAATCGTATGAGGAGGGTTTTATTTCTTTAGCGTATAAAGTACAACCTACTCAGATGCCTAAGACAACTTAAAACTGGAATGCAGTAGCAATAGATTTCACATTTGACGCAGCCTCTGTTGCAGCCTCTGTGTGTGTTTGCGCCAGTTTGCAATTTTCGGTCTATCAAGCGCCATATTCGGACTGCAAGCTGCAGCAGGAGGTATCCGCTATGCTGTGATGGCGATAATATTTGCTTATATCACTGTTTCTTTCACATTTTTCATATCAATTCTCCATCTAGGTTGCTGTCTAGTAACTGTGTTGTTTACAGTCCCGCGGGCAGATTGTATGGCGTCACATAATCACCTGACCTCTCTCCATTAATCATTAATTTAATTGCCGCCTACCGTCAGGAGCATGTTGTAATGACGCCACAAGGTCACGTGACAACAGTCGATCAATTGACAGTTTTCTTCTCTGACATCGGCAGGGTTCTGATGTGGCGACAACTCTAATACTAACGTATCAAAAAGCGTGAAACGAGGTAGGAGTGGCTATCTGCTGCATGAGAATGGCCCGCGTAAAGCATAGCAGTAGGTGGTCGATCAAAATGGAGAGGAATTTCAATGTAATCGTTTCACTCCATCCACATTAATATGGATGCGAAAACAATCCACCATCATACACGCATGGCGTCAAAAAGCTTATCATTACGGAAGTAGTGAAGCACAACACTATTCGCACATGATATACGCCCGTTAGCCATGTGTACTGAGCGATCTTTGCTTACAAATAGCGCCTCGTTTTTACATAGGCCCTTCAGTGCAGGAAAAGCACCTCCTTAGAAACACAGGTCAGGCGCGTTACATGAACTGCGCTGCCATGCCATCCTTTAAGAGATCTACTTCAACGAGGACAATTTGTTGTTCCCATGCTACGTCTCTAATGTTAGCACAAGCAATATCACCCAGCGACACTTAGCGGCTCTTCTATGTCTTTAGAGTGCAAATATATGTAACGGTTCGCCTAAGACATCTTTTTTTCATTGGACAACTCGTACAGCAACGTCTGAAAGTGCCGACGCAGCACTGGCAACGGATTAAACGACGGTGTTCCGCGGGTGTCGATCCTTCATGAGCTAGATCGCAGTGCTCCACCTTGTGGTACTAACTTCATAAAATCACTAATGCCCTCCGCATTATTAAAAGCGTACTTTTGTTCAGTACCTTGCCTGTTACTTCGCATATTTAATTCTGTTTTTTAATCTTCCTTGAAAAAAACTGGTTGTTGGAAAATATTGAGCGACAACCACACGATGCCTGCTACTATGTTTCGAAATGTCTAAGGCGAGTCGAGCTCAAAACAAGAATAAGGCCTCGCTATCAAGATTTCACTTTCTCATCACTGCGATACCCATAACTCAAACCTGCCATCAGATTGGAGCCGTCATTTGGAAAAATTCAAGCACGAACCTGCTCTTTTGTCCCAGCAGATCGTGAATGCATAACGGGGCATGCACAGTCCCTCGGAGTATTTACCAAGACAGTGGATACATAACACTCAAGATTCTGTCGTAAAATTCAGCCCTAGTTCTCTGATGTCCGTTAAATGCGCGCCACTTCCACGAAAAAAAAGCCATTGCTTGCGAATGTTTTCACTATTTCTTCTTAAAATACGTAAAATCGATGCGTGAGCTTAGTATTTTTTGCTTCGGAAACGTAAGCTCACGATCACCTGGCCGACTTCCAACCATATAAGCAGCTGGGTAGCAGCCTTCCTAATTAACTCATTCGAACCTCGCATCAGCCGTTATTTCACACGTGATCACTTGAACATATTGCACAAGCACACGGTTAATTAAACAGTTCGTAGTCAACTGTATGGGCTCAATATCCTGGGGAAGAGTTTACAAAGTGTACTCTTACAATGTACGCAATGATTTTCTGGAACAAGACAAGCTTTCGGTTAGAGCGCTGTTTCAACTTAAGAGAGGGGCATGCAAAGAATGTTTGCGTCAACATGCAGCGAAAGTCACGACTTTTTGCTCATAAACGTAAGTGGTAACTACCTAAAACAAAACGCGTTCAGTACCATATGCTTATCCGGAAAAAAAAAAACATATATTGCCTACGTACCCACCAACCGCTACAGGGCTTTTGGAAGAATCGCCAGCTTGCTGTTCACTGCTCTGCTCTTTCTGAAGGCGGTGCATTTCCGAGAAACTACAGCTTGGAGCTCGAAGTCACCTATCCGCCACGTTAGTTCTTTCCTGTTTCTTATTTATTCCTGCATGCCCAATAAATTCATTTCGAGTCAAGCACATGGCCAAAGTCCCACCCCGGCATTTTGTCGCGTCGTGTACATTATTCTAATGCAGCCTTCCCCAAGGCTTGAAACCCCGATGCGAAGATTTTTATGCTGAAAACGAACTAAAACAGTCGTTTTTCCAAACCCTGGAAAAATATTCTGCAGATATAAAAGGTCGTTTTTTTTTAAAGGCTTAACATATAAACATAGAATTTTTTTGCGATTCCGGCAAAACTTGTTTTGAGTCCTTTGCTGAGCCAAATCCGGGGAGCGAAAGCTGCAATCGCTCAGGAGGTACAGCCAATGGTAGTTTCGAGTTGGCTATAAACAACAGTGCTTTGGACGCCGGAATTACTGGAACTGCCCCATGAACACGTAAGCGTTCTTCTCATCGCCGCTTAAATAACAGGATGGAGCTCTAAAGGTAATTGAACAAACCAAAAGTGATCTCAAAAGAATTGAAATAAAAAGGGGCGCTCGTGAAGCATTTAAGGCATGTGTGGAAAAACACCGGAATGTTGTTTTTGAACCCAGTACAACCACAGTGGCGGAAAAAGGGCTGAGGTGGCAACGTTCTCTGTACTTGCCAAACATCACATACCGTTCACTTTTGTTGACTATAAGGAAACACCTTTTTGAGAGTGTTTCGAGATTCTAGAATCACCGCGTACGTCACTTCGTGACGTCGACGTGCAAGGGCAATAATAAAGAAAATTATCAGCTGCAGGAGAGACTGCCACGCTGGATGAAACTGTTCTAAGTGTGCCTCAGAATGTTATTCGGATTTCTTGTCAAGCTCCAAATGTTATGGATGGCAGTTTCTTCACTGCTGAAAGAAGGCCAGAACTTGGTTTTAGATTACTTTCATTTATTTGCCATAGTGGTGCACTGATTTCTAGCCAGACCTTCGAATGTCTACCACGTCCTCATGAGTACCTGCTTCGTGCTGCATTAGTACATACAACTCGACAGAAGGAAGATGCTCACGTAGTCAGACACATGCAGGCTTTCGTTACCCAAAGCTGTAATGCGTACGCTGGAAGACTGGAACAACATGAGGGTGACCTTCAACGGGCTGCCATATGTCACAAATTAAAGTGTATTGAGTTCACTGCAAATAAATTCAATTGTGAGTACAGGACGGCATGTCTTGTGTTCCATACGTATGTGCCAAGCTATCTGAACGATTTAGCCTGTTATCCTCTCCTGAGAGTGCGCTGATAGCTGCTCATTCAGAGAAATTTTCTACCTTTCTACGAAAATTCCTTTTCAGAGATGGGATTTTGAGGTGTGGCCTAGACGTTTCAAGCTCTCGGAGCAGGCCTCTCTCAAGAAAGATGTTTCCGACAACGCCGATTTTCTGCCGCAGAAGGTGCCGCAAAGTATGTCCGCCTTCATTGCCGAAATTTCTTCACAATAGCAGTCAAAAAGATGCAAGTCGGCCTTTCTTTTAACTCCGGACTCTTCAACGTGTTTCGGCCAATTCAAAACTGCACTGCGCTCGAATATTCAGAACTATGCAGACGGCTCCTCAGTTCTCCGAAAGCGCTTATGCTGCAATGTGGGCTGGTAAACTATGGCAGTGCAAAGTAAATATTTCTCGCTATATATTCATAATCAGAAATTGCACTTTTCTTCGAAGTGGGCATAGATACAATGTGATTTCAGATATTAAAAACTTAAACTTCCGCATCACTTCGCAGACGGAGATACCGTTCTTCCTTTCGAGATCACATAATGCTTAACCTATTCCTAACATTACAGTGCGATAACATTACAGATCCCTCCTGTGCTAGTACTCGGCCTATAGGCCCATATATATGAAATTGCTCATTCTCTATTTTAAATTCATAGATCGCTGGGATTCCTCACACCACTACTGGCGCAGTGGTGCAGCGGTTAAGCGATGCGCCACTGCCCCAGCTGGTGACTGTGTCAAGCGCAGCCACCGGGGTGGATTGTGAGACGCAGGCTGCTCTGCCCGAGACGCCTCTCGACGCCAATCACTAATTTAACTGCCAGCTGCCACTGTGCGAAGTTGGCTCACAGCCCAGTGGACAGAGTGTGGCCACCAGTTACGGTGGGCAGGTTGCAATAACGTAATGTGAGAAAAGTGGTTTTACTTGGTCACACTCCACCGTCGAATACGAGGCTATATATATATATATATATATATATATAATATATATATATATATATATATATATATATATATATATATATATATATATATATATATATATATATATATATATATATATATATATATTCACCTAGCATTATATGCTAAAGCCAGAAGTCTCTCAGGCCACTCCCTTCAGCTCATTCCAAACCTGTCAAGCGAGGCATTGCAAAATAATGTTTCCGAAACGCCTTGGCGAAATCATGCAGGCATGCATTGCAAGACGGTTTTCGAAATCAGGTAGAGCGCCTGGTATATATACTGCATGCGTCCACCTCAATCGTGTGCTTAATGTCACATCTGCTATAACAGTTACAAAGGTCAGATATAGTATCTTCATCTATGTGATGACCAACAGAGCCGCTATGCATCAAACGCATTTCTCAACCCGATGCCGGCATTTCTCATCAGAAGCGCAACCCTCATAATTTTCTCCAAGTTATTGCTGCTGCCGTATTTTATGTTCCAAGAGTGGTACAAGAAACCTACTTAATTTTCTAAAATTATATTTCTCGAACACGCACGAACTCGTTGCGCTAGTGCTTAATAATTTGAGATGAAGAACGCTCACCTGCACTTTCCACACGTTGGTCCTGATGGAAGCATTCTATAAAAAATGCATATTCTTTCATTTGTGTAATGAAAGATGACGAAACATGCTGTAGCCGTCACCTCATTACCAGACAAACGATGATAATGCACACAGGCGGTGGTGATGAGACTAGTTTCAGCCGAATATATGTATTTAAGTGGTTGCCGAGTGACAGCTTATCTTAAATTCTCATGATTTCAACTGAAAAATAAAAAATCGGGCCTTCTTGTAAAGTCTTTACCGGCACGTATAACAACTGTACCACTCTTGGGTCCCCTCTATCCTGTCATCTCTACGCACTGTACTCTGGATCACTTCACACTGCCGTTTTATATCGCCACTATACTCCGTCTCATATTATAATGGAGGAGTATTGGAAGCTACAGAGCCGGCTCCAGCAAAGCAATGGGCGAGCTCTTAAAGTTGTTCGCGCTTTCAAATGCTGCGGAATTAGCGACAAAATTTTGACACAGTGTGAAAGGTTATCAAAATTTGCTGGGGTCACTTGCGTGTTCATCACTACAGATTGGATGAAATGCCCTGATAGCGCTATAGTTCCATAGGTGGTGAGCAAAATTTTTTCCGTCGGAGGAGCAGTGGAAGTGCCTGACTCACTAAATTCAAGATGTCATCTAAACTGCCGTCTGAAAACCTTGTCATGAGTGATTTTTTGAACTAAAGAGGCAACTTTCCTGATAATGTGCCGGCAACTTTCCTGATAATGTATTTGTAACTGTCAGGCTCACAAAGCGGGGGGGGGGGGGGGGGGGGGTGCATTTTTACCGATGGGTGCGCGGATTTGCAACCACGCAGGACGCTCCCAATAACGCCCCTACGCTCTAACACGAATACGCCTATGTGGGAATAAAAAGGGTGTAGACTCTATTCTAGCGTACTCCCTTTTATGAAAGGAAGTTTTCTACAGGGCAGCTTACTCTGTTTTTTACTGTTTTCTCTCTAGAGTGTACCGGGCCGGCAAGGGGGCCCAGAAGATGTCCCGACGCGCTCTAATCTTCTAGGGACATCGAGGGTGGAGGCCTCTGAACCAGACACAGGCCACGATTTTCTCACCCAAAGGAGACTGTTAGACCCGAAAATGGACACTGCCGCAGGTCCAAGTTAGTGTTAGCTTCCCCTACTAAATGCAGTCGTTATAAATGTAGATAGCCACTGTGATTAAGTCAACAATGCGAAAGCAACCGAGCATCAGCTGTTTTTGCGAACAGCCATGTAAAGAATATTGCTTTGTATACTCGGTTTACAAAATGTTCCGTAAGTCTCATAGCAACGCTTTTCCATATTGTTTGAGAGCGAGTCTGCGGTTTATAATTATCAGGTAACTAGTTCAAAAAACGTTTTCGGGAAATTAGTCCATCCGTCAACTTTTCGGTGTGTCCAAGCGTTGCGAGGCGATGGCATCTGAGATCGACGAAGCGGCGTCGTAACACCATCAGAATTTCATCTGGTATTTATTTTTTTAATCTGAATTACGTCAGGGATAGTTCTGTGCAGTTAATTAAAGTGTGCCGGGATAGTGAACAGGACCATTTTCAGTTATTTCTTTGGAGCCCCGAAAGGTCCAACAGACGTCAACTGCACTGACGTGGCGACTTCTTTTGCATGCACTGTCCGCAAAGAGAACTAAGCTTCCCAGTGACAGTGCAAAGGACGAAGGAAAAATGCGTGCAAAGGACGACCACGCTACAGATCCAAATAAAAACCTTCTTTCAATAAAAATCCGCATAGCCGATGTCGCAGTGCCACACGCACCTAAAGCTACGCGCTCAAACAAAGTCATATATTGTTTGACGACGATGTATCAGCACAAAAAAAGCAAACCCTGTCCTGAATCTAAAAACAAGAGGAAAAAATTGGAGAGGAGACTTAAGCTCCGCCTTAAGGGTTAGACGCGATAGCGTAATGGGTTAATGCCCATATATGCAGAACTGGTCAATCTCTCCTTTACATTCATTTATCTTTGGGAGTCCTTATACCCCTCCTGACGCAGTGGTGCAGCGGTTAAGCGATGCATCACTGCTTTGCGATGGCAGGTGCTGTCACCGGTGCGACTTGAGCAATCCATGTGGCTCTCCCCGAGCAACTTGTCACGATCAGACATTAATTTACTGCCATTTGCCACAGTGTGCAGTTTACTCACAATCCGGTGGGCAGGTTGTGAAGATACGACAGGATCACGTGACCTAGGTGGGCCTTGTAGGTTGCTTCTCCTGTGATTTTGCTTGAATTTTTCGCCCACGGTCATCGACTCCGTCGACAACGGCTTTATGCATAATTCATACATAAGGGTTTTCTGCGACACGAGCTTCTTAACGCTATCGCGTTAAAAACAAGCAACGCAGATAGAGACTTCAAGATAGCTGGCACAACTACAAGTTTCATTTTTGAGGTAGGCCGCCACTGTAGGCAACTGCACGAGAGCCCGTGCCCTCACCTGGGCGTATTGGATTGATTGCGCTTTGAAAGTGACAGTGATCACGATTTAATACACTTTTGATAACCTGATATTCTGCTCCTGCTGTCGTAGCCATGCATAGACTTTATCATTCAAGAACAACAACGTGGAGGTAAACACGAAACTACTGCTCGCCAAGTCGAAAGGAAGCGAAAGATTGGGCGTCCATGCCGTGACATTACCTCGGCTGACCATGAGAAAGCACCACTCAATATTATTAGAGCAAGGAGGGGGAAAGGAGCAAACAAAAGTTGCGGTGACAACAGCAAGCAGGTCAAGGAAACTCGGGGAGGGTGAGAAGGTACACGCGCGCTTATCGCTGTTGGCTCGAGCATGATAAGATGCACCGAAACTATAATGAAGCGGGCGAAAAGGCACAGGCGAGTAGAAGTCAAGAGTTTCTCGGGAAGAAACAAACAGAAAATTATCGGGGAATGTCGCGGGCCGTTGCTTGGTATTGGCGGCAGGATTAAATGATGGTCTCAACCGCAACGCAGCAGTAGTACTTGAACGCTTAACGCAAGAGTGGAGGATAAGCTGGTAATATCATCGCAGGTGCAGATCATGGTGTGCAGAGTACCGGGGGCGCGAGGACGGAACAAAACTTTCGAACATACATTGAGGTGCGATGAGCAAGCGGTGGCAGAAATTTTGGAGAAAATGTCGTCCATTTTAACAGAAGAGCAAGAGCAAGAGAAGAGGAATATGGAGGTATGTGTAGTAGGTTTTTAGGAGCCAGCGCTAACGACGGTGTTCGGAGTGGCTGGAAGCAATGAAGGAAATGTCACAATGGAGGCCGAAACAAACAAAAAGTCTCTTGACAGATTAGGAAGATATCTATAAAAATTGAATTTAACACCAGGATAGCTTACATAGACATGCAAGGCAGCCGAAAGAGAGCGAAATTGTTAGAAAATAGAGCACCAGCTGAGAAAGAAGATTTAGGCGTCCACCCTCTGTTGGACACACATCTAAGGAATCTAGAAGACCCTCTGTTTATTGATGGCTATATCTAGGATGGGTACAACAGAATAACAGTAAAGACGAAGGGAGGATGGATTGGTATGCTGATACACTAAAGAAACTAACTAGAAAAGAATAAATTCAACTTGCGAAGAACATGACTGGCTATCGGGAATCATTCCAGGCAAAAGAACATAGCTAGGCCTACCCCCTCTACCTACAGGAGACAACTTCAGGCAATAAAATATAGTAAAATATCTGCATGACCACGAAAAATAATTTGGAGACGGTGCCGAGGTGGTTCTATTGGCGACATGAATGGCTGCATCGAGGATCTGGAGGAATAGACAGATAGTAATGGGAAGTTAATGCTAGAACTCTGTGAGCAGCGCCACCTACTTGCTTTAAATAGAGAACCGAGTTGGGAAGCACAATTCACATGAGAATTTCAGAACAGTCAATCGGCCATTGAATACTGCCTAATGTCACAGGGAATCTACTGCAAGCGCGTAAAATTGCCAATATCCCTGGAGGGGTGGCACAGTTTTGGGAAGTGATTATAAACGTATTATTCTGCGCATATTAGGCGCGAAAAAAAGATAAATGCAGGAAACATGAAAAGGAACGCGATTTTAAAAGGCGAACAAATAGAGCCAATAGCGGCAGGCGATGGGAAGCAAGAGGAAGGTGACTTTGGAAAAGTGCAATTACAAGCAGTTAGAGCGACTGATCGTTAAGAAAATAAAACAAGTAAAAGTGGCTAACTCCTGGAAAGGAAAGAGGTAGCAACGGAGCTGGTGCAATAAAGAAATTAAGAAAGCCATCCAACAATGGCGCGTGGCTTTGAGAGAACAAAAAAGGCGACAGACGCAGCTGTCTCATGACGAAATAGATAAAACATTGAGATCGTAACCAAGAAAGACACTGGATGCACAGATCCTCGTCCGGGGTAAAAAACGTTTGAGGTCACTGCGGTAACCCGCATTGGAGGAATGCGAAAGCATTGACACCTACTCGTTTCTCTTTGCCCCTCTTAGCTTCACTTGTCCATTCTCCTCACATTTACTCGATTAAGCACTGCTGAAAATTCATCCAATTTTCCAATTACCACAATTAACTGTTGTACCTAATTAGTTCCATCAATTGCCCATTTTGAGTTTTCAAACTTGGCGCCACGTTTCGATTTCAAGTTTGGCGCCACGCGTTGGCTGCGCCCACACTGCCGGCGGCTGCGTTTTTATGGAGGAAAAACGCTAAGGCGCCCGTGTGCTGTGCGATGTCAGTGCACGTTAAAGATCCCCAGGTGGTCGAAATTATTCCGGAGCCCTCCACTACGGCACCTTCTTCTTCCTTTCCTCTTCCACTCCCTCCCTTATCCCTTCCCTTACGGCGCGGTTCAGGTGTCCAACGATATATGAGACAGATACTGCGCCATTTCCTTTCCCCAAAAAATAAATTATTATTATTATTATTATTAAATTTGGCGCCACGCTTTGCCCTGAATCCGTCCACTTTTTGGATATTTTTTGCTCTAAATAATTAACTAATCAAATTATCGACATAAATCTTTTTCCGACACCAACCTCGCATTATCCCTTTTCGATTGCAACCATTCGTTTGGCGCTACCTCTTCTAAGTTCCTCACAACTGCTGCGGACATGTTTTGCGAACACGACCTTGTCGACGTAGCCTAGTAGTGCTTTCGCATTAATAATGTAATAATGCATCGTTCGCCGTTGACCGTTCCCAAGCAGTAGTTCAGCGCTTCCGTCCACACCCGCCGCGGTGGCTCAGTGGTTACGACGCTCGGCTACTGATCCGGAGTACCCGGGTTCGAACCCGACTGTGGCGGCTGTGTTTTTATGGAGGCAAAACGCTAAGGCGCCCGTGTGCTGTGCGATGTCAGTGCACGTTAAAGATCCCCAGGTGGTCGAAATTATTCCGGAGCCCTCCACTACGGCACCTCATTCTTCCTTTCTTTCACTGCCTCCTTTATCCCTTCCCTTACGGCGCGGTTGAGGTGTCCAACGATATATGAGACAGATACAACTCCATTTCCTTTCCCACAAAACCAATTATTATTATTAATATTCTTATATTCCGTCCACGTCGTCCTCCATCTATCCCTTCCCTTACGGCGCGGTTGAGGTGTCCAACGATATATGAGACAGATACAGCTCCATTTCTTTCCCCCCAAACCAATTATTATTATTATATTCCGTCCACGTCGTCCTCCATCTACTTGTCCGTTGTCTTTATGCGCTGGCGCTCCAAAGGTCATGGAAGATCAATTAGCCCAATAGCAAGTGTTACGGCACGAGCAGCGCGCATCCGTAGCCGCCGCGCGGTTGCCTGCGTGCATCTGACGACCATAGAGTTTCCAAATATTACCTAGAGGGAAAGCTGGCGCCACCATTTATGCGAGTTTCTGAAAGAGCCTTGCAAAAGCACTTCATCCACCATGGGAATACCGGGAAGACAGCAAGGCACACTTAGCTGGGCCCTAAAACATCACTACGACTGCAGAAATACAAGTTTTCGTAAATATATGTTGCAAGGAAGCGTTGTTTTGCAATCAACATGCCCTGTAATAAATTATGGTAACTGCACATTGCAATAAATGAGCAGAAAAGCAGACAAGTACCGAATTTGCTTATGGAGAGAGAGGACTTTCTCTTTATGGCCGCCAAACATAGCTAACCGTGGAAGATAATTTTTTGTGATTAATAGACACGCTTTTTAGGGCAAATATTCTTTCAAAAAAATTGTTACCGCCTAAAATGGTAGACTATAGAAGCTTTCGTTAACGCATTGTGAAAAATATAAACGTTTCATTGGCGTAGCCTGCTGTTGCGGGACGCGCCCTATGTCCGTGCATAGGCAATGTTAGCGCCATGAGAAACTTGCCCGAGCCCCCGCTTTTCCTTGAGCTACTGGTTTGCGCACAGTAAGTGCCGGCTGTCGGCATGTCCTGGCGCTGCACTTGCAGACTCTTCCAAGAAAAACATGCATTGGCAAGCGCAAGCCTGTCCAACCACAAGTAAGTGGCGGCCGTGTTCATGCTAACGAGTGCAGCATGCGAGTATTTTCTTCAATTAATCCATAAAGTGGAAGTCGTTCCTCCATATGCAATGCGCGGCAACGGCCAGTCTTCGAAATGAACCAAACATAATACTCGGCGAGTACATTGACACAAATTGCGCTTGTCGAAGTATTTAGGCCTTTAAAGTGTCTCCGAAATTCCCACGAGAAATGTGCACAGTGATCATGGCAGCACGCTGCAGAGTTCTCAGTTCACAAAAAATAAAATCTTGTTCCCTTCCTTCGCATTTCAATGCACAGGTAGCACACGTTCCAGCTGAGCGAAACCCAACATATTCGCGGGTAAGAGGCAGATATTGGCGCTTGTGAGCAATAGAAGCCCTCATTAACTGAATGGAAAATTTTATCAGCCCTTTTTTTTTGTCACAAAAACATATTCGCCTTGCCTCTGCTTCTCCCCCATGCACTGCTGAGCCTTGTCTCTTTCGCTCGCTGTCGGTGGCACGTATGTACATTGGGTCTTTGCACTCGTAGCATGAGCAAGATTTTCACGAACCCCTGTGCGTGCTTTATTATTATCTCCAGCGCATCAAGTCATCCAATCAAACAACGCGCTCGGCGGTTACGAAGAGATATACGGAGAAAATCGGACCAGCCTTCCCTCGCGCTTTTTTTTCCCTTTCTGTGGAACGACAAGCACACAAACAAAAACTTATCGAACAATAATAAACCCTACATGCATGTGTTTGCAAATTACCGCTTTGAAAACTAGGCTCTCAGGAGTTAATCTCATCTACAGGCAAACTGCTTGCAGCAGCATACAGAACAGCTTGGCTGGTGATTCAGCAAATCATTATGTGAGCCCAATATTCCAAAGCATGTAAAAATGGTCCAGACACAATGACAGCAAAGAACCACACCGCACCGTTGTTGCGAGCTTTCCGAAAATTATAACACAATGGGAAAACTGAAAATGGTCTGCGAAAAGAAAGGCAAAGAGCTGATCCGGCCACCATGTGTAGCTTTTTCCCCATAAACGCTGTGAGAAGCTATGGGACATGAAAGCTCACAGGTATTGCAGCTCCCGTTCATTTATTAGTTTGGATACATTGAAAATGGAAGCGGTAAGGAAAGAAGTGAGAAAAAAGAAAGAAAATTTCTTCGACACTATGGTGGGCTTATAAGCGACGAATTTAACACTAAAATGCTTATCGCCAGCTTAAAAATCACCCTGAACGGGATTAACCTGTTCATGTTTCTGGCTACACATTCATCGCACGATACTCTGTGTGCAATCTTCGCTGTTCAGCATGTTCAATTCAGGTTGTCTTCTGCCAGATTCTCCCGGCCGTCACCAGTACAGCAGGGTACAGGAGTCGAGTAGAGTACACAAATAAAACCTCAAGGGCAGACACTGAAGGCTACTGCAGTCCGCAGATTCGTTCTACACTGTATCTTTCGCACTGCCGAGAGTCGGAATGGCACAAAAATGTCACTCTGCGGCTAACAAGAAGACTTCACATTTCTGAAGTTTATTTATTACAGGTTTCGCACCATCATGGTTCCAAGACGCAACGAAACAGCCCATAAAGAGCAAAACAAAATAAACACACCATACTAAAAACAAAAACTGCACACACGCACGCAATCATCGCAGAAGCATTAAGCAGTTTCATTGAGCACTGCTTGTTGAGTACAATACCACTCGCACAGCGCCGCACCGGTTCATCTGCTTAAAGGCTCTGCGCTATCACAAGCGAGAATAAGCTGAGAGCGATAACAGAGTATATTCTCACGACGAGGCTAAGCTCCGTATCAGAAACTGCATTTGGTCGATATACTGAATGAAAAAATGCTTGTAAGGTGATGAAAATATGCAGAATTTTATGACAAATGACATTTTATCTTGTTTTCGACGGCCGGTTCCAAGCAAGAGCGGCGGAACATTTACTGTTTGTAATGTTTTTTTCGAGAATTCCTAATGTTTCCGATATCTATCACATCAGTTAGAAGCAATTTGAAAGGGTATAGTACAGATTATATGTTTATATACATATATAGCCGAAGTCTAAGAAAGCGTCGCCTACCACATGCAAGAGTTCGCTACTTGGACTAAGTGTTCCTTCCTTCTGGTCTTAATACTGTTGCGGGGGTTATTTTGCACCGGTTTTTGAGATACGCCTCGTGAGAAGCATTATTAAAAAAGTTTAGAGCGGATACACAAGACGGGCGGCGAGACACACAACTCGACCTCTAATTTGCAGTTGAGCATTTATTTGATTATCCACCCAGACAAAGAAACGCGCATACGCGTCAATCCCAAACACGCCACGTCAGAGACCAGCTTTGAAACAACTGTTTGCAATATAGACAAGGATGTCAAGAGCATTACGCTTGAATCAGTTCTAAGAAGAACACGTGTTCTTAAAAGCAACACAAGCATCACTCAGGGTATTGTGTGCCTCTTGGAACCAGTTCGTGGCAAGCCCAGTGGGCTAGTCATAAAGTGCGCACAATTGTTTCAAAGCTGGTTCGTGAGGGATAGGAATGCATGTGTGGGTCTTTGTCTGGGTGGAAGATCAAATAAATATTCAGTTGCAAGTTAGTGCCTCTATGTGTGCCTCACTCTTTGTCGTGTGTTTCCGCGCTAAAATTTTTTGCATAATGTGGCACCAACTGCCCCAGCATTTTACCGTTCTGGAGGAAAACAACATTATCACAAAGTTATAACACCAAGTGCTTGCCGCCGGACATTTCAGCACACAGAATTTTTTTTTAAAATCTGTTAGTATGACATGCTCTACCGAATGGTCGCATTTTAATTCAAATCGCATGAACACATCAAATTTAATCTTGTATTGCAAATGCTGCATCAAACTGCATACACCTTCCACTCAGGTAAAAGAATCTTGCCGCAGAATTCTGGCATGTCGCCTGTCTTATACACTAATGGCTTCCAAAAACAGTTCGGAGGCAATAAAGTTTCTTAAGCCCATGTTTTGCAATCTTTTTTCTCACTGGTTTCTCTCCTCTGTCAAAGATTACCGCCGAACAAGAGCCGTTGACTGGAATCGTTTGCTTGCTACCAGCACCGGCATCAGAGGCGGCAGATACCAGTGCTAAATTGACAAACGAATGAATCGGCAAAAAGACTTTTTGCGGATTACAAGGCCTCAGATGAGTTAGAAATATTGCACGTTCTCTTCGCACATTCTCAGAAGGTGTACATAGCCACATGGCCTAGGTTGCGGGGTAGGCAGTCCTAGTAAAGCGCTATCTTCCTCTCTATGGGACGACGGCACAAGTGGCACAGGTAGAGGTTCTCAGAACACACCGAGCATGTTCCGTGTCCGCATAGGAAGGCTATGTCGCGAGGTCTGTCCACGCAGATCCCGCACGTGTGGCGGTCTTCCAGCTCTCGCACTCTGCTGTCCAGCTCTCTGTCCCGTTCTGCATTTGCCTTCTGATTCGCTTCCGGGCCTGTGATGGGAGTTCCATCTGCAGTAAGCACGTAAACAGAACTTCGATGGTGGAAGCCGCAGTCATAACGTAGTCATTAAGTTAGACAATAGAGAGCCCTTCCTATCCTTTCAGTCTACACTTAATGCAAGGCTGACAAAAGCCGACCGGAGCTTAGCCACTCAAAAATTCAAATTAGCAGCGCAGAAACTGTCACTCGAATTTCTGAACTGCAATAGAAGGCATGGAATTTTACCTAAAGCACTTTAGGAAAGACACGCATATATTGCAGTTGGCAGCCACAAGCTCCAGAACTGTTTCCTTTGACCACTAGTACTTTTTTCCTTTATCAAGAGTTTACATAAATAAACAAGGCAAACAAATCAACAATTATTAAGGCGGAAACTTGGGCTAGTTGGACAAAGAACACAAATACACAGGACAGACTGTCCTGTGTGTGTTCTTTGCCTTGTGTGTTCACTAAGCGCCAGCAAAATGATTTCAAATCAACAATTATGTGCGATGAAAAGTTCGCATGGAATTTTCTTGCAAATAGTAAGCATGAATGTCCGTCGGTATTTCGATAATTGTTAATGAAGCCTGCAGGCAATAACGAATGCTCATTCGAAACAACCAGCACTTACCAAGGCTGACTTTCGCCTCCACGCGCACGGCACATGTGAGGCAGACTTTGCAGCGCCGGCAGCAATCCTCGCAAGTCATCTGGTGACCGCAGGGCTGGAAGATGACGTTGGCCTCTGCTTCCATGCAGATCTTGCACTGCCCATCATTGCCACTGCGAGCAGCTCTTTCCGCCTTGGAGGCCTCGGAAACCAGGAACCGACTGGCAAAAACGAAATGGTATAAATCATATCAGCAATTCATAAAATGCGTGTTCACTATGCCATCAAAACTGGTGATACCCTAGCGTGGCAAGTGTCTTTGTACCATTGTTGCTCCTTGTAAAACACGTTACACTAGAATTACGAGTCAAATAGCAGAATAATTTTCAGCCCAATATGTGGCTTTAAACTTTAAACTTGAAACTTTAAAGCTAAAAACTGAACGAATTGAATGCATGACACTGCATTACAGGACATTAGATTGTTACCGACGTGGCTGTCATACCGGAAGTCACAGATAGTGCTGAAGAAGGCACTGTGTCTGACTGGAAAGAAATAGGCGCGGTGGTACCAGGACCTTTCTTTTCTTTTTTTTACCACGATGTTAACAAAAGTGCACACAGTTGGATGCCGTGCTAGAAAACATCACGTCACATGTACGAGGGCCAAAGGAAGCCGGAAATCTGCCTGGCGCTTACGACGTGCAGTGCTGGAGACAGCCGTCTCACATGCTGGTTCGGTGCACCCCTTGGCTATCCATTAATGACAACCGCATGCGGTGTGGATCGACTCGAGAAATGCACATGACGGCTTGCCAAGCTGAGTAAACACTACCACCCACGGCCTCTTTTTGCTAGCTTTGCTCCTAAGCGCAAACGGCATGCCAGCTTTGGTTGGTGCACATAACAAGCAGGTTGCGGCACACACTGCGAAAATGTAATTTCAAATTTCTAGAAAACGGGAGTGTCTTTGTGCAAGCGCTTCATCAAAGCAGGAGATAAAGACGTTAGGAGAGGCTGTGCGACATCATCGGCAATCTTCCATGTGCCGCGCTGAAAGCTTCATCACCTGCCGTGCAGATGCATCGTGCAGGACTACAACGCCGCTATGCGGGAGATAAGTCAGTAGATGGAAAGAAACCACCTTTGGTGAAATGCGACTCAGCACCCTTTTTCAGCAAACTTGTGGACAGCGAGGCCTTCTGTGTCATTTCCTTTTTTTCAGGGACCTCTGCCACATCAATCCCTGGCTCCAAAACGTGTCAGTGAAGCATTTTCATCACCACCTCCTTCCTTCTTGAAACACCGATAAAGAACCGCTTTGAGACTCTTTGATCAGCCATCGAAACAATGGTCTCCAATTCCCAGGGAACGTTAAGTGGTGTTGTTGCCGACAAAACATGAGATGCTATGTGCCCATCAGTTTTCTGGAATACTTTAGACCAGGACCGACATAAAGGCAAGGCAGGAGCGGATATCCGACAGTGATGACAGGCACAAGGCCTGTTGGGCCCGTTGGCAATGCACGCTCTGCGCTCTATGGCTACAATGCTGTTCTCCTACATCTGCCGAATAGTACCTGTTTCGGTGTTTATTCTACGCTCCATCTGTAGTACACGAAGATGGACCTATAAGTTTTCTGAAATTCCTCATCGAATCTTCGCCCAAGCACCTGAACTTTCATGATGTTACTGCGTACCAGACACCAAGCATGCGCTCAGAGCTCGCACTCACTTTCTATATAAGCGCTATAGTTAGCTAAATGCAGACAGGTATCATGCACAGACTGAAGCATAAATACCTGCAGTGTATGTGTATACTGCAGAAAGGCATCTTCCAATACTGACCTTCTCGAAGCCCAGTTTATCACATGTAGCGAGGCATCGAATCTGTCGGCAATCTCTAAAGGTGTGGTCCCATGCTTATTCTTCTTGTACAGGTCGGCTCCTCTGTTGGCCAGGTAGCAGACAGGGGCCAGACGCTCATTCGGAAGCTCTCGTCCGATCTGCGTCATCATGGTGATCACAGCCAGCCCTTCCACTGAAGCGTATTAATAATGGGGCGGGCCTGCTTTCGTCCACACTTTTTTATCGATGTGACATGCGCCCCGTCTGACACGTGCGTGTAGCTGCCGGTCGGCCGATTCGTGTGTAGTACACTTCGTCTCTGCACCACTTCTCAATCAATAGACTGTTTACTAGTATTAGCATGACTGATCGGGAGCACAGACATGAAAGGCCACACAATACCATATGCATATGCATCGTGCTTAGCGGCTTGGCGTTCTGCCAGGAAGTGTCAGCTTGCATGCTCTATTTCAGGCTGCGATGCTCGCATTCCGATAGAAGCGAAGAGCTAAATTGACGGAGCCCTCCAATACGACGTGCCTAATCGCGAAGCCCACGACTTGGACATGTATAATGCCACTGATCAATATTATTTATTATTATTATGACTGAATAACAATGCACGTCAATGTAGCCAGCGTAAAAGTGATGATACAAGTTTGGCAGCCAGCAATGAGTTTCATAAGCCTTTTCACAGCTGCCCTACAGTTCAATGCACGTCTGTCGTTTGCCATGCTGTAAAGCTGAGAAGCCTCGAAAAACTGGCTCGTCGCACGACGAGTGCGCTTTAACTATAAATAAACCGCACTCCAAAAGCTACAACAGCGGGTGTGCGGAGTCGTATCACCGCATATAAGAAACATATAACTCACGCACCGCCGCCAAGAGGGGAGTGTTGGATTTCGCTGAAGACTGGAGCTCCCGAAGTCTGTGAGTGACACCAGCGACGTGAAGGGCAGTGTCCCCGTCATTGTCGTGGATGTTTACATCTGCGCCGGCTTCGACGAGCAGCTCCACGACGTCCCAGTGACCGAAGAATGTCGCCAAGAGAAGTGGCGTCGCTCCCTTAATGTTCCGAACGTTCAGACTGCACACGCCCTGCAGGATGAACGCAGCAATGTATATGCACCCAAGCGCAAGACATTTGTCGAACCAACTGTGCCCCCGCAGCGCTAATTCCTCAAATGTAAGTTGACGACTTTCAACTCTTCAGTAGTGGTGCAGTTGCCAATTTAACCGCCCCATGCCACTCTTAGAAAAGACGGAACAGCGCAGAAATATCAACCATAACCACAAGATGACAAGTAAACGCGGCGATTATCAACCAGCATTGTGGCGGAAGCTTAAGCTGCTGTATACAAGAAAACTACGATATAAAAATCAAAACGCTGAATAAGAGCAGTGGTACCTCATTATATTACAATCACTGTGTGATGAAAGCGATTCTTAGTCTGTACAGCAAGACGTACGGACGGCTCTCGCCCGTGTTTCCACTAGTTTACATGTCTAGGCTTCATATATAAGCAATGCGCCCTGCTCTAGGCGTTTCCCCACTGGAACTCTCGTTTGTAGAAATCAACGCACCAGACCCTCAAAAATCAAAGTATGCACATCCTAACTCGTCGGATAGGAGTATTAGAAAACAGCTTGCACAACAAGCTGAAATTTCGACAATGGCGATGAAAGTTATCTACTCTTAAACATCATGACACTGGCTAAGCGTAGGGAGCTGGGCAAGTTGGTTCTGGATATAATTATTAAACATCATTCCAGCGTACAGAAACACACGGACAAAGAGAGTAGGCTATCTTTACAGAAACACGCGGACAAAGAGAGTAGACTATCTTTACAGAAACACAGGGACAAAGAGCGTAGGCTATCTTTGTCCGTGTGTTTCTGTAGACTGGAATGACGTCTCATAATTATATCATGACACTGGAAGCAAGTTAGGGAGGAAAAAACCGGAGCGATAAAGACTGAAATTTGAAGCAGGGGCACCGCTGCAGTGGCTAGGCATCGCCACCTCCCATTGTTACAGAATCCATTATGCCACATTCAGAGAAAGCTTGAATTTCCTGAAAAAAAGTGCCGCATATTCTCTCTTTGGCTACCGTCGTTACGTAGAACACTGTCGCTTCTCTGATATATTATTTTACAATGCCGAAAATGACTACCGTCAACCACCATCGACGATAATTATCTTCTATCAGCCTAGCCTAGCCACATCCACAGCACGACAAAGGCCTCTCCCATTTACATGCTATTGACCCTGTCCTGCGCCAGATACGGCCACCCTGTATCCCCGTGACTCTCTGCAAGCCCCCTTTACATTTCCCTTGTCTTGAATCTTCCCCAAGTCACCCTAAACGACTATCTGTTACTTGTTCGCGGTAAATCCTCTTCCCATGCCCATTTCTCCTTGGTTGCAGCAATTATATCCTTAACTCGCCTTTGCTGCTGAGCCGGTTTTGCTCTTTCATATTGCTTCACGTCACCCCAATAATTTTTCTCTCCATAACTGGCTACGTTGCCCGCAACATAAGTTCAGGTTTCTGCGGTCAGCGAGAATGTTAGCGTTTAAAAACATCCAGTGGACAAAATTGTTCTGTTTACTCATACCAATTCGTTTTTCAGTTAACTAACCGACTACTCTTTCTTGGGCAGTGACAATTAAGCGAAAATGTCGAACTGCCAGCTGGTGCTGAAACTATATGTGGTAGTAATCAGAATTTTTACCACTTGTGGGTCGCAGGTCACTGACATGGCTGGAGCTTTGCAATATGGAAGATAAATCAACTTAACCAGCAATGTTCGAGTGAGCCCCAGCGTTTCGCATCCTTATTTGCTAAAAGTGACTTAAGCGTCGTCAAAATATTTTCGGCTAAAGTATATTACAAATTCCTCCCCTACCTAGCTATCGGAAACAAGATAGCGTTTTGTAACTGAAATAGGTGTCATGAACTGATTTAACCCCATGTTGTTTACGCACCCATGAAAGCGTTCTCTAGCAACAATAAGAAAGAAAAATACCTTCATTAGCAAGGCCTTTGCGACACGATAGTGTCCGTTAGTGGCTGCCAAATGTAAAGCCGTGAACCCGTCTTCTTTCGGCATGTTCACCATGTCAGGTCGCCTCGAGATGATTCTCTCCACAATGCTGAAATGAGGACAAGTTCGCGTTGGCCCGAGAAAGATATAGGTGCCTGTGGCTACGTTGTCACTGTGTTCTGTTTAGGAATAGAAATAAGATGAAGCAGCGTCTTAACAGAGCGCACCTAAAGTTATAGTAGTAAAGAGGCGTAGTAGGTCATGGTACTGGCGGTGTACAGCCTCAGGTATGAGGCTTCCCCCACTCTCCCAAATACCATGCCAGGAGGAAAAACAAATCAGGAGCCAAGGTTACGCACATACTAGTCTCCGGTAACGATGTAGTATTGCATCCTGCATGATATAACTGAAAATGGCGCTGTGCCACAAGCTTATCGAGTTCGAGCTGTATTGAACACGGCCCCAATCAAACTCTTTGAAAACGAAGGAAAACAATGAAATTCTTACAGGTCCTTCCCCTTGAAGCAAGCATGGTGTAGAGCATTAAACCCACGGTTGTTCATGACTGTCATATCCACGGAAGGAAAATCTATCAGCAGGCTGGCAATTTCGAGGTTTCCGGTGCCAATGGCGTCATGCAACGCCGTGTCTCCTAAGGAGTCCTGGAATGAAAATTGAAAGCACTCAGTAAACCTCCCGCTTAGATGGCGGCGAATACCGTTCAAAGTATAGAGTGGACTTCTATGGTATTCATGCCAAAGCAATGTGGACAATTTTTACATACAGTCGAGCTCACTTATAACGAACCTGCCGACCGCGCGGATTGCTTTGTTTGTATCCGAGTTTCGCGGTAAGGGCACTTCCTATCTTACGGCCAGAATTACGAAGTCAGGTGAAACTGGCGTTTTTTCTTAGAAACGGTTATTATGCGCGTCGGCTTTTTCAAAGAACATATCGCGGCGCGTCTGTCACATGTGGCATGAGTTGACTATGGTGGCGATTAATCTTTCCTAACTCTGTATATATTTTGTGTGTTTTTTTCAATAAACCCAGTTGTTAGTCAGCGCATGTTTGTCTTTACACCTCAGTTTCCACGTCCCGTCTTTGTTGCGCTGTTTCAAAATGGATACGTACCAACTTGCCCAAATTTCTGCTTTACTCAATGTCGTATATCACTCTTCTTTCGTCTCCTTGCGCTTCCAAGTGGCGCATACGTTTTCAATACGCTTTCCACTTTCTCCAGGCCGGTCATATGTGTTTGTCCCTCGCCAATGCCCTATAGCTCTCAACAAACCGCTCTCAAGGGATGCTTCTTTCATGACAGGTTTTGGGAAAACTGCGCCGGTTTTGTCGGCAGTCTATCGCTTTTTTTATTGCGCTTTTGTGTCCCCACGTTCTTTTCGGTGGTAGGGGGGGGGCATGGGAAATTGAAGACGCTCTTCGACCTCTACGCTTACCGCAAGCGCGAGCTTTTTTTTTCTTTTTTACTGCAGGGCCGAGTTTACGACGGCTCCTCGTTCATTTTAATCGAGTTATACCGCCACGGTTGTTTATCGCGTCTGAGACACAGTCCCATTGCCCTAACTCATATTTTGACGGTATCAACACCCTCGTTCTTAATAAGAGCGTTCGTTATAATTGCGACGGTTATAATTGGGCTAGACTGTAACTGCAAATCAGCAAACGCGAAGACCTGTTCGCGATAATGACCTTCTCAACACGGACTGAAATGCCTACCCTCGTGTTGACGTCAATGCGACGGTCGTAGGAGAGCAGCGTTCGAACACAGTCAGCGTTCTCCTTTATCACTGCCACCTGCAGCGGCGTCCGCTTCTTCTCGTTCTGGGCGTTGATGTCCGCTCCAGCGTTTATTAAAAGGCGCATGATTCCCGGCTCATTTCTGGAGAACACGAATGTAAATTGCCGTCGCTGTGAAGGGCAGCAGGGAAAATCCGCATCCATATTTCTTTATGTTGTGACACTAACAAATCCCAATCTCAGCCTCAGCAATTTCCACATGATGTGCTCTTTTTATACCAGGTGTTTCAGGGAAGACTAAGAAATTCTCAAAAATAGGCTTTTTGATGTAAAAATATGGCTTTTCAGCGTACTGTTACCAGTGTTGGCAGACATTAGGAAACTAGTAAATACTTTCAAGCAGTAGGCTGGTTAGGCTGGTTAACTAATTTCAATAATTAACTTTTTAACTATTACAGTTAGACGCCCAGTCGCAATTGGAGATTTGTAGCCGGTCGTTATTAATAGCTATATCAGTTCTAGAATTAACAAATGCGATTACCCTTGGCGCTGTGGCTCGACAAAACTTGTTTTTTATACTAGTTGCGTGCACTGGAAAGGTTGCTTCGCATGCATGCTTTTCGAAAGCGCGTGTATTTTGGCACAATGTAGCCAAATTTTGTCGAGCCAGAGCGCTGAGGATAATCGCGTTTTCGAAATTCTAAAAACCGATATTGCTATAAATAACTACCACCTACAAATCTCTAACTGTAACGAGTTGCCTAGCTCTGATACTTAAAACTTAATTATCAGAGGTTAGTTGACCAGCTTGCTATTTAAGGCAATTCGCCTGCTTTCCGGTGTCCGCCAACACTTGCAATGCTATACCGCAAAAGCCATTTCTTTACCCCAAAAAAAGCCTATTTTTGAAAACTACTCAGTCTTCCCTGAAGCACCTGGTATAACCCACATTGCTCTTGCCGACCAATACTAAAAAAATACTAACACATTCGGTGCTGAAGTGGGATTCATCCAATTCATAGAAGTGGAATACTCTCAAGCTGCCGCTCTTACAAAACAATGGTCGCAATGGAAATGGCGGGAAGCGTATAGACAGCGAAATATTTTGCTGCAGGCACAGTTATCCAGCATTTAGAATAATTTTCTAAGCACACATCCGCATTCAAAAGATTCTGGGCAGCTCCTAGCTATTTTTGCATCCTCTACCAAGGCACCCTCATAGTACACGACAGCGTTTCAGGAAGACAAAGGTTAAGTATTGAGTTTAAATTTTGTAAGGTTATAAAAAAACGGAACGTTTAATGTAGCACAAAAAAAATTGTATGCAAAAGCAACCTTTAATGAACAATTCGAAAAGAAGAAAGGTCTTCTGCAATCCGTAATTTCGCTTTACTTTCGCTAGCCAGACTACAAGTTATCACGGGAGTATACGTAGTCATCGAAATCAAAGTAACAACTCCATCCCAAAGTGACAGGTCCCAAAGCGGTGCACTAGCAGAAATTCGTCACTCACCCGAAAGCGCTGTAATGCAAAGGTCGGTCATCCTCCCTGTCTTTGGCTTCAACGCTACTTCCCGTCTCTATCAACGTCCGCACCATCTCCTCGTTCCCGTGGAAACACGCCGCGTGCAAGGGCGTCTCCCCCAGGCCACGTCTTCGAGGCCGCTGTGGAAGTGGAGTGAAATTTATTACGGCTGATTCGCAGCAAGTGGGACAGAATGCTGGCTATGAACTACCAAACATGTTCAAATTAGTCAGGCCTATTCAAAAGCCAAGTGGTGCTACACTCTTCCATAATTTTTGTTTTTTTTTCGTTGGGTACCATTAAAGATATATCAAATCGTGGTGAATACTGGGACTGTATTATGTGGCAATCCGTTTCATTTCCGATTTCATTTCGCCGTGATCTCACTGCGACAAAAACAACAAAAGAGGAAGGAAAGCAAACAGCTAATCACAGACACAGCCGCAACAGACATCGCGGCAACAGACATAGCGGCAACACATAGCGGAATCACAGACATAGCAGAATCACAGACATAGCGGCAACGGCTCTATAGCCAGCCTCCTGCAGCCGCATCTAGTATCGTGGAGACACATGTCACACGCTTCGCCAATTCGTCGCACAAACGACGCCCAGTTTTGTTTTTGATTTTGCCGCTAAAGTTGGTAATGAAGCAGCGATAAAGGTGTCGGCGCAGGTCGGCAAGCGTGAAATGGACGTGGGACCCGTTTATGCAAGTAAGTGGCAGCATGGGTATGTTTGTATCACGATCAGAGTGTTGTATCCTCTGAGGCCATACGTCAGCAGGTGCAGCGACCAATGGCAGAGGACGAAATGAAGTGCAACATAAATAGATCGCTACAGAATACAGCCCCTGTAGTGCTTAGAACTGAAACAAAAGAGAAAAAATTTAAATCAATTTCTCTCCCTCGGATTTGTGCTGAATAACGTAAAAATAACCTCTTGGGACACGAGATAGTGTGTCACAAAGAACAATTTTTTTGCGGAGAACTTTAAAGCAGCACTGAGGAACATTTTTTATTCAAGTTCAGTTTATTGTTTTTATCGTGCGTTTCACAATAGAACACCAACAACGAAAGCATAAACCTCTTTACATATTGCACTTTCTAAGACACTCTAATAGGCCAAGAGACCATGGAATAACAAAAAACACAGTTGTCTTAGATGAAATGTACCTTATTCTATTAGAAGATTCAGTCAGTATAGGCGAATAATTCGTTTAGAGAGCAAAGAATAAGCAGGAAAAAGGAGAGAAAACAAAGGAACACTCAAGAGATAACGCAAAAGTAGTCGTCAGTTGGTAGCAAGCGCTTTACGCCTTGAGAGTTTCTTTGCGCTGTGTATTCTGTACTCTCGAAATGAACAGCCACCTAGTCTAAACGCATGTTTTGCGCGGATTCTCCATAAGGTGCATTAGAACGACATTGCTCACGCCACTCCCATAAGGGCCGAAATAGTTGCACGTATCTGTTATTTAGCGTTGCAATTGCGCCCAGCACTAACTTTAGCGGCGAACACTGCATGTAAAGTTTCATATTACGTGTGCTCAGCAGTCAAAAACTACGCAACCACGCAAGCGCAACCATAATTACCAGTCGCTTTTTTAATCACTGGTAGCTATACTCTGTAATACGAGGCCTAGTGTTACGTCACGAATGTAAAAAGCACTCAAACAAAACGCTGTTGTGTCGTCGGCTGCCCGAAAAAATACCCCTGTTCAGCTATCTAAGTACAGAGTCAGCAACTTTAGGCCATATCCTGCGAACCAGTGCCAGTTCATAAAGGAAGGAAGGAAGGCCTCAGACATTGCTGGCACATACCCTCTACGGGGGAGTGGCCAAGACACAGGCGGTTAATTGCTGGATACAGGAAAGTTCTGACAGGAAAAGGAATGGTAATAGGATGTAGCCAGATAGATTGGAAGACGGAAAGACAGGGGTCCTTTTAACTTGGAGATGGAAGACGGGACAATGGCTTAATGTGCATAATTGTATACAATATAAACGTTCAGCTAACCTGCCCAATGGGGCCTTCATCGTCTTCAATCGCCAATCGCAGTAAGGCCTCGATGGCGTCAGTAACAGGGTATTCTCTGTCTGGTAGAAAAAAAGGGCCAAAATTATGATGAGACACAACAAGCATATCATAATACAACCTGGAACAACAGCAAAGCTTCATAGAAGAAGTAAAAAACAGCGCTGCGACGACCGACAACAAAGAGAGGACAAGCGCTGTCCTTCTTTAATTGTCCGTCATCGCTGCTCTGTTTTTTACTTCTTCAATGATGCATCAACTCGCTCAGTTTTCCGTTCTTCAATAACAAAACTTTACCTGATGCTCGCTTTCGCAATGCAGCTTTTTTTTTATCCTAATAGAATTTACTGAACAAATTATCAACCCACGGTGAAAAGTAACGGCTTAGTACGTATTTCTTCTAAGCACAAAAATACATAGGGTATGATTACTCGCTTTTCAGTGCATTCGAAAATGTGGTTTCCGCGAGTACCGCCATGCAACTATGGTCTCCAGAAATGTATTCTGAGTAGTGCGTCTGCGGCTGAATAATAATAATAATTGGTTTTTGGGGAAAGGAAATGGCGCAGTATCTGTCTCATATATCGTTGGACGCCTGAACCGCGCCGTTAGGGAAGGGATAAGGGAGGGAGTGAAAGAAGAAAGGAGCTGCCGTGACTTCACTTTCTAGGAGAATAACGCTTTGAAATGACAATGACTCCAGGCAGACCGCAAGAACGTATAAAATTTGTTTTCTATATCTTACTTCATGCGTATCAAGTGTATTAAACGTAATGTGCTGTTGAAAGCAAAGCTGGTGTATACTACGCGAGCTTCCACTAAACTGCAACTACTACCATGTCACGGCCACCCCTGCTGTCAAGTCAACCTGAGGTAGGACCATTTTCATCTGCATGCAGGCCTGTTTTTTTTTCCCTTCTTGGCACTGCAATGCAGTGCAGTCAAAGCTCGCGTGGTATACGCCACTTTTGCTCCCAACTGCAGAACACCATGCATCAAGCATGGAAAAGGAAGCAGCCCCCGCCGCGGTGGCTCAGGGGTTAGGGCGCTCGGCAACTGATCCAGAGTACCCGGGTTGGAACCCGACCGCGGCGGCCGCGTTTCGTTGGAGGCGAAACGCAAACGCTCCCGTCTGATGTGCGATGTCAGTGCACGTTAAAGATCCCCAGGTGGTCGAAATTATTCCGGAGCCCTCCACTAGGGCACCTCCAATTCTTTCTTTCTTCTTTCACTCCCTCCTTTATGCCCCGCCGCGGTGGCTCAGTGGTTAGGGCGCTCGACTACTGATCCGGAGTTCCCGGGTTCGAACCCGACCGCGGCGGCTGTGTTTTTATGGAGGAAAAACGCTAAGGCGCCCGTGTGCTGTGCGATGGCAGTGCACGTTAAAGATCCCCAGGTGGTCGAAATTATTCAGGAGCCCTCCACTACGGCACCTATTCTTCCTTTCTTCTTTCACTCCCTCCTTTATCCCTTCCCTTACGGCGCGGTTCAGGTGTCCAAAGATATATGAGACAGATACTGCGCCATTTCCTTTCCCCAAAAAACCAATTATTATTATTACTCCCTCCTATCCCTTCCCTTACGGCGCGGTTCAGGTGTTATCCGATATGTGCGACAGATATTGCGCGATTTCCTTTCTCCATAAAAACGCAGCCGCCGCGGTCGAGTTCCCGGGTTCGAACCCGACCGCGGCGGCTGCGTTTTTATGGAGGAAAAACGCTAAGGCGCCCGTGTGCTGTGCGATGTCAGTGCACGTTAAAGATCCCCAGGTGGTCGAAATTATTCCGGAGCCCTCCACTACGGCACCTCTCTCTTCCTTTCTTCTTTCACTACCTCCTTTACCCTTTCCTTGCGGCGTGGTTCAGGTGTCCAACGATATATGAGACATATACTGCGCCATTTCCTTTCCCCCCAAAACCAATTATTATTATTAAAAACGAATTTTCAATCTTTTCCCTGACCCGCCGCGGTGGCTCAGTGGTTAGGGCGCTCGACTACTGATCCGAAGTTCCCGGGTTCGAGCCCGACCGCGGCGGCTGCGTTTTTATGGAGGCAAGACGCTAAGGTGCCCGCGTGCTGTGCGATGTCAGTGCACGTTAAAGATCCCCAGGTGGTCGAAATTATTCCGGAGCCCTCCACTACGGCACCTCTTTCTACCTTTCTTCTTTCAGTCCCTCCTTTATCCCTTCTCTTAGGGCGCGGTTCAGGAGTCCAACGATATATGAGACAGATACTGCGCCATTTCCTTGCCCCAAAAACCAATTATTATTATTATTATTATTATAATATTATTATTATATTATTATTATTATTATTATTATTATTATTATTATTATTATTATTATTATTATTATTATTATTATTATTATTATTATTATTATTATTATTATTATTCCTTGCCTGGCCATTGCGAGCCCACAGCCGCAAACTTTGTCAAGAACCGATGCAACAATCTTTGCCTTGCTTTGAGCTCTCTGTGCATGGTTCTCATACATTCAAGTTTGACCAACCTCTACAAGACACTCCTATTGCACAATTCTTTGTACCCCAGCGGCATGCAAACCACACACACCTGGATGCGTCTTTTCATTCTCAAATATGGCATTTAGGCGCAGAAGCCAGGTCGCCAACATTACCTGATCTATCCACACGTGCATTGGGAGCGGGTTCCAAGCAGAGTGGGTTCAGTAACCATTTGCGGCCGCACACGTCCACGAATATGTCGAAATCTGGGTTTATTGCCACCACAATGCCAACCTTGCCAACGCACTGTAATGAAGAAATACATCAGTGACATTTGGCACACACACATGAAAGAATAATAAGGGAGCAAACTTAAGGTGGTGATGAAGTCTTGCGGTAATTATAGCATTTATGCAGCATTACATTCCCTTAAAGGGAGGAATTTTACCTTTGTTATGGGTCATCTTGAGGCACAGCATGCGAGCGTTCCCCTGTGCATGAGTACACGTGTGCGGTCCGTGTGTGTGTATGCGTGATGTGTGGTGTGCGCGCACGCGCGTCCGTGCGTGTGTGGTGTGTGCGTGTGTGTTGGCAAGATAGTTTAGCACAGTAGTTGATTCATGGTGCTTCGTGCCTTTGGCGACGACAGACACATGGGCCGCCTGTGCAGTGAGTTTGCTCGGCAGGGTTCAGCAATACTCTAAACATAGGCAGTGCGTCATTCGTTGCTTAATCAGCTTATCATAACCAGAGTGTCAGGGCAAAAAAAACGTTATCAGTTGTATTTTCAGCTTTTGTTTCTTGTTTTCGGCGAGGCTTATCGGTTAGTGCATCCTGTTCATGAAGGCTATCCAGTTGTTTTTAAGAACAAATTAACAAAAGTTAACAGTGGTGCTAACTTCGACTATTAACATATCCGCAATGAGCACAGGTAGAAATACAAAACAAAGAGCTTCGGTGAGAAACCAGTGTGACATGTGTGGTTCCACGAACAAATAACAAAGGTGCGTTTATACTGTTTGACATTCATTATTTCCTTGTTAATTAGCGCGGACAGGTGACAACCTTCCTAAAATAGAGCATAAAAGAGAAAACAATGAGTCATGCATTTACCCTTTCCATTTGTTTTGTGTATCCTCCGTGGCCGTTCTGCCGTTCCTTTAGCGTTTCAAGCTTTTCGCAGACCCTGACCTTGTCGCCCTTCTTGAAGGCAGGAAGCTGAAAAACAATAAAAGTCACTATGTTTATTTGTTTGAAGAAGGTAAACAAGAGGGCAAGGATGGTGCAGTTAATATCTCACAGATTTTCTTCCCTCATCGGCAGCAAAACTCTTCAGCATTGAATGAGGAAGTGCAGGACAGCAATTGGAAGTATGCGTTTGGCGTCACGAGGAACTCCATAGCTTCTTTACTAAAGAAAAGGTGTTCCCTTTCCCACCCGACGCATCCACGCTTACACCACGCTAGCAGGTTTTCACTTTGCTTTGCTTACCTTTTCAAGCACAGCAGGGTTGAGATGCCAGGTGGACTTGGCCACCTTGTAGTGAACCATCACTCCACCCTCAGGCTTCAGTTCTCGTACGATGCCCACGTTCCCAAAAATCTGAAGAAAAAAAACACTCTCGAGCACTTTAAAAGCTCACAGCTGGTGTCGACGGGTCTAAATCAAGATTTCGCACTTCTTCATGAGGTCACGAGTGCCCGAACTAACTTTTCCGCACCGGATTTCTTCAGTCGTGAGTGCAAAGTTCTCGACTTCTATTGTTATTCGCATGCTGACGTTTTTTTTTTCTTCCTGATTTGCTTCTATTTTTCAGTGCTGAATCCCGTATTCACAGCGCCTTTCATCCAAATGCATTGTATGATATTTCTTAGCAAGCACGCCGTCAAAAACAAATTTTAAAGGGAAATAAGGGCGAAGCAAACTTCAGGTAATAACCACGCTTTCCGTGCAGTTTCGTTCCCATTATCGCGTTGCCAGTCTCACCTTTAGCGGCTACCTCCCGACCCCTCGGGGCCCGCTGGAATTATTGGTGATTTTCACAACCCAGAGGGAGGTCCAACAACGGGCACTCGTATAATATCGCGGCATCACGGAGGCCTGCTTCCGGAATTGGGTTGGGTAGAATCGTGCTGGTTTTAAAGTTTCATGGTAAACTGGTACTTTTTTGCCGATGGTGGCTACCTCGTGCGAGCCAGACAACCTCTTTTATGTGGGGTGCAAAAGAAGTACACGACGGACATGAAAAAGTTGTATTCTCGCGTTTGAAAACTTCAGGCCTGAAAGGGGCGCGGTAACTAATCGAGGCGCGATTTGGAGAAAATTTCAAATTCATGATATCGAAGATGTATACTTCTACAACGGGTGAATGACAAGACGACAAAAACAGGTAAACAACACCCAGCGATCTCATGCTGCTTCACGGAATGCAAGCTAGAAGAGTTGGCCTGTCATTAGCGACTTCAACTTATAAAGCTGAACCCTTTTGCATTTGTCCGTGCTCATAAATTTTGTTAAGCACGTGCTACTTTAAGTATGAACATATTTAAAATCGTGTGCACTAGTGGAAAGTGACAGCAATGAGGTCGCCTTTAACCTCGCACTATCTTCTTAGAGCTATCAACCACACATCATGCATGCAGTTTGCACGTAAGCAATGCAAGAAAGGCATGCAATGAATGTGAGGTCGCTTTGAAAACATCTTTTCGTCTCATTGTATTCTATTCGTGCTAGCTGGTCGTGTGTCTGATTATTTCCGAGACAGCGAGGGCATGGGGCAATAAGAGCAGAAAAAGAATCAGAATCAGGTGGAATTGAAATCAAATCGTGTCATCGCTCTCTCGCTGCCCTCCATGGATAAGAAATCAGCACATCACCACACACGAGTGCCGTAATAAAGACTGAGATCACAGAGACAGTCATGCACCGAATTATTCGCGCTTGAGATTAGCCCGCCAGTCGTATGTGCTCAGCGATGTTACATAACAAACAGCGCCGCTTGCTTACACAGACTCTTCCAGCTGAAGCAAGTCATCTATTTAGAAATATAGGCTAGGTGCCTGAGAAGAACTGCACTGTCATGGCCCTGCAACTACTCCAAGCAACGTGGAAAAATCCAGTTCCCAAGCTCTCTGTACCGGTGGCACCAGAAAACTCGCGCGTTGGCACTTGGCGGCCCTTCTATCTCGTCAGGACGCAAACATTCATATAATAGCCTTCTTAAGATATATTTTTCCGAAAACCTCTTACAAAAAAAAATTCGCAGTGGCTTAACTTAGCTATCTCTGGAATTCAGCGAAAAGTAAGGACGCTTGCTAAGCGTCTGCGGCTCGTCCACGGTTTGACTGTGTGACGGCCGAGATTAGCTATACATTTAACGCAGTTTTCTAGACTGCGTCTCGATCGGCTCCTGCTCCTTGCGCATGAAAAGCCCGTTACTTTGTATTCTTGCCCAACAAAACCACGAAAGGTTAGATCACAGCGAAAAATAAGTGGGGCTTACTTCTGAGGTTTCGGAATGCATCACCTGGCATGAAAACAATTCGTGCTGATGCACATGCGTAGGCACCTTTTACCTGTGTATGAGCCCACTACCATTCCTTAATCCAGGTAAGTTCGTCACCAGAGCTAGTGAACAACACCAGCCGATTTCTTTGTTTCGTATCACTTGCACATTTATAATCATACTCTAGTAGGCGTTGAAATCCAACAGCTTCACACTTCAGTTAGGGTTCTTACGAGAGACATGTTGGGTTCCCATCCTCCGTGGCTGTTCTGAAGAAGCCTGAAGTTCTCCACTTCCATGGTGACGGCCACGCGATCGCCAACCTTGAGCCGGCCGGCATCTGCACGTACTCACGCAAAGACAACATGGAATAAAGTCTCTCTACACATACAGCGTTCATGGAGCGTGGGATACCCGCACCGCGCTTCATAAATGAAATCTGGGAGCGTATTTTATAACGTTTAATTTAGTTTTCATTCTATTTGGTCCTCTGGCGTTGGTTGTTGCTCCCCATGATGTAGGCTGTGGTGGTTGACATCACTCTGGCCGCGACAGGAACACGCCCTGCATAACGGTTCCCGCGCTGCCAAAACCGGCGGCAGGTTGCGACACAGGACGACTGACGGAACACGACGGTGCGTTTGACACGCCTGCCGAGATGTATCGGTACTAATCCCATTTCAGCAAATAAACTATGCGGTGGCTGAGCAGCGAATGAACTGGGCTGAGTGCAGCGGCAGCAGGGTGGTTAAAGGCGGCTCTGCAGCCGGACCGGCATTGCCTGTTTCGTCGTTCGATTCCCGCCCCTTGTTGCTGTCGTCACGATTGGCGTCACGTTCAAATGAAATGAACACGAAGTGAATCGCTGCAAAATACGGCCCTTGAATTTCCGAACACAGATACTTTACCGACCAGGACAAAGGCAACGATACCAACGGCATGATGTTATTACTAATATTATTAATAATATGATAACTTTTGTATTCGCAGAAGTAATAATAATAGATAAATAAAAGCCTTTGGAAGAAGATTAAGATGGCGATTAGTTAATGAGCGTTAATTTGATAAAACATAAGGGGAAATGTGGGCAATGAGGTGACCAGCACAGGAGGGCTCCACCTAAATTTTGAATACCTAGGGCTCTTTCAAAAGAAGTGAAATCTCATAACGCGGAACCCGGCCACAGCAGCCGCATTTCGATGGAGGCGAAACGCAAAAGGCGTCCATGTGCTGTGCGATGTCAGGGCACGTTAAAGATCCCGATATGGTCTAAATTATTCCACAGTCCTCCTCTACGGCACCTCTCTCTCTTTCCACTTTCACTTCCACGTTCCCCCTCTCCCTCACGGCATGGTTGACATGTCCATAGAGAAGTGACACAGTTACTGCGTCCTTTCCACCATTTTCTTTATTACATGGACGGTTTTTCATTTTGTTAATTTCCATCGTAATGCCCCCGCTGCGATAGTGATCTAAACTTGTCAACTGGTGTTCAGCAGCCGAAAGCCATAGAGGACTGACCTGCGCAGTAGGCGCTCAGAAGATACCAAAGCGATTGATAACGCATTGTTTACAGCTGTAATCAGTGAAAAAACACGCACCGTTTGCCCTCTAGCGTTTCAGGAGAACAAAAACACTGCGCGTGGTCAAAGGTTCACACAAAATAAGCAGGAATGACTACCCGAAAGCGCATCATAAAGAGAGAGAAAAATAACACGCTCGATATCGGTAGACAATAAAGGCTTGAAACCAACCAGAGTTACGTTTAAGACGTTCTGGACTTCCCTAGGGGTCAGCGCAACTTGTGTCAACAACACCACATTAGTCTTTAGAACTATACCTGAAGGAACCAGCGCTTCAAACCGCCCTGCAGCACTTAACACGAACCTTTCCTCTTAAAGGCTGGACTTAGTGTGGTTTCGAGAGCTGCGAACGCCATCGTTCTTTTTTTCCAGGAAGATATTTATTTGCTACCTATTTGCTTGGAAGTATAAACTGCAAAATTTATTGGTGCTCAATACAAAACGCTTTTAGACGTCGTCGTGGTTTGCATTAAATCCTTCAAAAAAGCTACATTTAGAGAAACGTTATCGCTTCCGTAGTACACTCGCGCGAGTGCCACACGACAACAAAAATTCTATGTGTGTTTGAACCTACACTTGTACGATATCTCTTGAAAATAAGAATGCGCACTCAAATGAAAATGGCTCTGCGGCACAGTCAGTTAACGCGGTGCACAAAGCACTAGGACTGAGACTCACAACCAGAAAGGAAGTCAAAAGTTCCTGTCAATATTACATTACAGGGAGAGTCCCAAAAATGACAACGGCTCTACTCATACCGTCGGGCCTCTCACCTACACTTAAACGCCCCCATAACATTACTTGGACCCCGGGCCATTCAGGTCTTGAAGGCAACGAGGCGGCAAACGATCTAGCTCGTGAGCTAACAAACCGAGCGGATCCTTGCCCGTACCTCACCCCTCTACCATCAAACTATGGGGAACGGCTGGAGATGCTTAGATTAGATCGTACAATATATCCCCCTCCCCATATTAAACTCAACAAAGAAGAAGCCACATTTTGGAGGCGAATACAAACGAATACCTTCCCTAACCTGTACTTGTACAGCTTCATTCACCCTTCCAAATACCGCCCCTTCTGTCCATGGTGCGGCGATAAGCCTACGCTGTTTCACATTTCCTGGAATTGTCCCCAAAAACCACCTCATCTAAAAACATTACAGACATCATACAAGCAGTGGGAGGCAGCCCTGACCAGCAATGGTCTGGAGGACCAGGTGTCGCATCATCAGACTGGTCCAGGCATCCGCCCAAGCCACCGGAGTCCTGAACTGAGGAGTCCGCCTACCTGACTCGTAGAACACTTCAATGAAATAATAAATGTTTTATCTCTCTCTCTCTCTCTCCTGTCAACATGACCTCAAAGTAGGCGTACTCATTTTCTCAAGTTTGCAAGAATCGAGAACTAACAATGCAGTGGAAAACACTCTGGCGACGTTATGCAAAATCTCCCTGTGTAGCATTACGATTACAAGTCAGCGACCGCGGTGACACTTTTCATTCGCTCTGAAAAAGCATTAAGAGCATGTTCATTGAGAAAATTCTGTTAATTACACACGGTTGCGATTGAAAACGCGTCTTTTCATGTTTCAGCCGCTTCCTGAGACCGACCACCATCTACTTTGCAGGTTTCGCCCCACTGCTCAAGAATTAGGAGCGCGAAAGCTACAATATTGTGCTGGGCTGTGCAAAGTAACAAAATACTCCTTACCTCTCTTAGGGGCTGCAGGAGCTGCCTTAGAATTCCGAGAACCCATTGCGAAGAACCTTTTAGAAATACATAAAACAAGAATAACGTCAGCATTTTATAACAAGCCTACTAAGAAACAATGTCGCTTGTTTGCCACGTGTTTTAATGGTAAAAATTAGTTTCTCTCACATTTAGACCAGAAGCTCCTTTGATTTAAAGCACGCAGTTTAACCACCACCTGTGCCGAAACCCCAACGCGGGTCTGCTGAAATGAAGCAGTCAAATACAAAAGGTAGCAAGTTTAAGTCAGCAGGAAATAAAGAGAACAGAAAAACAATCACTACTACAAACAAAACAATAACATGATGATGATAAAAAGGGGACACTTTTCTACATGTCGAATGGCACACTTGTATAAATTCGGCGTCAAATAAATGTGGCAAAACTCTTCCAGGCATAATCCTGCTTCGAGAAACACGTCAGGGGCCACACAAAACAAGACTCACTTTGTTAGCTCTGTTTAGGCAACTGCCTCCATCTTACTGTGACAACATATTCTGTCTTTCATACACTCTGGGCACACTAGGAACAAATCAAGTTTTCTCCGAATCATTCCATATCGGAAGTTACCTCTACCTCACTCTACCAAGAATTAGAAGCAAGTGAAACTATAAAACAAGATATTAGGTTGCATAAAACAGGAGGCAAGAAAAAAGATGCAGAGCTAGATGTCGACGGTCGACATCATTTTTAAGAGCAGGTGGTATGCTAACGGTACGTTTCATCGCTAACGCTGAAAACAAACTCACTCTATGTTTTCAGCTTTTCAGCACATGAAAAGAAAACCGGCACGCTTTGAGGCATGACATAGCGGAAGTCCCTCTGATTGATTTCGACGGTTTCATGTTCTTTTAGCTTGCACTGAAAGCTGCGTGTAAATGTGGCGGCCGAAGCCGAGATCCCAACAGCAAAATCGTGCTCAGCGACCGAACGCCTTAGCCACAAAGCCACCACTGAGCGTCAGTGGCCACCAGGCACATGGTGCTTAAGCTAGCAGTAAATTTTCATTTATGAAAGTGCAACCAGTAACAAAAGAGCTGCCATCTTGAAAACCAGATAAAATTATCTGCTTAGCCCAACATAGCAACAGTAACATTCGCGCTCGCCGAATCAGGCTATTTACTTTGTGCTTCTTAAAAGGCCAAGATGTCACCCTTCTGTGAATAAGTTTATTTGCACTCAAATAAACGAAGAAACCAGTGGCAGGATTAAGGTCTGCATGCAAATTTGGCTTGGTTTTAGATACCGGTTTTATAGAGTTTAACATCAAAAAGTAACGCAGGCTATTAGGAATGCCGTAGTGGAGGGCGCCGGATAATTTCTACCACCTAGGGTTCTTTAACATGCACTGGCATTGCACAGTACACGGGCCTCTTGCATTTCACCTTCATCGAAATGTGACCACTGTGGCCGGGATCGAACCAGAGTCTTTAGGTTCAGCAGCCGAGCACCATACCCACTGCGTCACCACGGCGACGCAGGGGAATTCTTTCATGTAACGGTGTGTGAAAAATGCTCAAAATAATCCGGTGCGGTGAATAGCAGACCTCCGTCAATTTATATGACGCATTAAAACTCTTTATTGGTCCACCCAAGCGCAGCCATACGTCTCCAGTGGGAAGCTGTACAGCTTCGACAGAAACTTCCCGAACCCGCGACCACCACCTCACTGGGCCAGTCGCTCTATCAACTCAGCTATCTGGAACGGCTAGCATGTGAAAGACTTGTTCAAATAGGAAGCTCTTGTGGAAGCTTCAGAACATTCCTTCGTAGCCATATGACTAAGCTTGGGTGAATGCTAATGAGTAATTGCTCTTTTGGCACTATTCGTGTGTATGCCTCTCAGGTAACAAATTTCACTGTTCATAAGAGGCTGTAGCATTTCCTGCTCAACTTAAAGCCACCGGAAATCACAATCTGTTCATTCAGCAAGCAAACGATTTCTCGTTAACTGACACTGCGTCTATAGACTTGACATGCGCCCCTGGTGGACAGGCCATCGCGCACTTATATAGTCTTTGGATCTCTCCTAGTATGACGCGATACTGAGACTGTCGTGGTCAGAGCGCAGTTCTGTGTTACTCATCGTTCTGCAAGCCAAAAACCAACGCCTTGTTTAATGCAAGCATGCTAATTCCAGGGTTTTCCAGCGGAATGCGAGCAGACGCACCGAACCATTCCAATAGTCGTTGAAGTGAGCACCAGTTCTACTATGGAGGAGGCTGAATGGCACTATTTTTTAAGCTCAAGGAAACATCACTCAAAATTCTATGCAAGTATGCTTTGAAGCTTGCGTTTGTTTCTATGAAAGGAAGGCCTAAGTGAAACTGTCCTCTGCATGCCCGAACTTATACGGCTAAAACAAATGGGAAAAGGCTAGAGAAGTTAACAAATAGCGCCTCCTAGTTAATAATATTTTGGTGCTTGTAATGCTTGGTCGGGCTAACAGTGCTGCCTACATGGCAACGACTCTCTCTGAACCAGTACAACTTCGCTGAGCGAGGTATAAGCTGTAGAATGGCGAACCGAAGAGATGCTATCACTCAGTACACTCAATGTGTCGCGGAGTGATATACTGCTGTGAGTCACCCTCTGATAACGTCCGTCAGCTATATGCGCCACGCGAAACTTCTCACACCCATTTTGAAAGTTGGCTGCGCACAAAAAAAAAAAGCCTGAAAAGCTCCAACAGTTTTCACCCTTCCCCAGGGCACCAGAGATTAGTGCTTAGCTTCGACGCACAGCCTTTCAAACTACAGCACTCGCTCTCGTGGTAACGTGTACTATGCCTACTTGACTGGTATAATCCTGCTGGGCATATGTGCGGTTTAGTGGGCATGGCCATGGAGTAAGTGGACATGACCACGGAGTTAGCCTGTTTATGGCGTTAGTGGGCAAGACCATGAAGTTAGTGGGTGTGGCCATTAATTACGCACTTTAAAGAACACATATGCTCTCGCGCCCATGTGACACATTTGACGTAGGCCTGCCTTTACACTTTTTGGGTGAGCAGCATGTGATTTATGCTTCGGTTAGACGTACGATCGGTTTCACGGAATTTTCAACAACAGAGTGGCCCTCATAGAACTATCTCTGGAAGAAACTGTACATTCTGACAACGGAAGTAAGGCTGAGCATGATATTGCCGCAAGAAAATTTCGCAGCCTCCAAAGGAGTGGCACGTGTTCAACAAGACAGACCGACAAACGCCTCTTTTTTTATTTTCGAGTCCCTCTGTGGTAGGCAAAATAAAAAAAAGAATAAAAAAGAATTTGAGGGAACACCTGCCCCAGCAGAACTATCACAGACTTAGAAGAATTGAAAGAAATGAACACGAGCTATCAAAATCTAAACCGAAAATGTAATTTGCAATCAGACGCCACTAAGGAAAAAAGGAGGTAAAAGACAACACCTGTACTTCAGAATTACACGTTCGTTTCTTCTAGACACTAATGAAATCGCATGGCACCCCAGCCGCATGGCCAAGCTTGCCGACGGCATCGCCTAATTAAGCAAGTTAGGGAAAGAACAGATTTTATACCCATGCAAATACACTCTTTAGATACACGTATCGGCATTACCTACCTCATGGGCGGATTGAAACTCAGGGATTGCTGTGCACTTTTCCTTAAATGTTAATCGATCTTTAGCCGGTTGATGAAAAACTGTTCGCCGAAACTTTTTGCGCAGGAGAAATCACGCCAGTTTCTCGTTAAAGCAGAAAATAATACTATGAGGCCGTACTGTGTTTCCCTTATAGGTGGCGCCGGCATTTGATTTCGGACTGGTAATACTAGTGACCGCAGATATATGAAGCTTTACATCATCGTTAATAACACGTCAACGTTAAGGCTCCCGTTCAGAGAAAAACGCAGTGTCATTCCAGCAGCGTAATTGCCTCGAAAAATGCATGTCACGCATGACGTCACGCGTGTATGTCTAGAATGAAAATAGGTTTATGGTTTACGGGGGTTTAACGACGCCAAAGCGACTCAGGCTATTAGGGACGCCGTAGTGAAGGGCTCCGGAAATTTCGACCCTCTGGGGCTCATTAACGTGCACTGACATCGCACTGTACACGGGCCTCTAGAATTTCGCCTCCATCAAAATTCGACTGCCGCGGCCGGGATGGAACCCCCACTGGAATGAAAATAATTGAAAAGAGGACATGTAATTGTGAATTAAAGGTTGGAGCACGTTTCAAAGGAGTAAACTTTATAAAGCAATTGAGTTTAAGTAAAGAAAGAGTTCTATAAATTTTAGTTAGGATTCCAGCCCATGACACTTGGCCAGTCAGCTACGCTGCCGACTAGGCAACGTAGGCACATTAACTTGGCTAAGGTTCTAGGAGGGGCTCATGTATGTGTGGTGGTGGCCGAATTTGAAGCTTAGCAATGTGGTAATTAGTGGAGTGAACTAAAGTCACGTAATTAGTGGAGTGAACTAGAGGCATGTAATTACTGAGATACTGATCATAGAAACATTATGTGCGTGAACTGCAGTTTTGAAGAGATCAAATGCGAGAATGTGGAATTTACGTTTAGGTAATTGCAATAAACGTGTGACTGTGAGCAAAGAAAAGTGACCCAGTGAAGAGAAACTGCTGAAGGAAGCCGTTAACGCTGTCACGCCATATCCTTAAAGGCTGAGCTTATGTGTCCATATAATTTTTCCCAACATGTGCTGCCGGCAAACCTGAGAACAGTATCGCGAAGTAATCTTGGTACTCTATCCGCGATAAATGTAATGGCGGTGACTGGAGAGGCAATCCAGGCCACGTTTATTTCCTGCGTTCCGATGAGCAGCGCCTCCTCATGCTCCGTGTCCGATGCTCCAAACGCCCTCCACTTAAGCATTTATTTGTACTTATTTATCGTGTGTATCGACGGCGCAGGTACCGCAGGTGGCGCTACCACATTTATTGTCTTCTCATCTGACTGATACCATTTGACCTTCAATGCAAGGCCGGCCTAACATCATCTACTGATCTCTACGAGCAATAGAAATATTTCCGCGAACATTTGCAGTGTTTGTTCATTCTTCAGATCTGCCGGCACACAACTTTATCGCTTTGTGTGCGACGCAAGACGCGACTAGATTTATCTCGATTGATCGCAGCCTGGCTGCGCTGATTCTACGTTGTTCCGGAATGTTCTAGTAACTTGGCATGCTTTATCTCGAAAGTTGGCTATCAGCTTTAAATTGAGCACGGCCGACAGCGGCGGGCATTCTGTACGATGACCGCCAAGCACGCTTGTCGCTTCGCCGCCGCCGAGTGATTCAGTCCATTTTGGGTGCAAGTCAGCCCAATAAACAGTTTTCTTTTAGAAGACCTTTTGTCCGTCTTCATCGCTGCTTCGACTGCCGTCACCACTACGTTACAATATTTATCGATTTGGCGAAATTCGTGCAGGGACGCAATATGTTCGTCGCAGGCACGAAGAACTGCGTCGGGAAGGATCATTTCCGAGCGGCATCAACCTACCGAGAGAATCGATCGGGACCTTTAAATATTTTTCACCGTGGTCAAAAAAGAGGCGCAGTTATTCCAAACCACGTTACCTATGAAAATGAATGTCGGAAATTATTTGCCGTTGAGTTCCAACGGTACGCTTAAACTATATTCCATAATGTACGTGAAAAACCACTAATCTACAAGAAAATGCTAAGAAATAAAGCACTTCGACTCGAGGGCCTTTTTTTTCAGCACATAACTTCACACTGTCTGAAATCTATGGATAACAGCATGCGTAACTATTATCCATCTAAAAAAAAACAGTTCCTTGTCTCGTTGAATACCTTTTAAATACATACTATAGCGATAAGCCTAACCCACCCCTGCTTCTTTTTAAGCTTCCTTCACATCAAAGAGGAAATAACGGAGTGATCGTTTGCACCTTCGATGTGCTTTCAAGATTTCGCACAAATCGAAGCGCGGGTTCATTCTGCTAAGCACAGATGGCAGCACAAAGAACCCCTTAGAAATTATTGCCGCACTGCTATTATCCAGTGCTGAAATGTTTGCGTTGGCAACACTTGAATATGTCACCGTGGGCTGCCTAGACAGTGCGGGTCGGAACCGAAAAAAATAGAAACACGGGACGAGGACAGTTATAGTGAGAGTTTTGAGGATATAAACTACATTTCTTCATGTGAATCAGTGGAAGAGGTTTGCCAACTCTCGCTTAGTGCCTCGAGCTCCGAAGAAAAGATTTCGGGATAATCATCGCGTAAGTGGCTACGATGGCTGAACGAATTCAAAGCAAGTCTAGCTAGCCATTGTAGGTCACGTTACGAGAGAGTAAACAGCAGCCAGCCAAACATTGTGCGCTAGAATTCGTTTTCTGCAAGCGGCGCAGGATACGGAGCATCCGGCATTGTTTGATCTTTTACTGGGACGACAACAAAAAATATAGACACCACGTACAAATGGCGCTCTCTACTCAATATTTGCGCCACATTCAAATACGACCAACATATATTACATTACATTATTACATTACGCGAGCCAAATTTCGATTCGAAAACTACTGTATTCATCCGCCAAAGTGGGAATCACTAAAACATATATTTTTCCTTGGAGGCCCAGCTGATAAGCTTGGCTGAGTCATACGCGTTTACAAGCACTTGTGCCGCTGCTGGAACGCAAGGCACTTGGAATATTGCCGCAGTTGGTGCCACGACCCTAAGAGACTGCACAGTGTGCTATCTTTGTCTATGCATAAAAGCCACACGATGCGTCTTCGGGACGCCTACATTTTTAAAGTCGAGCAAGACAGGCTTGATTGGGAGACATGAAGCGCGTTGCTCGTCATCAGGCAAAATCTGCTAGCTCTAACAAGCAGAAAGGTATTCGCTTACCTGTTTACACCGAGAATTCAGTCAGTATTCCAAACACAAGGCATCACCGAGACAACACAAGCACATCCGGTGCATTACTTCACACGGCAAAACGTCGCGAAAATCACGTGTTAGCTAATAAGCCTAAGCCACGTAAGGACAAGCTGAGGCATTTACAACTAACGGTGAAAACACCTTGGGCCTCGTAAGCATGGTGTAGAATTAGGGGCGAAAACAACGCCTGGAAACAACTCGCGGTTGTCGCGTCAGCGTCGCGTAGGCGTCCGTCGCTCTACGATCGAGTCACTGCCCGCAATCAGTTCCTCCTCCGTTCGAGGAGCCCAGATAAGCAGAGCAGGGAGGCCGCTCTATTCATGGCAGAACGCGGCCGACAGCGTGCAGCCGTTTCCCGCCGGGTAAAGAAAGAGTAAAACGCAGCGGCGGCAGTAGCTTTCAAACAGCGTGAAGCATGACGCTGTTTAATCAGATACAGAGTAAACAAACATGGGCATGCATTGGCCAGGTGCCCATCGCACCTACTGGGGAACCTTAGAGATGGCATCAAAGGGTAGTAACAACAAAAGTGAGAGTGTAGGTGCGTGACACACAAATGTCAGCGTCAGTAGACGAGGAGGGACCGTGAATAGTTTTCCACTGAACGCGCACCAGCACGGAGAACTTGGCGTAAAAATATGAGGTGGTTACTTTTGTTTCCACATTAAAAATAGATTGATCCCGCATACTTCACCCTGTATAAGAGAACTAGCTGAGGTGCCAAATTGCAGCTTACTGCGCTGTGCACTCTAGGCTTGAAGTGAAGTACACAAATAAAACCGCAAACACACATCCGCAACTCCAACGACGGGCATGTGGCGCCATCAATCGATGATATATGTAACTTCTCCAGTCAGTTGCGAACTCCGAGATCGGTTATATTTCCTCATGAGGCTGTACATTCATTAGGCCTCTAGGTACGGTGCTTGCTGCAAATACATTGCTACCGCTTTCACGCCGGAAATGACGGTTTCACTTTCTTCCATTGGAAGCCTTGCGCGATTTCCAGCGATTGTTTCAAACAGCGTGCCTCGTTTTCGGGGCGCCCCAGTGATCGGTGACAATTTAACCTGAAGCGAAGATCTGCGTTTTTATATATATAACAATAATAATAATTGGTTTTTGGGAAACGGATTGGTGCAATATCTGTCTCATATATCGTTGGACACCTGAACCGCGCCGTAAGGGAAGGGATAAAGGAGGGAGTGAAAGAATAAAAGAAGAGGTGCCGTAGTGGAGGGCTCCGGAATAATTTCGACCAGCTGGGGATCTTTAACGTGCACTGACATCGCACAGCACACGGGCGACTTAGCGTTTTGCCTCCATAAAAACGCAGCCGCTGCGGTCGGGTTCGAACCCGAGAACTCCGGATCGGTAGTCCCCCACCTGTTTCATTTCATTTCTCCATTCTGCCTGCTATCCTTCATTTCCGTTGCCCCAGCTCAGGTTCTTCAGTATCGATTGCAAATGCCGGGGCTAGCAAACATCTTTTCCTTCCTTTTTTACTATTATTTTAATAAAAAACCACTACCACCACCACCAGCCGAGCGCCCTAACCACTGAGCAACCGCGGCCGTAGGAAGTTTATCAGGGACCTGTTTTGAAGCGAAAAGCTTCACTACGCTGGTCAACACCGTGCTTCGCGCGAGCCGGCGTATGTCGGAGAACGAGTGACGTCACGCACGGCGCAGGTGGCCGCCGCCGACTCTTTCACTCTCTCTCGCTCCCTAGTCACTACTGCTCATGCGCCACTAGTAGCACCGAGCCAAAGGTGTGTTCCGCCGCTGCGCAGCGCCGCGCCTGTCCTCAAAATCCAACTATCAATTTTCAGTTTTCTCTTTCCTCTTTCCCTCCTTTGTTTATCCCTTCCTTTACGGCGCGGTGCGGGTGTCCACCGAGATATGTGAGGCGGCTACTGGGCCATTTCCTTTCCTCAAAAACCAAACAAAACAAGTGAGCCGACGGCGTTCATAGAGTTCATTGGCGTTGACAACTTTGCAAAGACCGTTCATTTTAACGAAAGGAAAGGCGCACAACCGGCTCCGTGAGCCAGTGGAGACCTAAATCTCACTTTCTCTTCGATTATCCTGGATTAGCTGGGCTAATCCACATAATTTTTTGTCAACGAGTATCGCAAGCACAAAATGTTATACCAATAAACAAAAGATGCCAAAATAGTACCCGAAGCCAACAACTACTCAGAGCATTTTCGAAGGTACTCAGAAACAGTGAAATAAAGGCAACGTTTTAGAAATTCGCTGAAACGGCCGCTCGCCTATTGAAAAATCTGTCGCATTTGTTGTAGATTTTTTACCCAACGAAGAAAATTTTTGGAAGAAAAGAAGGGCAAGGTGGCCCAAGTAGTTTGCCTTGATATTCCGTTTCATCCTGGACCTAAAGGTAGACACCTATACCCTGCGACTTAATGGCTGGGGCTTAGAACCAAGAAGTATGGTTCTCAATCAAAGTGTGCATTCTGTCTGAAAGAGCCAATGTAGAGAACGTATTCCAATTTTCGTTAATAGTAAAAATCATTTCTGTAATTCTGTGGATCTTTCTGGGCATGTTGGTGCTTGTTGTGCACCAAAAGATGTATTTGCCACGTGCACTGACATCGCACTGCACACGGGCGCCTTAGCATTTTTTATGGAGGAAAAATGCTAAGGCGCCCGTGTGCTGTGCGATGTCAGTGCACGTTAAAGATCCCCAGGTGGTCGAAATTATTCCGGAGCCCTCCACTACGGCACCTCCTTCTTCCTTTCTTCTTTCACTCCCTCCTTTATCCCTTCCCTTACGGCGCGGTTCAGGTGTCCAATGATATATGAGACAGATACTGCGCCATTTCCTTTCCCCAATAACCAATTATTATTATTATCACTGAGAAAAAGGGGTTTAGAAATTTTCCTGCCACCTTATTGAAACCCGTTAAACGAAGACTGCAACAGACTCCGTGATCACTACTCGGGGGTACATCGTGGTGCAACATGGCCTCAGGGATTCCCTTTTTTTGTCCCTTTGTCATAAGGTTAGCTTGCGAAAACGTCCGATGGTGGCGGTTTGTGTATTTTATTTTTGTCTCCTGTAGCTTAGAAAGTTCCATTAGTAAAAACAGTTATTCCTGATTACGAGTGTAGCACGGTAAATTATTGATATAGGACAACTTCAATTTCTCCTCACTGTTCCTTTCAAATTAGGCTCCTGTGGTTAACAGCCGGTATTTATTACAACTCAGATAATCTGAGAGAGAACTTACGGCAAAGTTCACGAACCGCCTTCTAAGAACGCACGCCACCGTTTAACGCAGGAACATAGCAATAAATTTCACGCAATAGCAAAATTGCATGTGTTGTCTAAGGCACGGCACTAAACGTCTAGATTTGCAAAGATAGTCTAACGCGTGACACTAACGCAACTTCTTCGAACTTACAAACTGTTATGCAGAAACGGGAAACGTTTCTTATATTTTTAAATCGACAATAAGCCGCGTCTCTACAAAACTGGAAACGTTTCCACACTTAGGCTTTGTGATAAGGGAAACGCATGCGTAGTTTTAAAAAAAAAAAAGCTTGGAAGCGCTCTTCTAGTTAACAATGCAAGCGCGAGCGAACGCAAGGCTGGATAGGGCTTCGGACGCCGACCACGCCGAAGACGACGATGAAGGAGAGCTGCGCGTTCGGCCAGTAGGCGCTCCACGCCCGGATGGGCGGGCTCATTTCGCTGCAGTTCCGCTCCTCGCCGAAGCAAGAACGTCCCTATTCGCTCGAGGATCCGGCAGGCATGGATTCGGCGCGACGGGTAAGTGCCCCGGCTGGCTAAACTTGTCCAGGCGGCAGCTATAACGGGACACGTCATCCCTTTTGCTTTAGGGAACGTTCTGCCCCATCTCACGGTTTTGGCCTCTGGAGCCCACTTCGTAGGACAGCTGTGTTCCCTAAACCCCTTCAAGAGCTACGCATTATCGCTCAGACTGCGCGGTGCCAATGCGCTGGGCTTCACTGGTTAGGCCTAGTGCGAACGCTGGTCCGGGGGATTTGTTAATGGCGCGTTCATTATGCGCTGTGCATGCTGTAGTCGCACGTGCAGGCTATGTGCGATAAGCAAACGAGCGTCACAAGAAAACAGTGTATTTCGTGAACAATCAGTTGTGCTCTCGGAGCGGGAATAGATCGCTTGCGGAGGCGATGTTATGCACGTAGGCTATTTGTATAATGGCTCATCACTGACTTACGGATGTGTAGGCCAAGCTTGAAGTAGGCATTCTCAATTCTGCGCTCTCTACTGTCATTGGTCCAGGGTAACCACGGCCATGAGCGTCTCATTGGTCGACCACCAGGGGATCTTTAACGTGCACTGAAATCCCGCACCACACGGCCGCCTTTTTGCGTTTCGCCTCCGTCGAAATGCTGCCGCCGCGGTCGGGTTCAGCGTTTCGATGCGACGGTTAAGGTAGCGTGTCCCTTTCATGCGGCGTCGATGACGTTGGCGCACCACACCAGGTGCCACGCACCGCGCTTATTGTAGCGGGAGCTACACTAGGCTACCAGTCAAGCATTTCGCGGTACATGCGAGAGGCCAGTTGTGCGCATGCGCCGTTGCCATAGCAACCGGAGAGGAGCAGTGGGTGCGCCGCGCGCTTCGTCGCCGCCGTCGCCACGGCCGCGCGCCCGCTCCATCGTCGAAGGTGAATGTGACTTCACGTGGATGAGCAGTTGTGCGCATGCGCCGATACTATCGTAACCCGAGAGACCCCACACCTGTGCCGCGTTCGTCAGCACCGCCTCGCCGCACGCCGACCTATCACCCGAACCGCGCGTTGTCGCATGCGAAGCATTGCGTATAAAAGGCGGAGATGTAATCGGCGGCTGTAGCGCAAAGCTTGATATGGATGCACAGAAGGAGAGACCAGCCGGTGCTAAACGGCGGTATGGAGAAGAGAACAATAACTGTTCCGATCCTGAGGCTGTCGCCTGGCAGTTGGCTACTTAACAGAGAATGAGCGTCAGAAGGCGAAGAGAGGAGCGGAGACGCCCGAACATTGAGAGGAACGCCTTGCGAAAAAGAGACGGCAGACTGCCGAGCGTAATAGACGCCGCATAGCCGCCGATATGGAGCCAATGGAAGGCGTCAGTCAGTGGGAACAAGCCGAAGAGGATGTGAAGACCCGTCGTGTGACTGATCACACCATTTGAGTTTCCGAAAGTGCATCTGCCGCCCAGACATTTCAAGCCGATTTTGTGAACAATCCGTTTGGACACATTTGTAGTGTGTGCGACAGACTGTGGCACCAAAAGGGCTTGACACCTGTGAGTAATCCAATGTATACCACTTTGCGTTCGGCATTACCAGAACAACAAGCTCAGCCAGGAAAACTTACCTCCCGCTACGTATATCCTGGAATAGCGGAGCTAAGCCACTGCCAATTTTTATTGCGAAAGCAATACTGCTCGCACTTTCGGCCAATCGGTGGTCGTGGCGCCTCCTTACACAGCTGCGCGTCACGTGACCGTGTAACGTCACGCCAGACCGAGAGACGGGCCCCAGCTCGCGGCATCGATGGTGGAGGCGAAGCCTTGCGCGCCGCTGCTGCGGCGCTACCGAGAGAGGGCGCTAGCTGGTGTGACGTCACGCCAGACCGAGAGACGGGGCCCCAGCTCGCGGCATCGATGGTGGAGGCGAAGCCTTGCGCGCCGCTGCTGCGGCGCTACCGAGAGAGGGCGCTCGCTGGTATGACGTCACGCAACACCGAAAGACGAGGCCCCAGATCGCGGCATCGATGGTGGAGGCGAAGCCTTGCGCGCCGCTGCTGCGGCGCTACCGAGAGAGGGCGCTCGCTGGTGTGACGTCATGCTAGGAGGATAAATGGGGCTACAGCTCGGCTCCTCGCAGTGGTCGGCGCGCTGCCTTGCGCTATGTCCGATGATGTGTACAAAGCGAGGCTGGAACGATACTGCTGCGGCCAAGCGACGGCGCCGTGCTGAAGAAACAGAAGAAGAACGGCGAGCTAAACAACGTGCGTATGCAGCAGCGTGGCGAGCACGCCGATCAACATCGCTTGATGCGGGTACACCTACAAGTTCAGGGCCAAGTTTAATGAGTGGTGTTAACGGTAGCGAAACTATGGAGACGACCAGTAGTTCGGAGACATGTTTCATGGACGCTTTTAATGCCGAAGAGACTATCATGGATGCTTCAAATGGTGACGATGCTGCATCTATGAATAGTATGGAACGCTACAACTTCAACAGAAGAAAGCGCCGCGCTGAAGAAACGCTGGAACAGAGAGTAGAGCGTCTTGCTAAAAGAAGAGTGCAGTATGCAGCCAGGAAGGGAGAACGCAACGAGGCGAGACGAAAGCAGAGAGCCCAAGAGAATGAGGAGCGCTTGAATAAGAATCGGGAGAAGTCTCTCATCACGGCCGAACCAGACGGTGACATGACGGTGACGGTAGCAAAACAATGTATCGCCATAAGTTTAACAAAGGGCAACCATGTCCGCACCATCAGCCGAACCAAGGCGCAGCCAAGGCTATTGGTTCCGCAATCTTCCAGGCTTAACCAAGCTAAGCCTTCAGCCAATTTTTTGTTGTGTGATGATGAACAACTTTAATATTCCACCAGGTAAGGAGGCCCCCTACTCCCCGACCCCGGCACGTAGGCCTAGAGGACGGGGGCGGGGACCTCCGCGATCACAAGCAGGCAAAGAGGTCTTGACTCTTCGCGGCTTCTGTCGCCAGGCGGATGGCTTGTTGCTGTTGAGCAGAGACCTCGCTCCGCAGCAGGGCTTCCCAGGCTTCTCTACAATTTGTTTGCTTTAGCTCCTGGGGAGCTAGCGCATTCCCAGATTATGTGGTCGAGGGTCCCTCTCTCCCCACAGTGCTTGCACTTATCGTTTTTTCTATCACCAGTCTGAATATGATAAGCCGAGACCGGATTTACGAAGTTCCCAGCTTGAAGGCGCCGCCATGCGACTGCTTCCCTATTGTTTAGATTTTTGTCCGGTGGTGGCACCAGTCTCCTGCATAACCTATAATTTTCAACAATCTCCGTGTAATTTTGCAGACGCTCGTCCATATTCCGGCAGTCGGGCGGCTCCACAGCCACCCGGAAGTAGAGAGCTCGGGCTAACTCGTGGGCCGCCTCGTTGCCAGGAACGGAGGCGAGTGCGAGGGTCCAAATTAGACTGATTTTTCTGTTGAGGCGCCTACCGGCCAGAATCCTTGCCGCTTCCGGCGTGATCCTACCCTTTCCAAAATTCCAGATGGCTGTTTTGCTATCGCTGATTATGAAATTGGCTTCCGTTCCAACGCAAGCGAGCGCTATCGCAACTTCTTCCGCCGTTTCCGTGTTTCGGCTTCTAATGGTGGCAGCCGATACGGGGGCACCTCGGCCGTCGACCACCGAGGCGACCGCCGCACCCGACTTTCCACTTGCCGCAGTCCACGTACGCAACCGACTTGCTGTCCATCGAATCGAAGCGTCTGATTAGTGCTTCTGCTCTCTTCTCCCTCCTCTCCGTGTTGAATATGGGATGCATGTTACGAGGGAGGGGGAAATGATTAGATTTGCTCGGCAGTCCTGCGGGATGCTCGATTTGCCTCGTAGTCCCCTATCTGCTTGCAGGCCTACCATTTCGAGGATAGCTCTGCCCGTGGTCGTTCGGCTTAATCTTTCGAGCTGCGAAATTCTGACAGCCTCCGCTATTTTGTCCCAGGTATTGTGCACTCCCATAGAGAGGAGCTTCTCTGTGGGGGTGCTAATTGGTAAGCCCAGGGCCCTCTTTATGCACCGCCGAATGAGTGAGTCTAATTTCCTCCTCTCCTCCGACCTGATGTTTAAGTAAGGCGTGGCATAGCTCACGCGGCTTATTACGTATGCTTGGGTTAGTTTAAGCAAGCTTCTTTCCTTCAGACCTCGTCCTTTCAGCGCGACCCTTCTAAAAATGCCAAGGGCTTGGGTGGCAAATCCCTCTAGCTTTTTGATTGCCCCATCATTATATCCATTCTTCTGAATGAATAGTCCTAAGATTCTGATTTTATCTACCTCGGGAACTGGTTTCCCCTCTACTTTAATGTTAAATTCCCAGCTGCGCTTGCATCGGAGCGATGTTGGGTTATAGACGAGTAATTCCGATTTTTGCGGGGAGCATGAGAGACCCCTACTGGCAGCATAGTCCACGACAGTGTCCGCCGCCACCTGCAGGCGTTCCTCGATGCTCGCATTGCTCCCCTGGTTAATCCAGAGGTTGATGTCATCCGCATACATACTGAAATTTAGCCCCTCTATGCTCCTCAGGGCTTCGGGGAGGTTCCGCATCGCCACGTTGAAGAGGAACGGGGAGAGAACCGAGCCCTGCGGCGTGCCCCTGCTCCCTAAGTTCAGTGTGGGAGACTCAATGTCTTGGAACCTCACGCAGGCAGTTCTGTCTGACAGAAAGTCCTTGATGTAGTCGTATGTTCGCGCGCCTACTCCGATATCCTGGAGACCGCGGAGGATCGCTTCGTGTGTAACATTATCAAAAGACTTTGTCAAGTCCAAGCCGAGAATTACTTTGGCGTCTCTAGAACGCGAGTCGATTATGTCATGTTGGAGTCGGAGCATCACGTCCTGCGTGCACAAGCCCGGTCGGAAGCCGACCATCTCGTGCGGCCACAGGCCGTTTTGCTCCATAAAGCGCGTCAGTCTTGTCTGGACTACGCGCTCCAACAATTTCCCCATGAATAGGTTAGGGAAATTGGTCTTAGATTTTCTAGTTTAGGGGGTTTGCCAGGCTTTGGGATTAGGATTACGTTTGCCGCCTTCCACTGCGGAGGCAGGTGGCCTTTGGCCCAAATTTCTTGCATATACTCCGTCAGAGCGCTGATGGAGTCATCGTCCAGGTTTCTTAAAATTTTGTTAGTTATCCCGTCAGAGCCCGGGGCCGATTTCGTTTTTAGTCCCAATATTTCAGCCCTGACCTCCGCCTCCGTGATGAGTGCGTCGAGCTCCTCGTTGGGAGTTCCGTCGTATGCTGGGAGGGGGGTACTATGGGTATCGCCAATGTACATGTTGATGAGTTTGTCCATAAATTCCGCGTCTGTACCATCAAACGCGTGCCTAGCTTTTGATAATCTAATTCCCGATTGGGTTTTCGAGTTGGTCGGGTCTAATAGGTGTCTCAGCAGACCCCACGTTTTGGAAAGGCTCATGCCCCTCTCCATCTCGTCGCATCTGCTGCACCAATTCTGTTCGCGTAATTTGATCGCATAATTTTCAATTTCTTTGTTGTGTCTAGCGATCCTCCGTCTAAGATTTCGGTTCCATTTTTGCTTCTTCAGTCTGCGCTCCATACCATGCTTTGCCTCCCACATGTGAAGCAGTCTGCTATCGACTATCTCCGGGGCGTCGTCCCCTTCAAGCGTCTTTGTTGCCTCTCCAACGTGACGCCTGAGGGCCTCCGTCCATTTCTCTATGTTTGTGATCCTCCCTGTGGCAGCTTTCTCTCGCTTCTCCCTAAATAATTCCCATTCCGTAACCCTCGGTTGACGCGCACGACGCGTCTTCCCTCCTTTTTTAAGGATCGAGGCCAGAATGAAATGATCGCTGCCCAAATTTTGTTCCGAATTTTGCCAGTTCAGATCTGTCACATTTTTGGAGAAGGTCAGGTCAGGAGAGGTGTCTGTGCAGACGCTGTTACCCACCCTGGATGGACTACTAGGGTCCGTGTGTAGGGTGAGTCCCAGCTCGTGCGCGTCCTCCCATAGCTGCCTGCCTTTAGGGTCTTGTTTAGCGTAACCCCATTCTGGGTGCGCTGCATTAAAGTCACCGACTATTAGCAGGGGGTTAGTTCCGGCTGCCTTAATCGCTTTCCGAAAGAGGGCCCTAGAACCTAACCTTTCTCTGCTTCGGGGTACTGTACAAATTTAATAGGAACACGCTCGGTTCCTCTTTTCGCCCCGTAAGAATTTCCAATAGCACTGCCTCAATTTCTCTCGAGTTGATTTCGTGCTCGATTGCCGCAATGTTCCTCTTAATCAACGTTGTGACGCGAGATTTCTCACCTCTGTCACTTGGAAAAGCTTGGTATCCCGATAGTTTTGCTGCTTTGCCCGTCTCCTGCAAGGCTATAGCTAACGGTTTCTCATCTAATAGCGTCAAGTATTGTTGCACTAACGCCCGCTTGCGCTGGAAGCCGCGACAGTTCCACTGCCAGATTATAGACTCACTTGGTGCGCCTCTGGCCATTTTGGAGCTGGTTGATATTTTCCTCAGCTTTTTGTGGCCATTCTCCGATGGCAACTAATTCTGCCCTTTGTCTTTGTACTTCGCACGTAAGGGCTTGGATCTGGCTCTGAGTCTGATTTATTGCGCCCATAATTTGGGCCATGAAAGAATCGATTTAGCTTCGATTTTGGCTTCTAATCTTTTCTCTAGTGCCACCAACGGATCAGCGTCTTCTCCTTTGCGTTTCATTGGGGGCGGTCTAGCCAATTCTACAGTCATCTTTTCCTCCTCCGGTGCCGCAGGCTGCGTGGGAGTCGCAGCCCTAGGGGCCGGGGGGGGGGGGGGGGGGGGGGGTTTCAATACCAAGTTTGGGTGCGCACAGTGGGGAGAGGGGGACCCCGTACGTGCCTGTACTTTTGGTGTACGTAGCTCTTGAGTGAGCTTATTAATTATCTCTTTAAGCTCCCTAACCTCTTTCCTTAATTTATCGATCTCCTCGTCTTTCTTGTCTTTTGCCTGGGAAACGCCACTGCCAAAGCTTACACTTTTTCGATCCCCGCTCGAATTCCGCTTGTGAGTCCACGGGTTCGCCGGGTCCCTGGAACTCAATCTCCCCCTGGGTGTGGATCCGGGGCGCCCCCTGGTGCGGGAGCTCGAGCGGCCGCGCTGCTGCTGCCATCCGGTGGTCTCCTACAGCCTCGGGAAGGAGTCGCCTCTGGCGCGAAAGTCCTTCCGCGCCTGACCTTGGAACGGCTCCGGGGATTCCCCTCGGCGGTCGCTCCAGCTTGCTGCTCCTGTAGTTCCTGCTGCTGTTGCATGTTGATCTTGCGTTCCCATAGTCTCTTCTTCACCTCCTGCCTCCTTCACTTAGATGCCGTTATCTCGGGCATGCTGGGCTAAAGGATGCAAAGGATGTTTGTTGTGTTTATGCCACTGCAATCGCTGTAGCACCATGGGTAAGCTCTAATGAATGCCTTGTGTTTTACGACTAATATTATCGCGTTCAAACCAATCAGGCATCGACAATCAGCATGGGGAACTTTCATGGCGTCAAGCGTGACGTAATTAAGTTCTGACCAATCTACGTGGGGAGCTGTCATGACGTCATACGTTACGTAACCCCGCTGTGAACAAAAATTTGACGTAATTAAGTTCTGACCAATCTGCGTGGGGAGCTGTCATGACGTCATACGTTACGTAACCCCGCTCTAAACAAAAAATTGGAGACCAATTTTTTGTTTTGTTGGACACCAATTTGCCTATGCCAGTAAGGATTGAGCTGATAGCCTTAGGACACTCAATGTGTCCTGGGTAAGGACCCCAGTGTCATGCCCATAAAATTCCCAGACATCAAGCAAGGTAATGAATCCATTCAGAAAAGCTACTTTTGGGTCATCTTCACCACTGCGAGCTGCCAGGGCTGTGGCTACGTGCGGATTAAAAACCTGCAGTACCAGCTTCACATTTTGCCGTTCCAAGTTGCTCGGATTAAGTGTCTTGGATGTCAAGCCATACCCAGACTTTATCAGTAGAGATGACTCTTTATGTAAATCTCTCAAATTCTTAAATGAGGCAGTCATTTTACATTCAGGACGAACATCATTGTTTGAAAGCTCAAAGCATGGGTATAAAAAGCAAGTCCCCGCATTTTTCTCATTTAACCAGTTGTTTCTGATACACTTCAAAAGATGTACAGCATCTAACACATAAAATAATGGCCGATCTGGATCTGCCGGATGTGAAAGAACATGACGAAGCATTGCCTTTGGCAGAAACATCTTCATTGCCTTTTTGTTTAGAGAGTTATTGTCACAAACAACGGCTATGACCCTGTACCCAATCTCTTCTAAGCGTATGATCACCTTCTTCAGTATGACATGAAATTGGTCGCCTTGTATGGTTTTTACCGGAAGAATGTGTACTACCTCCTTGAATGAGCTCAGCAGACTTTGTATCATAAACACGTGTACAGATGTGGCTGCCTCGCTGGAATTCACTGCAGCACCACATATGTTGCCCCCCTTATAATCAAAACAAGGCTTGATATGAATTTCGTCAAGCATCAACGTCACTGTCTTTTCATGCGGCTGTAGATGTGTAAATCTCTGGGAAACATACTGAAGAAAATTTGCATCACAAGAATCAATTTCTGGGCACATTTGTAAAGATGAGTACACTTTCCTAATAGGGCTCAGTTGGGGCAAGGCTAGTGTACTTGTTTTTCTCAAATACTTGTAGGCATGCTGTGATATTGTGTGGGGAATGCATGCAAACATCATTACCTGTGTGCTGTATTGAATATGCTATGCAGAATGCAGCGTCAGCGGTTCCTTTAAAACTTTCACAGCCCTTTCTTGTTTTCATTATTTCTTGCTTCCAATTTGTCTAGAAGAGAATTTACTGTAAGCGATAGGTGGCGAGAACTACAACGTTCGCCAGACTCGTCAGACAGCATGCACAGGTTGTTCAAAATTTCCAACAAGGAGCTTACTTTGCAAACCGAGTCTGGTACAACAGTGCTACCAAAATTCTTGATCGCGGATCCTTGGTAGCAGGCTGAGACTTGGAGGTTTTTGAACACTGTCAATGACGCCTTCAACCATGGTTCGCGATCGTTGGTGATTTTCAAAAACATCGTACACTTTTCTTCATGAATAACCGTCTACTGCACTGACTCTGAGGCCACTTGCAGGCGCGCCTTTAGTTCTTCGAGTGACGAAAATTGATCTCTCTCCTGCTCCGCTTCATATGACGCCAGTGATCCTTTGACCGCACGGGCGAGTTGGGAAGATTGTAGTCGGCTCCTCTTAGCAACAGGTGCTTCTCTCTTGCTGTTGTCTGGTGCTCAAAGGTACGAAAGACAGTTGGGAAATACGGAAGGCACCGATCCACGGCGCAACCGCGGTACTGGCAATCGAACTGTAAGACCATTTTCTGTTTTTGGATCCGTGTACGATGTCGTCGTCTAGATGCATGAAGCGTCGAAATGATCGGCGCAAACCTGCACAAACGTACAAACGTTTCGTAAACATCTCAGAATCCACTTATTAAAATAGCCTAATGTTAGCCCCTTTGTCTATAAGCGTGTTTGCAGCAAATAAATGTGGCCACAATCAATCTATCTGGGCTTCGCAAGTATCACAATGAATGTGCTGATTAAGTAAAAGCAACCAGGCGCCATAACAGTACCATAAACATTACTTACCTTGTGTACGAAGTGGACACGAAGTCCTTCCATGGAATGGCGCGTAACCACTTCTTGAAAGTGTCGTCGTCGTTTGAGAAAGAAAACACTTGTATATTCCTGCCCGTATCGTAATTGCCGGTGCACACCGGCACACAACACTTGTTCGGCATTTTAGTATCCACTGCACATCGCACATGGAAACAAAATTGCCGCAAAACAACGACGAGAGACGACAAACGCGACCATGCCGCTGTAACTAACCGGCCCGCGCGGCGAAGGGAGCGTGAAAGAAAGAACAGCAGGGATTAAAATCATGTCGCTGGCGATGCGGCTTCTTCAAGTTCAGTTCAGAAAAACTTTATTTCCGGCAGATGGTGGTCTCGCTACCCCCTCTCAGGCTCGGCCTAAGCCTAAGCCCGATCAGGAGGAGAGGCCGTCGGCTGAGGACGGCGTAGCTGATGCTTCACGGCCACAGCCGCCATGCGGGTTGCTTTGCGCTGCGCGTTGGGGTCCTCGCTCCGCAGCAGCGCCTCCCAGGCTTCAAAACTAGTTATGTCTTGTTTAACCCCTGGTGAGCTAAGACATTTCCAAGTAATGTGGTTTAGCGTACCTCTTGCCCCACTGTCGATGCATTTTTCGTCATCTGGGTTTTTAGCAATTTTGGCTGGCGATATGTATACCCCTGCCTGGATATTGCTCCAGATGTAAGCCTCTTTGTGACTAAGGGATACGTCTGGAGGAGGGTATACTCTTCTTTCTAATTTGTAATTATCCGTAATTTCCTTGTATGTGATTGGGGCATCCTTAAGATTATTGCAGATGGGTTGCTCCGCTGCTGCCCGGATGTAGGTTACTCGGGCTAGCAGGTGAGCGGCCTCGTTACCAGCTATTTCCTCATGTGCTGGTATCCAGAATAGTGCAGCGAACCTGTGCTTTGGCATGCTGTCCAGAATGCGTTTGGCTTCCCAAGAGACCAAGCCCTTACTAAAATTTCTGACAGCGGACTTACTGTCGCAAAGAATGTATCCTGCATTAGATCCTTCAGCAGTTTGTGTTCTGGGTTCTGACTGAGGCTGTGATCAGGGGTTTTCCCTGACCGTCTACAACGGCCGAAACCGCAGCCGCCTCTGGTCCCCCAGCAGCATCTACGTATGCTACCTCCTCGGCAGGCAGCTCTCTGAACTTTTTAACCATAGCCTTGGCCCTATGTTGTCTTCTATCTTTGTTGAACTGAGGGTGCATGTTTTTCGGTATTGGGGGAAATTTGATTTTGGACCTGACGTCGAGAGGTATCTCTACCTTGCCTTCTATTTTGCTGTCAGGCTCTACCCCCACCCATGCGATAATTTTCCTACCTGTCCGGGTTTTGTTACGTCGCTCAAGCTGTGAAATTCTAACTGCTTCCTTAAGCTCCGCCCATGTGTTATGAACCCCCATTTTTTCAAGTTCTTCAGTGGAGGTATTTACGGGTAGACTGAGGGCTCTTTTTACACTTTTCCTAATGATTGTATTAAGTCTGTCCACCTCCCCTTTGTTAAGTTCCATGTAGGGGGTGGCGTAGCAGATCCTGCTTGTGATGAAGGCCTGCGTGAGCCTGAGCAAGTTACGCTCTTTCAACCCCCTTCCTTTGGTGGCTATCCTTCTGATTAACCCTGCTATCTTATCTGTATACTGCTCTAGTTTCTTCATTGTGCTAGCGTTATTGACTTTGGAATTGATGAAGAAACCAAGGATTCTGATTTCCTGAACTCTGGGAACCCTGCGCCCCTCAACTATGATGTTTATGTCCGGCTTAGGTCCGTATATGCCTTTGGTGTACACTAGAACTTCTGATTTCTGAGGAGAGCAGGCTAGCCCTCTCTCTTTGGAACATTCAACATTGATGTTCTGCAAGTGTCAGCCTGTCGAATGTGACGTCAAAATTTTGGCCGCAGGCCTGAAAGCTGTTCAGCGGGTAATGTGCGATGTCAGTGCACGTTAAAGATCCCCAGGTGGTCGAAATTATCCGGAGCCCTTCACTACGGCACCTTTCATCCTTACTTCTTTCACTCTCTCCTTTATTCCTTCCCTTACGGCGCGGTTCAGGTGTCCGCCGTCATATGAGACAGATTTTTCGCCATTTCTCTTCACCAAACACCGATGATGATTATTATTATTATTATTATTATTATTATTATTATTATTATTATTATTATTATTATTATTATTATTATTATTATTATTATTATTATTATTATTATTATTATTATTATTATTCAGAGCTCGTACACTGTACGCGGCCATCCACACATGAATAGCTGTGAGGGCGCCAGATGGCGCCACGTGGCGGCGAGGTGTAGAGTGCCTCGATGCCAGCGAGGTGGGCACATGTCTGCCGCGTCAGGACCACTCAGCATGTGCACACTGTCGGCGCGAAAGCCGCTGTCGACCGGCGCTCGAGATGAAACTACCATTTTGACTCGCCTGTGAGATTTGCAGCCGCTAACTGCGTCGCTACGATCGCTATGAGCTAACACAATGGCGCGGACATTGGCGGAACCTTCCCCAAGTACTGCTTCCATTCGCCGAGAACGCGTTCACCTTCGGAAGTGACAAGCCATGGAAACAAAACACGGGTCAGCACGCATACATTCCTGCAGTGGGATAGCCTAGGCGAAGCACGAGTTACACTACTAGTGTATTTTTCTGTCCATCCAATAGTTTTCGTTTTCTTTTCTTTGCAGACACCACCTTGCGGCAGGCGCCGTTCAAGGCCTGTCTCTGGTGCAGAGACTTCCAGTAGCTCTTCTCTGTCAGGTATGCTTTCCTGCTATTACTGTTGTCACATACAACGTTCGCCAGCGTTCCAAGAGTGAAGTAAGCGAGAGCCACACTCGCCCTCACCTCTGCCTAGCCTAGGACTTCAAGGAATGCCACGATAACCACAGTGTGCGGCTTTGAAGCAAGCCCCTTGGGATCAGTATATCTGGCAGCGGATGTATCTATGATGTTTCCTTAGAATAGTGCAGCAGCAGGGAAAACTTATCAGTCCTTATGTTTGGAGCCATGTCGCCAACTTTTAGCGATGCGCATAAAATTTGCGCTTGACACATACCCAGCAATTCTGGACTAAACATTTTTGAGCGAGAAACCGTTTATGAACGCAATTTTTCATATAACCGAAGATTTCACTATAACAACCAATATATCCGCAGATCACCCGACGGCAGTCTGTATTGCAGTGATAGCTACATTACGGTAGCATCTCGAGCCTTCAGCGTGGCGGCGCCGCCACACTGTGGCTGCACCGCCACACTCTGGCTGCACCACCACCCCTTCGCTGCTCCACCACGCTGTCACGTGATTGGTCACGTGGTGCGGAGCAGCTGCTGGCGTCACTTTGCAATACAACTGAGCAAGATACCCGCCGCGGTGGCTCAGTGCTCAGGGCGCTCGACTACTGATCCGGAGTTCCCGTGTTCGAACCCGACCGCGGCGGCTGCGTTTTTATGGAGGAAAAACGCTAAGGCGCCCGTGTGCTGTGCGATGTCAGTGCACGTTAAAGATCCCCAGGTGGTCGAAATTATTCCGGAGCCCTCCGCTACGGCACCTCTTCCTTCCTTTCTTCTTTCATTCCCTCCTTTACCCTTCCCTTACGGCGCGGTTCAGGTGTCCAACGATATATGAGACACATACTGCGCCATTTCCTTTCCCCCAAAACCAATTATTAACTGAGCAAGATCCACTCGGCCAGCTGTAGCTATCGCGTCACTCCAGGTATAACCAGAGCTGCACCACCGCCAATTTTTTTTTGTATTCACGTTTTTGCCATCGTCAAAAGCGTCCCCCCTTTTTCTTCTATGGCAGTCTTAACTGTTCGAGGCGACCTCTAGAAACACTTTATAAGAAAGATTTTGCTTCATATAAAAAATAGACCATTACCTTTAATATTTCCATAAAAGTGTTTTACAATTTAATAATAATAATTGGTTTTGGGGGAAAGGAAATGGCGCAGTATCTGTCTCATATATCGTTGGACACCCTAACCGCGCCGTAAGGGAAGGGATAAAGGAGGGTGTGAAAGAAGAAAGGAAGAGAGAGGTGCCGTGGTGGAGGGCTCCGAAATAATTCCGACCACCTGGGATCTTTAACGTGCACTGACATCGCAGAGCACACGGGCGCCTTAGCGTTTTTCCTCCGTAAAAACGCAGCCGCCGCGGTCTGTTTCGAACCCGGGAACTCCGGATCAGTATCCGAGCGCCTTATCCGGAGTTCCCGGGTTCGAACCCGACCGCGGCGGCTGAAATTTTCATTTTTCCAATTTTGAAATTTTTTTCCCGTAATATGTACTTGGGTTAAAACTAGGTGCGTTGTTTCATCGGGCAAACGATGGCACAACGAAAAAGAAACTTAACGCTGCTCTGCAGTTGTATAGTAGTACACTTGGGACCTCGATGGATAGATAGATAGTTGCCAGGAAGAAAGAAAAGGAAAGTGCTCAGGCCTGCTCACTGGCTTAAGACGAGCCACAATCGCTACCACGTGCAGATAGCAGGAGACTTGAAAGATCGGATAGAAAGACAGGATAGTAAAGACGCGCTAAAGACAAGGCCGATCCCGGAGGTAGTGCAATACCGGGCCAACCGGTGGCGGGAGTGAAGCATCCTTCAAACTCTCTGCCACATTTTCAAAAATAAGTCCAATTGGACCCGTAACAGATACTCCACGGGGTCCGGACATTTCGAGTTCACCAAATCGGTTGTCTTTTGTACTGATTCCTTTAACGATTTATGCTCTCCTTTTCCCGTCATTACCAGAGCTCATATCTGTCGTCGCGGACTAGCTCTATGGTCTCATCTAACAGGTGGAAGCTATAGGAAGGAAAAAATGGCAGCATAATGAATGAATTTATATACAAATTGTTACAGAATACTGCCCCCTATTCAATAAAACTTTATTTGTGCCTCCGTTTTGCTGCACCTGTTCGCGACGGCCTGATGGTGCTCGCTTCCCAATCTTTGACAGCCTACAAGGAAAGAGCTATCTCCTTATTGGCTCGTAGTCTGATTGCTGATCACATCTGGCGAGGTCTTGTAGCTGTGGCGACGGGTAATTACGACTGGCTTTATGCGCTCAAGGGCAAGCCAGCTGTTTAATTGATGCTATAACAAGAATTAATAGGTCTTCTTCCCCGACAACAGCGACCTGGCGGTGCTTGGGACAATGTAGAGAGGCGGAAAGGGCAGTGTGGCCACATGAACGTTTTATTATCCCAACCCTGGTGGCTTCACATCTGTGTCTTACAGTATAGTTGTCCTGTGTAGATGCGCGACATAGTGGCTGCGCTGTTGCTATGCGCTACAGTTGTATTAGAAAGTATTAGAGACATTATCCGGATATTGCATGCAGGCACGCGTTCCGCAGACGCGTGGAACCTATAGTATACAGGGGATAACACGTACCTGTCTGAAATAAATGGTAAATGTACAGAAGAAAGTGAATACTTGGCTCTGAAACACAGCAGTGTCGAAGCGCAAACTGTTTTAATGATACTGAGGCCATCTGGCATCCTACTAGAGCATGTAGTGATGTTTCAACTGAAATGGAACTCTTGCAATACTGAGGCCATCTGGCATCCTACTAGAGCATGTAGTGATGTTTCAACTGAAATGGAACTCTTGCATGTTGAAGATACCCAGGTGGTCGAAATTATTGCGGAGCCCTTCATGCACGTTAAAGATCCCCAGGTGGTCTAAATTATTCTGGAGCCCTCCACTACGGCACCTCTTTCTTCCTTTCTTCTTTTACTCCCTCCTTTATCCCTTCCCTTACGGCGCGGTTCAGGTGTCCAACGATATACGAGACAGATACTGCGCCATTTCCTTTCCCCCAAAGCCAATTATTATTATTATTATTATTATTATTATTATTATTATTATTATTATTATTATTATTATTATTATTATTATTATTATTATTATTATTATTATTATTATTATTATTATTATTTCGGTCATTCGAGCGCGATAGTTTCCTTGCGCGCATTGCACTGAGAGAATCTACCGGATTCATGCTATCGATTTGCGGTGCTACAGTGGCGCCAGCATGTCCAACTACACGCCTTAGAAGCAAATCTCTTCAGCGGTATATCTTTTGCAAGGGCTTTGCATCTGTAAGGGTTCCAATATTAGTATGAATCTGCAATATTCTCTTGTTCATTTTCGTCTTTCTGCAGATGACTCTTCCACGTCAAGCGAGAGTTCGGACACAAGCTCGATAACGGTGAGTGCAGCGTTAAATTTCGAGCGAATTTCGGACAATTACTTCCTTCCTGTAACTTGTATAAGTAGCGGTAACCAAGCAGGATTTCGGCCGGCAGATTCATTTTCAAAAACCACTGAATTGATTTGGGACGTGTTCGTGAAGAGCACACGACCTATATTTTGGGAGCACATCTTGAGTCTATGGTCCTCAAATCGCGGTAGTTCTCCGTCTTTATTAAAATAAACAACGAAGCTTAGCTCCGTTCATACCCTGTCAAAAAAATTGTCCCCCGACACTAACGAAACAATATTCTGTTATCGAACCCATTTAGTGAAGAAGCATGCTTCGACATCCACAGTTCACAGAAGACGATGCAGTGTGTTGACGATCTATTTGTACACATAGCTGTAGCTCCGGCGAACCTAATTAGCAAAGGTGAAAGCTGGATTGTGGTCTAATTGGTAAGTTTTTTAACATTTCCATAAATGGCGGCAACTTCAATCAGAAGAGCACAGCACACACTGTAAATGCGATTGTGTGTGTGCTTTTGTTCAGTGTCCTCGTCTGTTTCGCCTACTCAATGTTCGACAGTTATAGAAGAACCTAACTGGACAATGACCATGATTAGACTCCGGCATCGAGGTGACCCTCCCAGCCACTACAAACCTCCAAGGGGAAATGGGGCCTTCCCTCGGCCTGTGTTCTATCCCCGGTCGTTGACAGCCGCGTTGTTGGTGCTCTTATTAGTGAGAAAGCATTAAAGGACTATGTCGGCAAAAAGGTGTCCGCAAATGTGTCCGCAAAATGCGGAAGCAGAATGTAAAAGATGTCGAGATCTGACAGCTACGGCGCCCTTTCCTTTAATAATAATAATTGGTTTTTGGGGAAAGGAAATGGCGCAGTATCTGTCTCATATATCGTTGGATACTTGAACCGCGCCGTAAGGGAAGGGATAAAGGAGGGAGTGAAAGAAGAAAGGAAGAATAGGTACCGTAGTGGAGGGCTCCGGAATAATTTCGACCACCTGGGGATCTTTAACGTGCACTGACATCGCACAGCACACGGGCGCCTTAGCGTTTTTCCTCCATAAAAACGCAGCCGCCGGGGTCGGGTTCGAACCCGGGAACTCCGGATCAGTAGTAGAGCGCCCTAACTACTGAGCCACCACGGCGGGGCTCGAAAACGTTTCCTTCCCTCAAAACACACGCTTCAATTGGTTTCTGGTTTTTGAGGAAAGGAAATGGCGCAGTATCTGTCTCACATATCGGCGGACACCTGAACCGCGCCGTAAGGAAAGGGATAAAGGAGGGAGTGAAAGAATAAAGAAAGAGGTGCCGCAGTGGGGAGGGCTCCGAAATAATTTCGACCACCTGGGGATCTTTAACGTGCACTGACATCGCACAGCGCACGAGTGCCTTAGCGTTTCGCCTCCATCGAAACGCTGCCGCCGCGGTCGGGTTCGAACCCGGGAACTCCGGATCAGTAGCCGAGCGCCCTAACTACTGAGCCACCGCGGCGGGTCACGCTTCAAAAAACATGCTTTCATGGGGTTAAGGCGTCCACCGAGATGTAGACCTGACAGCTACTGCAGCCTTTCCTTTCGTCAAAAAGGTTTTTTCCTCAAAACACATTCTTCAAAAAAAAACGCTTTCGCTAGGTTGATGTGTCCACCAAGATGTCGAGATTAGAGAGCTACTGCGCCCTTTCCTTCCGTAAAAACGTTTCCTTCCTCAAAACACATGCCTTCTCATTCCTCCACGCAAGCAGACTGAAGCGCCCTCAGAATGTTTCTCTTGTTTCACGGACGCGGATTTCCACAAATGTGCGTTTATTGGCCGTTTAAGTACTAACATATGCCTTGAACCATTCATTTTCGTGAGCGAAGCCTTAGCTTCACTGCTCGACAGCAGCAAAGGCTCTTGCAGTTTTATTATTCTCACAAAGCGGTAGCCATGGTGGTGATTGGACACCGCCATGATATCTGATACCTGTGCCTGATGCGGGTCCTTGGACCCAAGATATTGAACTTATTTTTGGAATATGGTGGAGTGCTCAGCTTGGAAGCACTCTGGCACGGGTCGGCCCGGTATTGCGCTGCCTCCGGGATCGGCCCGGGGCAGGCCCGTGCCCTTTCCTTTTCTTTCTTCCTATCAGCAACAGCAGTAGCAGTAGCAGTAGAGGTAGCCACATGAATGACGTGATGTCATGGTTAGTGAGGCTTCGACCTTTACTTTTTAAGAGCATGTGCCAGTGATAGTGCGTGGGCAAAATGGGAGGCGTTTTCTAAGTAAGCATACCGCTGCCATGTGCTATGCTCTTTTATAAAAAGTCAAATTATTCATTTTGCTGCAGTTGCGCAAAAGGCTACGTGCCAAACGCGCACGCAAGCGGTCATATCATTGCCGACGTTGGTTGCGGTCTGACGTAATAGGCCAGCTTCGATTCTTTTCATTGCAGGCCCGGTAGATTCACAGACTTCACAGACTTGCTGTTCCTATTCCTCGCAGTCGACAGGACTTTTTCTTGGGGCTGCTTTCATTTCCAACACGCCAAATGTTGAGCGCACATCGCCAACGGAGTTCTACACGATTAGCGCCACATTGTAATTTGCAGTATCCACAAAAAACCTGAATACTGAATACCTGAAAGAACCTGAGTACAAAACAGATTTGCTGAACAATGATATAGAGCGACTTGTCCGCTGTAACATTCACAGTGTAACTGCTGCAATCTGTCGGCTGTGCGCAGCAGCTGAGCATAGCTAGAAACGTTTCTGTAAACAGCTGGCTGACTCGGTCTGCGCCTCCTCGCTTGAAATGACTGACTGGATGAAGTTCTTAAGGATGCGTGTGGCGACTTGCTGAGACGTAGCTCTCAGCCAGTGATGCAGGTTCACCCTGAAGTCACTTACTCATGCTCCTTGAATCTCTCTGCCACAGCTACTTGGGTCACGATGAAAAGGACAGAGCAGAGTACACGACGACTGGCACCTTCTTTACACATGACGCTCCATATAATGCGCCCAGCGTATAGACCTTTCCAATAAGGGCGCCCTAGGCGTCGCCATATTGCTTGCTGTGCTGTTGTGTGTACCTGGGTCTAGCACGGTTCCAGCGACAGTGGAATCTGTTTGCGACAACCAAGAAAGGAGACGTTTTGACCACCCCTCGCAAGATGGAACGGTGTTTAGACGCTCGGATTCGAAACATGCGATGGCAATTGGCATCAAAATATTCTCCCCTTTCTCCTGAAATCAGCTTCCTTTACTCGCAGAGCTGCCCCAACTCCGAAACAAAAAAAATGCCAGGTTGCAGAAGCATGTGGTATTAATTTGACAGAGTAAAATGGTTACAAACGAGCAATTTTCATCAGAACCTTTAGGCTTTTCCGGGAAAACGAAGAAAAAAACAAACACAAAATTATAAAATCGGAAGCGTGAAAAACTTTTATGGAGTTCTCCTAATAGCCAGGCAAAAAGAAACTTACTCCCCAATAGGCTGTTTTTGGCGATTTTGATGGACGCTGTAGCAGTAGCCATACAACTGCGGCACGCTGCAGCGCGAACGATCGAAAGGTATTAGGGCAATGCTACCCTTTAATTTCTTGCAAGAGCTGAACACAATGCGTCTGTTCCGGCGGCCTTTTCACATTTCTTTTTTGCACTCATACTAACATAGAAGTTTTATCACTGTAATGACCGTCATCGTACGTCGCAACGCAAAACTCCTGCGGTAGCTTGCTTACCGCGGACACTGCTACATCCCGGTCCGCTAAGAGCTGTACCCTGTAGCAAATGTGTCCTTTAGGTTATGTGAGTGATTTAGACTGCCTAGTCCAAGGGGAACTTTTTAATGGGCTCCGCCGTGCTTCGAATGTTTTTTCTCTTCACATAATCATAATTCTTTATTTTCGAACGTTTCGTTTCAGTCTCTGAATGATTTAACAGACAGTGATGGGTCGCTAGCCAGCTCGCAGTCCTCATCGACTTCACCCGCGCTGAGCACGGTGTCAAGTTTGAGTAAGTTGCTCATAATTGAACTGCTTCTTCATGATCCTTGTCTGGCGATTTAGCGCTGGTGTGCTAAGCTAATGCCGCCCAAAACTACACTCATGTTCTTTTCCTGCTTTGTGCACGGTAAGAAAAAGCTTGCTCATGGTCATGAGTCTGAAATCCTTCCCAAGCCGCCAACAATAAATTCGATTGAGTCAATAGCGCGTACATTTTGACCAAAATTTACAGAACGGCAGCTTCCATATAGCTGCCACTATCCCTCCGAGCGCGACTTGGTTTTTTGTAATTCGCACCGTTAAGTGCAATTCGAGAAACTAGCTTCTTGCACAAGCTATAGCCTTAAGTAGGTACGGCTTACCTTAACCGCGCTAAGGCTGCGTACTTAGCGCAGCCAGAAATGTGCAGACATGGGCAGTAATTTAACAAGTAAACTGCGTCTATTAATATTTGTCGAAAATTATTACGTGTTGATATTTAAGGATTACTCCGCTCGATTCATTCAATCACAAAATTTCACTGGTCGTGTATTTTCCTTTTTGTTTCACTTCTGAGCAACCGTGGCTATTTAAATGGGTCTGCATAGCTTTGCCAAGATGTGCCTGCGGCACCTTTTGTACGCCTAAATAATGCTATTAAGACACCAGTTGTTAGCGCGAAAGCTTAACTGGCCTACTCAAGCCAATTCCATCGGCGCCCCAATTTGTCGTTCAAGAGGAGGAGAGGTGGAGGTGTGGCCGTCGCGTGACATACTATATACGTCACTCGCCGAAGCTGCTACCGCTGAGCCGACCGTCGCCTCGGCAGCTGTGGCCACGTGACTAAGCACGTTACCCACCATTTGCTGGGAAAAGGAGCCGACACCGCTCTAGTGGCATTCGCATTGCAATTCTCGCTACGGACGGAGCGAGTCGGGAGGAGACGAGTCTATGGCGTCGGGACGATTTAGCTAAACCATGGTTAGCTGAGGTAAACTGCATCCATTTGTGTGTGTGTGCGCGTGCGTGTGTGCGTGTGTGCGTGCGTGTGTGCGTGCGTGCGCGCGTGTGTGTGTGCGTGTGTGCGTGCGTGCGTGTGTGTGTGTGTGCGCGTGCGTGCGTGCGCGTGTGCGTGTGCGTGTGTGCGTGTGTGTGCGTGTGCGTGCGCGCGTGTGCGTGTGCGTGTGTGCGTGCGTGTGTGTGTGCGTGTGTGTGTGCGCGCGCGTGTGTGTGTGTGTTCAGTTCCATGCAGGAGCGAGGACTAGCCTGAATGCGAGTTCGTTTATATGATCTCACACAACTTTTCCAACCTCCTGTCTCTCTTCAACATCTGCAACTGAGCATATTACGGAACAGGCCATCTCATGACACACACGCGTTGCGGGTAACTGAGATGTGCGCTGTGTTAATCGCTGCCACAAGTGCGAAATACTCAAATTATTTCCAGCTTGCATGCCTGAGATAAGAATAAATATCAATTTCCCACATTATTTAGCGCTTCATGCGAGCTGTTGCAGACTGTAATGCATTCCTGTGCCCCTATTTCCACTTGAAAAATCGATCCTTCGCCAAACCAAAGAAGGTCCTTTAATGCTGCGTCAGCCTGCACTCACAGAAGCTGTTTGTTCATCCTTTATAATCTATAGTTTAATTCTAGTTTTCCTCTCTGCTAATTCGATCATGTTAGTATTACTAAACCAGTACCAAATACGCGAAAGTGGAACTACAGTACAAGGGTTGAGTCAACATTTCGTTCACAGGCTGAGCAGCTTTTCAAGTGATTTTAGGCATCTAGGCAGAGCGAGCAGTAGTGTTTTACCAACATAATTGATTCATATGTGAGGTGTTTGTTTTAAGCGTAGCATGTGATTCAGCGGAAGCCTTCGTGATGTTCGTTCATATTTTTTTTTTACAGGTACGAGCACCAGCAGTGTCTCGGAGGAGGAGCTCTCCATGAGGCCTCCGCCTCAAAAGGTACTTTAAATTCTACTTAAATGTTGTGAACTTGCCACCAAACCCTCAACTCAATTTTTCACGCATCTTGTTCAGTTGAAAATAGCTGCACCGTGGTGTGCACTGATGGGGTCGGAAGTGAGGACACTGTGCACTGACATTTTTCTGCAGCCAACTGAAACTCGCTGACTAAACCATCTAAACTTCTACATGCTTTTACCTGCATATATTGCCGCGAATATTTGCAGTGTTTGTTCGTTCTTCAATTCTGCCGCCACAACATTTTATCGATTTGTTTGCGACGCAAGACTCGACTGGATTTATCTCGATTGATCGCAGCCAGGCAGAGCTGATTCTACGTTGTTCCGGAATGTTCTAGTAGCATTGCACGCTTTATCTCGAAAGTTCGCTATCAGCTTTAAATTGAGCACGGCCGACAGCGGCGGGTATTCTGTTCGACGACCGTCGAGCACGCTTGTCGCTTCGCCGCCGCCGAGTAATTCAGTCCATTGTGGGTGCAAGTCAGCCCCATAAACACTTTTCTTTTAGAAGACCTTTGTCCGTCTTCATCGCTTCTTCAACTGCCGTCACCACTACGGGACAATATCATGCGTTTCGCGTGATGTGAAACCTGTTTGTGTTGGCTCCGGACAAACCTAAATGTTGTTTACTGCAACATGGTCCGCGGATATTATTTTTCAATCCAACTGCACGAAAAGTGTTAAAAGTATATCAGTGCATGAGTGCTGCAGTGCAGGGTCCCGTTAGCACGTTTAATCTGGTAAGCGCAACAGCTTTCGGCACAGAGAGCAATATGCGTACCTCATCACGGATATATACCCGTTGTTTTAGGAAAGCCGGCCATGAATACTTTAAAAATAGGGTTTCTGAGGTTTGCTGAGGTAAATAGAACCTTTTTGCGGCACAGTAATACCAGAGTTGGCGGACGTCAAAAAGCAGGCGACGCATGATCACTATAGTGAAGTGATTATTTAAATTATAAAGATAGCATTTCAACTATTACCGATAGGCTCATGATAGCCATCAGAGATTTGTAGCCGGCGGTTAGTAATAGCCGTGCCATTTTTTTTAATTTTCAAACGCTCGATTACTCTCGCCGCTGTGGCTCACCCAGTTTGGTCCATTTCTCGCGCCATGCGAAAACCCTTCGCTTGCGGAAGGGCGCCAAGCGATGTCACTCAAATTGCGGCATTCCATGACGCAAGTGGCACGCGACAATCTCAGCACTTCCCGTGCTGCAGCGTTCCCCCTACTCACCACCTCGCTGCTCCTGTGCGGGTGGGGCTAAGAATGTCACGTTGTACCTGCGTCACGGAGTGTCGGGATTTGACTGGGCACGGCCAGTGGCCCAGCCCGACACCCGTCCATGCTACAGCGCGTGCGCAGGAGGCGTCCGCTGAGCAGGTATGCATCATACGTCTGCGATATATACAGTTTACAGCACGCAGTTCATCCCTTTGATACCAGATGGCGCCAGAGACGCGCTGGGAACACGGCGCCATTGCGGGCCTCTAGGTCGCCAGCGTGCACGCCTCGACGCAGTAATGGAAATATCGCGGGTGGTTGTCGAAGTGTTCTTTCTGCGGAGATGGGGTAATTCGGAGGAAATACATGCTGTATTGTGGATTGCAAGAACTGCGACAGAGAATTAGAGGTGCGAGATGCGATCGTTTGAGAGTTTCACGGAAGTGAACTGCACAAGGACGTACTGCCCCTGCTCGCGCCCGTTCGCCATGCACCCTTTCCGAACGGGTGAACGGGTGAGCAAACACGTTCACCGGCGTTATATAGCCAATATAGAAAGAAAGGTTTCAATCACGGAAAATCTGCGGGGGTGTGTATATAGTATAAAGCCCCTTTATATCGAAAGTATCGCATTTATGTGAATTTTGCCGCCTGCAGCGAACCCTCGCACATCCTCCTCGCCCGACTCTCTGCTCGGAGCTTTTCTGAACGATGATAGGCCCGCCCGGCCGTCGCCCAGGCAACGCGCTGGAAAGGATTGTTTTCTTGTGTTTTCTTATTTCGTCGGCGCCATGTGCAGGCCCTCTGCCTCTGCTGCGGGTCCAGCTCCGTTGAGTTACGCGCTGACAATTCGAACTCAACTTTTACTGCCTCGTTATGTACGATTGCGGCGCATTTCAGTGCACAAGCCGGAGTGAAAATGGCGTCGTGCTGTTAGCGATTTCTCGAGGAAAGAATGACATCAGCCGAAGAAAAAAGCGGATCCACAACGTCGCCTATAAGGAATTTGTTCTGACAAAGCACACCGTCCTCGGCGAAGTTCTGTGCATTTCTTGGTACCTAAACTAATGTGCATACTTAAAACTTCTTGCGAGATCATCAGCAAGCTGATAATCTTCCTTACTTCGCTGATCATTGTGCGTAGTTTCACATGCTAAACTTTCAATTTGATAGCATTGCTCTGTGTGTTCTATTCGCGTCTGTTGGCGTGAGGATTGCGCCTATCACTTTAATTTCTGAATCTCAGTCTGGGTTTCCGCGAAAAACGTTTGCACCGTCAACGTTAATTTTTTTTTTTGCTAATAGATACGCGTGCTCCTAATCTTCCGCAAAATAGAAGACATGTTGATTTTCGTAGCGTGTACGGCAGTCACTCTCCCTTGTGCCCCAGAGCTCTGGCGTGGTTGATTTAAGTGTTATGCCATCGTCTGTCTGAGGGATTATAGAGGGTGTGAGTCTTTAGGGAGATTGAGGCGCTCGTTCCAACGTCGCGACTACGCGTAACTCTACCGCGATTCCAAGATCTGATGCCACCTGAGGAGCGAGTCACAGAAAAGGTGCAGTTTAGAGCCAGTTTTGAATTGTAGCATTCGAAATTGTCATGATAACTGCATTTAATGGTGTTTTCAAAATAACATCAGATTCTTTAGCTCTGTAGTTCATAAGTGTAAAAATCGTTTCCGTGAGACTCACTATAGTCACGGAATAAATAGATAATATTTGATCGCGCTTTACAGTAAACTTAGAAAATTGGTTTTTAGGCAAAAGAAATGGCGCAGTACCTGTCTCATATATTTTTGGACACCTGAACCGCGCCGTAAGGGAAGGGAGAAAGGAGGGTGTGAAAAAAGAAAGAGGGGCCGTAGTGGAGAGCTCCGGAATGATTACGACCACCTGGGGATCTTTAACGTCCACTGACATCGCACAGCACACGGGCGCCTTGGCGTTTCGCCTCCATCGAAATGCAGCCGCTGCGGTCGGGTTCGAACCCGGGAACTCCGGATCAGTAGCCACTGCGGCGGGCCACTTTACAGTGCTGAATATTGATTCAGCACGGGCATCTGAAGCATTCCTTGAATACGTTCGAGGGATTAGCGTAGATGAGTCATCAAGAGAATATCGTATCTTTCCGCCACTTAATAAACTCTTCTGTTGGCACCAGCAATCAACCCAAAATTTTAAGCCAAACCCTTGGCCAGGCTCGCTCCTGCAGTAGTTAATAAAGTTAACGAAACAACTATAAAATAAAATTCTTCTCTTCCAAACAGCCGTGAAAATTGTAATGACGGCAATAAAGCCGCGGCGTGTGCATCACTCCGACGAGCCAGGCTGAAAATGTTTGGCCTGAAACCTGCTAAAATATACATAACACGCATTAAAGAGCATTTCTGTGCATTTTCGCAGCCACTCACTCACTCGTGAAACGACTTCGCTACCTAAATTACCACATTTTTTAACCACGGTTGACTGCAAAAGAACAGCGTCATGAACAGCATTTTCGCGAAAATGAAGTCCTAGGTCAAATTTGCATTCATCGGAGCGTCAGTGAGGTGAAAAATATTTAATAGAAAACGAAACGCAAATCGCAGGCTAATAAAAACTCTGCCGTATTGAGGAGCACGGAGTGCGGTTTGATTGCTCATGCCGTAAGCGCTCACGTTTAGTGCTTTCATTGCTCGAACGAGAAAGTGATAAATGTGGTTCGTGGCAGAGCCACGCATGTCGCATCACTTTCTTGTGGTTGTGTTTAGTAACAAAGTGTGAAAAAAAAAAAGCGCGAACTTCGGCGCACTCACGTGTGCCTGCGAACACATCGGGCCAGCGAGCGCGCACAGTCGACGGGCGAGGATGATCAAGGAGGAAAACGCGGGAGTGGAGGAGAGTGTCGCTACTTTCAATATCAAGGGGTTTTAATGTAGTATAGCGAGTACCGCCACCTCTACTGCTGGCCGCGTACCGCGCGCCGTCATGCAGTGCGCCCCGTAGAGCCCAGATGGCGCCCGGCACCGGCCACCTGTAGAGTTGCTGTATAGTGCCTAGACATTCCCGTAGGTCCAACATATTGCTTTCCCAAGCATCCAAATTATGAGGGGAAGCCGCAACTCTTCCATGTAGGAGGCGATCTAGGTGCAGTGGTTAGAGCGAGTGCGGGCATGAATCCGCTTGATTCTGGCTGCCGAACTTGCTTTATTGTAGGCATTGAATGACGCAGCTTTATTGTAGGCACTGTTGCATTCAATGACACAGCTTGCTAGCAATGCGTCAGCTCCACCAAGGCCCATGTCAATGAGTGATGAACAAAATAAGCTCCATGTGTTGGATGGGGGCGCCATCTGCTGTAAACGGCGTAAAGCACCAACGTTTTATTTTTAACAATCGGGCAACACTCGTGAAAAAATTGCGTTTAATTGCTGAGAAAACTTCGATTAGAGTGAACATGTGCACTCGAACAAAATCAAGCCCCGCAAAGCACGGCGACAGTAGGTGTATGAGTAGACTGCCAGCAGCGGTCTAGTGATAAACGATGCAAAGCAGTTTCCCTCCCCGCTGTGCATGAATCCTTTTCAACAATGTGATCGCGTTTAGGCAATAGAGGCGCGAGCGGCACTGGGAATACAAACGCGCAGCTCTAGGTTCTTGTAAAGTAACTCTAGCCCCCTGTAGAATCTATCTAGCTGCGTCTGAGCAGTGGCAGCGCGCCCTATGAGGTAAGCAGTATCGGTGGAGTTACGTCCTTTGCAGAAAGTCTCTGTTTGCTGTATATCTAAACGCCATGCTGGTTCCCTATTTTGACGATCCGCGACGGCTTTGCTGCTCTCAGAAAGCTTGCGGTTCAACCTGTATTCACTGACGTCTAGCTTGCCCATTTAAAAACCCGCTAACAAACCATAGCAACAGCCATAACGAACGGTGTGGAGTGGGTGGTCTTACTACGCCACCCTTTCTCTTTGTTTTCATGGCTTCTTTTCTTACCGAATGAGGCGAGGAGACAGGCAAGATCAGCTCTCCAACGTTGGCGGCAAATTCGGCTCTACCATGACTGGAAGTGGGTCGTCTGCCAGATGTTGTACCCTGACTGGTTCGCCAAAAAGAAGATAGCTGACCTCAAGCGTCTAGTTTCGCATGTCTGCGAACAACGTTAGACAGCTGATCTTGCCTGTCTCCTCGACCCTTTTCTCTGTGCCGGCGGCAAGCATTCGCAGAGGCACACAAGTGCTACTCAATATTATCGAGTTCCTCCCTGTATAGAGCATTTCACATGTATTCACGCTGATATAGGCCGTTGTTTAAGCCAGTTTCTTTTTTTTCTTCTTTTCAGCGTCCTCGGTGCAAGTGGCTGATCGGACGTCGCCGCAAGAACCCTGCCTGCTCAGTGTCGCATCACCGCGACGCGGCTTCGGGTTAGTTCTGGTTTTGAAAGTGTTTTTCTTTCTCTCCTGAAATTTCGTTTTTTGCTTCCATCAATAAGCCTAGCTCTTGCGCAGTGTTCCCCCTTTTTCATTTCAGCACTTGCTCCAGCACAGCGGCAAAAAAAAAAGTATCTTGAAACTTAAGATCAAACTTAAAATCTTAAAACCATATAACTTTTCTCGAACTTATCTAAAATATTTCCGTTCGCTTCATCCTTTCCTATTAAAACCGTACCGCAAGTATCACCGCCACGAAAGCTGACCTCCTCCCATCCTTAATATCTCGCCGGCGAATCAGTCACTTAACTCTTTTTCACAACGTATATCACGACGTCACGCTGCATGAAGATTTCATTTCGCTACCCGAAAACATTTCCCGTCGCATTGGTCATCGTCACAAGGTCGGGATTGGAAAATGCTATACCAACGCCTGTTTTCAGTCTCACCTCGGACGGACTTCTGTCGAGTGGAACCGCCTTCCCCCCGATTGTGCTACTATTGAAGATACCCTACGTTATCGCGATGCACTAGCTAACTTTGTATACTCAGGAGAAAGCTGAATTTGTGTTCCAATAATATTTACTCCAATGTATTCATTGTTTTGTTTTATCACATGCAACCCACTCCCCTCTCTAATGCGTCTGGCCATGAGGGTACAATAAATAAATAAATATTGGAGTTTAGATTATATGCCTTGCCCTTAGGATAACAACCAACATCGAGAGACAGTAAGAAGAATGAGCCTATGCGAGCTTTCTTCACAACGTAAGTGCTACACGAGGTATCGCCACAATGATCATCATCAGCGTGACTACGCTCACTGCAGGCCAAAAGCCCATCTTATGTCGGTCCAATTTAACCCTGTTCCTTGCCAGCTGCGCCCACCCTATGCCTGCAAACTTCCTAATCTCATCCGCCCACCTAACTTTCTGCCGCCCCCTGTTAAGTTTGCCTTCTCTTGGAATCCACTCCGTCACCCTTAAGAACACAACGTATAGTCCTTGCAAAAATTGTTGCCTGGAGTGGCTCTACGCACCTCGTCGCAACAGTCCAAAAGCGAATGATATCAGACCTGGGCGTATCATATGTAAATATCTATATGAAAGGTCTGTATCAGTTTCCTAGACAAGTACGGGATGAAAAGTCTAGGCGTATGTACAGGCAGATGTCGAGGCACTTGCTGTTTTGGTTTCATTTAAGGGGGTTTGACGTGCCAAAGCGACTCAGGCTATGAGGGACGCCGTAGAGAAGGCCTCCGGAAATTTCGTCCTCCTGGGGTTCTTTAACGTGCACGGACATCGCACAGTACACGGGCCTCTAGAATGCTGTTTTGGACTGCATGGTGACGTCCAGGGAGCCCTTTTCAGAAAAGTCCTTAGGCCGTTATAGACCTTTTCAAAAAGCTCTCCTGGGGCTGATTAACTGTGCGGCGCAAATCAAACAAGGAGACGACACACGAATGACATGGACTGGCGACATTGACTGGTGTCGTTCATGTGTCGTGTTCATTATTTTTTTACTTGCGCTCCGCAGTCAATACGGCCACTGACAAACCAGCTTGTCAACTGGATAAGAAGCCTGCAGGCTTCTCATCCATCGCTCTCTGGGCTAGGCCATATTGCTCGCTAGACTGCTTTGGAATAGACATTTAGTAAAGAACCATACGCCTTTCCAACAACCGCTCGCTTTGTATCACCGTGTTCTTCGCTAGACTTCTGTGCGCACCGTGTGCAAGCGAGGTTGAAGTCACACCGCGAGTTTTCAGCAAGTGTTCTCAGGAAGTGTTCTCATGGATCTCAGGGAAGTGTTCTCAAGTGTAGTTAGGAGAAAAGGTGTTTTGATGTCCATGTGTACCCGGTAGAAAGGAATACACAACATAGCACGACTACATAAGTGTGGCTGTGAGTCAAGGTGTTTGACCAGCCTGGCATCCTTGGCTTTCAGACGACAGCGAGACTGGGAGCAGCGAAACTAATGCCCGCACCGCCAGACAGCTGGAGTCGAGGCTTCGCGAGATGGAGAACGCCCTCAAGTGCGCCATCTGCCTGAGCCGCCGGCGCGACGTCGCCTTCCTGTGCGGCCACGCTGCCTGCAGCACCTGCGCGGCCGAGATCAGCAGCTGCCACATCTGCCGGCGGACCATCAAGAGACGAATCAGGCTCTACTAGCGCTGCTCTCAAGGCTTCTTCTACCCGCCGCGAGAGGCAGCCAATAAATTGTCCCATTCAGAACACCGTGTTGTTTTCTTGCGACGCCCGAAGCATGCGGCTAGTGTTGTCTAGACGAGGAACTGAAAAAAATGGCCGTGGCTTAACTTGGCTAACCCTGGAATTCAGCGAAAAGCAAGGACGCTTGCTAAGCGTCTGAGGCTCGTCCACGGCAGCTCCGGCGCACGCTCGCGACAGTCTTTTTACAGTACCCTCACGACCACGTGGCTATGACGTGGTATCACATGGTCTTGCGACACCCCCATCAGATGTCATCATGTGGCTTCACATCACCCCATCGGATGTTCTTAAGGTCAAAGGTCGACTCAAAAGTCCCCAGTGTCAAAGGTCAGAGGTCAACGAAAGGTCATGGGTCAAAGTCAGGGGTCCAGGGCTCGACACCATAGCTTTACCACATATGGTCATACATTGCTAACGTGGTTGGGCTGAAGGTCGTTCAATGCCATTCTCCGGCCTAGGCGACGACTGCTTTGTGAAGCTTTTCGCTTCAAAACAGGAGGCCTATCCTGTGCATCACTGAGTAGCACAGGACTTCAGCGGTCGAAGTGCAGTGTGAGTGTCAACTGGTGTCCTTTCCTTGTAACCTTAGTCGGCTCTGTTCTCTCAATGCTGTCTATGACGAACCACAGGCCAAGGAAACACGTTGTTGCTCTTTTCTAGCCAATCAGAAAAATATTTCAGAATGAGGGCCCGATGCTGGAATTGTCGTTTTATAGGCTACAGCCCACTGGAATCACATCTAACCTGAAGTTAGGCAAGCGCTGGACCTGAATTAGAAAACTTAGTTTCGAGGAAATTGCCTGTCCTCTCGGGATTTCACTCAAAAGGAAGTGAGGGAGGCAGGGAGGAGGTGGGTGTGCTCGCAGCGTTTCTAACCGGGCGTTTTGTTCCCTGATACCTACGTGCTCCTCATTAGCGACAAATTGCAACTCAGTATGCATGCAAATCAGCTAACCTTTTTCCATTGATTTAATATCTACTACATCATTCGTCACACCTTCACCCATCATTGATGCCCTGGGGCAATAAATTTCGCTTTAAAAAAAATTGTCTCAACAACGCTGAGCAACGCGTTAGGATCTGAGACTGAGAAAGAATTTCTTAAAATCGGGGCGAGTTAATGCGGCGATGAGTACAAGCGATGTTTACCTTAGCATTTCCATTATCATGATACGAGAGGTCGTCAGATGCTAAGGAAGGCATAAGGTGAATAGAACCCAGCTGGTAGCTTGCCGGAGTAACCTGACTTGACTAAACCAATAACAACTGAGCGGTCAAATGAATTTTCACCATTTGGTTTTCCCAGATTCTGTCATTATATGGTCCCTTTCGTTGTAAGAACCTACTTGTTGCACTGATTGCTGCATTCAGGAACAGACATGCTTGCCACTCCTTACTCCATATGCCACCTAGCGTTTCCTGGTCACTACACTAGAAGTTCTAATTTCCCCTGCCAGCCAATAGATGGCGGAGCCTTCCTGAGTACTTTGGGAAGTTATTTTTATCTGAGTGTTTATTGGCCTTGTGGCTGTTTTCTTGGCGTGCTGCCGCAGAGGAGGCGCACCTGCGAGTAATGGGCGCAGTTGGCATTAATGGCATGCTGTTTCACCCTACTAAGCCACTGTAGAGCGTAGAAAACCATGGATTTTTTTTTCCACTCGAAGATCGAAGCAATGGAGAACACGTAAGCCAAAGCAGTTCGCCTCTGGCATGTCGCTCTACACTTCCGGAAGCGACACAGAAAGTAAGATATGAAATCTGCAATTGACGATGGCAATTGTGCACTGAACTCTGCAGGCCAGATTCAAGCACACAAAATTTTGGCAGTTCCCAAAAAGTTGAAGCCCACCGCGGTGGCTCAGATCTGATGGCGTTCGTCTACTGAGCCGGAGTACCCGGGTTCGAACCCGACAACGGCGGCCTCGTTTCGATGGAGGCGAAACGTAAAAGGCACCCTTGTACTGTGCGATGTCAGTGCACGTTAAGTATAACTTCGACCTCCACTACGGCACCTCTCCTTCCTTTCTTTTTAACTCCCCCATTTATCCCTTTCCTTACGGCGCGGTTCAGGTTCCCACTGAGATATGCGAGACATATACTGCATGATTTCCTTTCCTCCAAATCCAATTTTTTAAAGCGAAAGCTTTACTGGCCGCACGTTGAGGAGTTTCGCTGATTCCTGGAGAGCCGTGCCGCGCATGCGCGAGGAGCAGTGACGACACACGGCGCATTTCTCTCTCTCGCTCCCTAGACACAACTGCGCATGCGCCACTAGTAGCACCGAGCCACAGGTGTTCCACCGCTGCGCAGCGCAGCGCCTCTCCTCAAAATGCAAATTTCAATCTTCAGTTTTCTCTTTCTTCTTTCCCTCCCTCCTTTATCCCTTCCTTTACGGCGCGGTTCGGGTGTCCACCGAGATATGTGAGCCGGTTACTCTGCTTTGCGCGCTCGCCGCGCCATCTGATATGACGTCACACCACGCGACTCGCCGCCGCCGCCGTTTGGTATGACGTCACACCGCGTTCCTCGTCGTTGCGCTCGCCTCCGCTCGTCCGCTAGCTGCGTCGCATGCCTGATGACATGTCGGAGGATTGAAAAGGAGAGCTCGCGTGCGCCGCAACCACAGTTGTGTCGTCTTTAATGAGACAACAACATAGCTAGACAACCAGACTAACTTGGACTTGCAATCAAGATTAACCAAGGCTAACCATGCTATGACTTAGCTTTGGCTACGTATATTCTGGCATAGCCGAGCTAAGCCACTAAGCCGCAGCGTTCATTGGGTGACCAACCTCTCGCGATCAACCGTTAAATTAACCGCCACCTGCCAGGGTAGGCGCGTTGCCTATCCAGTGTGCGGAACGCACTCAACGTTACAGGCCAAGCCGCGTCTACTTACCCGATACACTGCAGCTTTCGCTCTCTAACTAGATTTAGCAGTAGTTGAACCGCAGCTAATTTTTTTTTCATAACTAGCGCTTTGAGGTACTTGGCGGTGGCGTTCGCCTGCAAAACACCGAGATTTCGCATAATGTTTCGTGCTTAGTCACTCTAAACCACCAGCCATTATTTTTTCACAGTAGTCTGGAGAGACGCGTTAAATCTACTGTAGGCTGCAGCTGTTTTCCAAGGCCCTATGCCTCAACAATGGAGTGCATGGCTTTAGCTTTAAAGCTACCATGCCTCTTTCGAACCATTTCACAGAGCTGCCATGTACGCACGGTTAGACAGTTTCAGTAACGCTCAGCTAAAATGACGCTGAACACCATTGAAATAAACGGAGTGGTTTGTTCCAATCTGAATTTTATTTCGTGAATAATTACAGCGCTCGCCACTTTATTTCATTGCACGTCAGTTGAATCTTTGCCTGATTGGGAATATAAGCTTTAAAAACGGCGGCAAGAATAAACAGAAAGTGAAATGGTGTCTAGAGAAAACGGGTCTATCCGCCGTAAAGAGAATATATGAGTCTATCCAAAACCTAGGCCATTCTCAGCTATATGATTAATCCAACGAAATCCAAGAGGGAGACCAGGCTAAATCAAAGCAAAATCAAGCATAACATTAAAGGGAGTAATGAGGACCTGCCAGATAAGATTCGCAAAACCTATGTTTGTCAAAACCCAAATTCTCCACTACCGGAATATGAAGGCGGGGAAAATAGAAGCATTGATTCTTCGTTCGACGTTGCAGAGGTGTGGGCAGCGTTACAGAACCTGAGAAAGAAATCGGCTCCAGGTCCAGACGGCGTCACCAACACCACTCTGAAGAACTTGGATGATAATTCTATCTCTTATCTAACTGAGCAAATGAACAAGTTTTGGGATGGGGAGGACTTACCAGAGGGATGTAAAGCCTCTAAATCAGTACTTACCCCTAAGCCAGGCAAAAGTCTTGATCTGGGCAACATGCGACCAATCTCTCCGACGTCTTGCTTGGGCAAGCTCATGGAAAAAGTGGTGCAGACAAGAGTCTCGCGCTACTTGGAGAGCGAAGGGACTTGGCCTGTTGAAATGGTAGGTTATAGACCGCGTCTTAGCGCACAGGAAGATATGTTAAGGCTTAAACGTGATATACTTGATGATCCCGACGGAACTAAAGGGGGCAGGGCAATCTTGGGGCTGGACCTTACAAAAGCCTTCGATAATGTGGAGCATCGAGTGGTCCTTGAAGGCCTCAGTGAGGCCGGAGTAGGCATCAAGTGCTTTACCTATGCCAAAAGATTCTTAAGCAATCGAAAGCCCACTATAAGCTTTGTAGGAACAAAGGCCTGATAGTTAATACGTTAATACAAGTTAATACGAAATGCATACAAAAGAGCCCTCGGCATCCCACCTAACTCCTCAACGAAGAAACTGCTTAGCATGGAAGTCCACAATACCTGTGCGGAGATCGCCAGGGCAGTAAGAGAAGCGCAAATTTGGAGGCTTAGCAACTCAATAGCAGGCAGGCAGATCCTCAATGACTTCGTGGAGAGCGAGAGGAAACCCCCGTATACTGCAGAGCTAATCCTCTTAGACATACGGAAGCATCTCAAAATTGCCAATATACCTAAGAACATGCACTCGGAGCATGATAAAGAAAACAGAAGACATAGAGCTCGAACAATAATGAAAAATCTTGACCGGGGCCCGCTGAGTAACATAGCCTTCTGCGACGCAGCCTGTGGGTCCGATGGCGCCTCCGTCATTGCCGCCGTTGATGGGAATGGGGAGAAAGTGACTGTAGCAGCGATTAACTCTAGGAATGCGTTAGTGGCAGAGGAGGATGCTATTGCCCTAGCGTGCGTCAGTACCAAAGCCAAGATCATCATGTCTGAGAGTAAGGCAGCTGTTCACAACTTTTGTAAGGGGGTGATCTTCAATCAAGCCGCCAAATTACTAAGAAGATACCTCTCAAGCAGAGAGGTCTCCCTCATATGGGTTCCTGCTCATGAGGTCATTCCGAGGAATGAGGCTGCTCACAGCTTACCTCGAAAATTATACATCTCAGCTGCTCTGGAAGTGCCCTTGAGAGGGAATAAAGACCCTCTCATAACGTATAAAGAAATAACCGAAACACCTAGACTGGATAGGAGAACACTCCAAAGGAGTGCAGGGCCTGGAGGAGGCTTCAGGTCAACAGATTCTTTCCGTACTCTATACTACACGATGAAGACACAGGGGACCCTGAGCTCTGCAGTAGCTGCCACAGAATGACTTCGCAAAATCACTTAATTTGGGAGTGTCAGGATTCTCCTGGGGCTAAATCACAAAGCATCTCAGACCTTGCAACATGGGAAGAGCTGATCCGGAGCCACGACTCGGATCAACAGATTCCTAATCCGTCAGGCGGAGACAGCTTACTACAAGACTCTCTCCGCGGTCTCCGGTGCTGAGAGCCGGCCGAGAGGCACCCCCTCCTAATTGCTGCGCCCCGACCGTGAGGCCCCATGATGACGGGAATAAAGTTCATTCATTCATTCATTCATTGATTCATTCATTCATTCGTTCATTCAGAGAAAACGGGGTTATATTGAATGCTATGGAATGTATATGATGCTTCTATATAAAGCCTGCGAAATAGTTTTACGCCACGTTCTAAAATGGTGACGTAATCACCGATTAAATACGCCAGGATGGTCAGGCTTCTCCTGATTACTTTTGGGTAGTCTAGCCTATAGCCGTCAATCATCTGGACGGCTGTACGTGGATGGATAAGCGACCATGCGTGATCTTGCGGGTTTAGTACGCAGAGTATAGAAACTCAACGGTAAACTTTCAGTGAACTTTACAGAGCAGCTGTAAAACGCCGGTTCCTTGTGCTCGCGCCGGTGTTGTAGGCGTTCGTTTTGCAAGGGGAGGGCTCATACCGCAGAAAGGCAGAGATTGGTATGGGCAGCTAAAATATTGAAAAACAAAGCGCCGTGCCCGCACCGCCCGTTAGCACAACGGGCATAGCCACGAAAGGAAAAATAATAATTTAGGCAAGAAAAATTTAGGCAAGAAGAATTTGGGCTGTGTCAAGCTAGTTGGAGAGATATGTAGAGACCTTTGTCCAGCAATGGGCGTCGTCATTTTGATGATGATGATACCTAATGCGAGAACTACTTGTATTATAACATCATCACCTTCTAACTGGACTCCACCTCGCCCTTTCCGACCCTCTTATTCCGCGTGGAGTAGCAGCGATGGAGGCGAAAAAAGCAAAAAGGCGCCCGTGTCCTGTTCGATGTCAGTGCACGTAAAAGCTTCCTCCAATTTTTACCGCACTCGGGTAGCGCCGCGTTCACAACAAACTCCGCCCAGATTTTCTGAAGTAGAAAACACTTTTCGCTGTCAGTCAGTGGTTTGGTTTATGCTGGGTAAACATTTACTGCACGGACAAAAAGCCTCCGCTCATCACCATGCAAAGCGCCTCCAACTGCAGAAGAACAAAAGGAGCAGAAGAGGAAGACGAAGCAAATGAAGCGTCCATGATGGCGGCGGTTGAGGGTTCCACCGCAGTACTCGTTCGGCGCATCGATATCACCTGGTGGAACACCAGAGATCGGCGGAATCGCAGCGGGAGGCGCTGCGAACTGGAGACGCTGGTGAACCACCCGGCGCTGCTCCTCAACTGGACGGGCCTTCATGTGATCTTCGCCGTGCTGGGCGTTTCCATCCTGGGCTGCATGCGCGTGCATGCCGACATACTCGGCCGCCGACCACGGCAAGCTGGAGCGGAACGTCCACTGCCTGCGCACATACATCGCGTCCCGGGGCAAGGACGACGACCAGCAGTGCAGCGGAACGGGCGCCAAGACTGGTGCAGCCGACACCCCCCCCCCCCCCCCCCCCTGACGACCACGAGGCCTCGCTACCGGCAGCAGCTCCGGGGAGGTTGGGATCAAGCTAAAGGCGGGTAGTAAGGTGCGGGACGGAAGTTACTTCGCCGTGATCCAGAGCCAAATTGAGGTCCCCCCAAATGCCGTCAAATACTCTTCGCCGTGCCAGCGCCAGCACCCTGACAGCGCCGTGCTTTGGAGGTAGTTGTGCTGTAGTCGAACGTCTCTCTGATTGATCTCGTGTGCCAAATGAACAAATTGAAAGACAATTCCTTTGACTACACTTTCATCGTAGATGACTTGCTGATCAAGAGCTATTTTAATGAGGACTGCGCCATTGTCATAAAGCTGAAGCTTCAGGGCTATTACAGACTTGAACAGATTGCTGTCCCTCTGTACCTCATCGAAGCGGGTAGAGCACCCGCATAAATAAATGTTTTTCACCCCCATCACCCGCCTCGGCTACGGGAGCTTGTGGTTCGACTCCCACTATCGCCGGGTACCTACCGGTCATCCTGAAATAGGTACAAGCCATTCGCCGGCCTGGTGCTCGGCTTCTCAGGATGCATGACTTGGGAATGAAGCCCGCGCCTTCAAACCCCAATACTGTGGTAGCCGGGAAAAAGGGCCACAAGTGGGCTTCTACCGCACGAGGCGGAGATCAGTGAGTGCAGCGGAGGCGGAGCTGAGTGGAGATGAAGATTGCGTTGCCTAAGTTGTCTGTCTCTTCAGCCGGGCTCGGTTGGCGTGAGCCTGTAAAGTGGGCCAAAAGGCTGGCGGAGATCGGATTTCCGAGAACATGGGTGAGCTCTAACGCGAGGCGACCCTACTGAAATAGGGCTCGTCTGTGCTCCCTAAAGGGGTACGGCACCTCGGGGCTGACGGTTGTTTGGAAGTGGTGTACCGCGGCCCCGACTAGAACATTAGCAGTTTCACTGATGATGGGGTGGATTTACCGGTGCCTAGTTGTCGGCTGTCGACCGGATGGTCGGCTACCTGCACGGAGTCTAAGTCTGTAGCCGTGGCTATGGAGTACTAGGTTTGTTCTCAGGACGGCTGACGCAGGGAGGGTGAGCGTCCTCCTGTTACCTAGCGGGGTGGTGGCACTGGCGTTGAAGGCCCTAAGTGTAACGCTGGGAGTAGTTGCGTGCTCCTGCAATCCAGTGAATAGGAGGCGGCGCTAATGATGAACCTGAGAAGTGCTGGTGGAGATCCTTTCGAGGGACCTGAAGCGACAAAGTTCATATGCCATGGTAGTCTAGGGATAGGCTGCTGAGGCTAAGTCTCAAGCAGGATGTTGTTGTCGTAGTGGTTTATTAAACAACAATAAAAAGGAAAGATAAGATTTTTTGCTAGCCCCGGCATCTGCCATCGATAGTGAAGCACCTCAGCTGGGGCAGCGTAAATAAATGTTAGCAGGCAGAATGGAGAAATGAAATAAAAGAGGTGAGTGGAAAGGAAGAGAGGATAGGGGGAGAGGTAATATACATAAATTATTTACACCACAAGAAATGTGTACAGGTTGCCCGCCTGATTAGTTCATGATGGAGCAATAAAAACACACGCGCATAGCAATATGTTGACTACGATTGGAGCGGGACATCCAGTTGTTAATCGTCCAAGGTAGCACTCGCGGAGCGTTCGGTCACTGCGCGTAACTACCTGACGGATAACAGACGCGACGTAAAGCCCGCCTGTTCGAGGAGTGCACAAAGGCTCACCAAGGTTCGCTCACGGGTGCGCGCACTGCCCTGCCGCAGCAATAGCGTCTTGATAGTGTCTGGTAGTATGTCCAGCGCCCTAATCGCTGCCATGAAATTCCCGTTGACTAAAGTAATCAGGGGTAGGGGCGTCCTTGTGTAACCCGAGCCCTAGGACCACTCGGGAGCGCTGCTTGGGTCTGTCCTCGTCCCCCTCCGGGTAACCAGGTCGATCTCCGGGAAACGCTGTGGCCTGCGGGCGTCTCAGTAGGCTGAGAGAACGAGGGCGAAGCGAAAGCAGAAGTGGCGATTGCGTCAGTTAAGAGTCTCTGAGTAGTACCGCTGTACCAGATGGATGTGGGATGAAGCCCACAGTCGAGCTTCAGGTACGTAGGTGGTAGGTCCTCACTTAGTAAAAAGGGCCTGCGTCAAATGCAAGACGCTAGAATCGGGCTCTCGCTTGAGGCGCGGCGCGATGAGATTAGCCGACGTACGTCAAGGGCGCCTCGGAGTTTGGCAGCGGTGCTCAGCCCGGAAGCGCACCACGGGGAGTAGCAACCCAGCCTGTCCGAAGCTTGTGGTTTAGACCCACATACCACCAACGCGGTGGCAGTAGATGAATGGCCCGCCATGTTCGTTGGGAGGACTTTCGACCCCGAGGACGGCCAAACCTAAAGTGGTACAAGCGCAGTCTCTGGTGTGGGGGTCCACCAGTTATGGAGCCTCGCTCTATAACTTACAGGGACTCGCTCTTGGGCCCTCTAAGATATAGAGCGAGGCTCCATAACTGGTGGACTTATAGGGACTCGCTCTTGGACCCGCCGCGGTGGCTCAGTGGTTAGGGCGCTAGGCTACTGACCCGGAATTCCCGGGTTCGAACCCGACCGCGGCGGCCGCGTTTCGATGGAGGCGAAACGCTGAGGAGCCTGTGTGCTGTGCGTTGTTAGTGCCGGTTAAAGATCCCCAGGTGGTCGAAATTATACCGGAGCCCTCTACTACGGCACATCTTTCTTGTTTTCATCGTTCACTCCCTCCTTTATCCGTTCTTTTACAGCGCGGTCCAGGTATCCGTCGATATGTGAGGCAGATACTGCGCCATTTCCTTTCCCTAAAAACCTGTTTTCAAATTTTTAATTACTCGCTCTTGGGAAGTGGTCTGGCCCTGGCCTGTTCCCTGTATGGCTATGGGGAAACTCTTTTGGGAGACCGCAAACTTCTTTGAACCGAAGCCGTGGCCATGTGGTAGAGCATCCGCCTCACAATCGGGAGGTACTGGGTTTGATCCCCTTTGCCGCCGGGCACCCACCGGTTTTCTAATGGACACAAGATTTCCCTCGGCCAGGTGCTCGCCTCTTCTGGTTGAGATGCTTGGGAAAAAGGGTCTTGCACCAAACCGTTGCTTTGACAGGTCAGTAACTCGTTCCGCCGTCAAGCAACCCTAAATCCGCCTCGTGCGGTAGAAGCCCACTTGTGGCCCTTTTTGCGGCTCATGCAGTGCTGGGATTTGAGGGCGCGGGCTCCTTTTCCAATTGAGTAAAGCTGAAATTTGGACGAGTTGGTATTTCATTTTTACGTTCACTATATATTACCACTTTTCGTTCTTCAATAAACTCAGTTGCTAGTCAGCGCTTATCTTGCCTTTGTCCCGCCTTTGTTGCGCTGTTCACCCACCATGACTCCTTTTCCAAGCCTTGCACCCTCAGAAGCCGAGCATCAGACTGAGGAATGGCTTGCAGCCATTTCAAGATGACCAGTGGGTACCCGGTGGCAGTGGGAGTCGAACCCCACCCCCTCTCGTAGCCGAGGCGGGTGCTCTACCACGAGGAAAATTGAAAATTTGTTTTTGGGGAAAGGAAATGGCGCAGTATCTGTTTCACATATCGGCTGACACCTGAACCGCACCGTAAGGGAAGGGAAAAAGCAGGGACTATAAGAGAAGAAAAGAAAAAAAGGGGTGCCGTAGTGGAGGGCTCCAGAACAATTTCGACCACCTGGGATATTTAACGTGCACTTACATCGCACAGCAAACGGGCGCCTTAGCGTTTCGCCCTCGTCGAAACGCGCCCGCCGCGGTCGTGTTCGAACCCGGGTACAGCGGATCAGTAGCCGAGCGCCCTAACCATTGAGCCACCGCGGCGGGTGGGTAATAGGCAGCGAACGTGGGAAGGATTTGAGGCAGCCCTGTCCGGATCGGACCTCGAGGATACAAGAGCACTCGTGGAAAAAACACGAAAAAGAAAACGTAAAGCTGAAGTGATTACGTGCGGAATAGAACAGAAAGTTGAGGAAGTTGGTACCAAATTCCGAACTGAAGCTAGCTGGTGTGACATTTTTTTCTAATTGAAAAACAATTGCCGGTTTTTGTTTTAGCACAAGCACACCTTGGTTGCGATTATGCGTATATTCACAGACAGACACAGATGACCGACAGATGGCGAAGAGCTCAGTGGTGAGCGGCAGGACTGGCCGATGGCGCCATCTGTCAGTCCTGCAGCTCACCACAGAGCTCTTCCCCATAAATCCTCCCACGTGGAGCCAACGCTGTAAAAGCGATGACATCCAAGTTTCAAATTATCGCTGCCCAACCCCCCAACACAGCCTTCTTGATCGTCTCCTTAATTGGGGAAACTTCTGCACAGTTTCCACCTGCACTGCTGATTACGACAACCACATGGCTGCAGTAACACATTCTGTGGCGCCGTGGGCTGTACAGTGAGGGCGCTGCTTTCGCAATAAAGTAGCATACTATGTTTCTCAACCAGAGGGCGCACATTTAGCTGCCAGTCGAGCGGTTTCCGCCAAGAAAGCATTCACGCTGCGCAAGACGCTCACCGCTGATGTCAGTGTCGCTCTCAGCTGCCCGAGATCGAAAGGAGGAGCAGAAGACGGCGAAGGAGAACAAGCGTTCATGGTGGCGACGGTCGCGGCTTCCACCGCAGCTCTCATTCGACGGTTCAGTATCACCCGGAGGCAGGTCCAGGCTCGACGGCGTCGGGACGGGAGCCAGCATGGACGCCCAGCTGCTGACGCTGGTGAGCCTTCCAGCGATGCTCAGCAACCGGACCGACCTTCACGTGATCGCCGCCGTGCTGGGCGTTTCCATCCTTGGCTGTGCGCGTATGCTGTCCTACTCGCCCACCAACCACGGCAGGCTCGAGCTGAACGCCGAGGATGTTGGCGTCGGGACGGGGAGCAGCACGGACACCGAGATGCAGACGCCGGTGGACCAGCGAGGCTCAGCAACCGGGCGGACCTTTACGTGATTGTCGCCGTGCTGGGCGTTTCCATCCTTGGCTGTGCGCGTATGCTGTCCTACTCGCCCACCAACCACGGCAGACTCGAGCTGAACGCCGAGGATGTTGGCGTAGGGACGGGGAGCAGCACGGACGCCGAGATGCAGACGCCAGTGGACCAGCGAGGCTCAACAACCGGGCGGACCTTTACGTGATTGTCGCCGTGCTGGGCGGACCTTTACGTGATTGTCGCCGTGCTGGGCGTTTCCATTCTTGGCTGTGCGTGTATGCTGTCCTACTCGCCCACCAACCACGGCAGGCTCGAGCTGAACGCCGAGGATGTTGGCGTCGGGACGGGGAGCAGCACGGACGCCGAGATGCAGACGCCGGTGGACCAGCGAGGCTCAGCAACCGGACCGACCTTCACGTGATCGCCGCCGTGCTGGGCGTTTCCATCCTTGGCTGTGCGCGTATGCTGTCCTACTCGCCCACCAACCACGGCAGGCTCGAGCTGAACGCCGAGGATGTTGGCGTAGGGACGGGGAGCAGCACGGACGCCGAGATGCAGACGCCAGTGGACCAGCGAGGCTCAACAACCGGGCGGACCTTTACGTAATTGTTGCCGTGCTGGGCGGACCTTTACGTGATTGTCGCCGTGCTGGGCGTTTCCATCCTTGGCTGTGCGCGTGTGCTGTCCTACTCGCCCACCAACCACGGCAGGCTCGAGCTGAACGCCGAGGATGTTGGCGTCGGGACGGGGAGCAGCGCGGACGCCTGAGATGCAGACGCCGGTGGACCAGCGAGGCTCAGCAACCGGACCGACCTTCACGTGATCGCCGCCGTGCTGGGCGTTTCCATCCTTGGCTGTGCGCGTATGCTGTCCTACTCGCCCACCAACCACGGCAGGCTCGAGCTGAACGCCGAGGATGTTGGCGTCGGGACGGGGAGCAGCACGGACGCCGAGATGCAGACGCCGGTGGACCAGCGAGCCTCAGCAACCGGGCGGACCTTTACGTGATTGTCGCCGTGCTGGGCGTTTCCTTCCTTGGCGTGTATGCTGACCTTTAGCCCACCAACCACGGGAAACTGGAGCGGAACGTCGACGATGTGCGTAGCTACAAAGCATCCCGCACAAGGTCGGCGACAACGGCTCCGGTGTTGGGACATGCTCGGACGACGTCCGCCTGGTTATATTTTGAAGGTGAAGATTCCTAAGATGCTTGGCGTGAACGAAAAACCTGTGCAGTGCGCATGGTAGCGCGACCAAGGTTGTTAAGAGGACGATAATCTGGTATTCTGGCCTTAAATATCTTCGGCCAGTACATGTAACGTTGAGATATAGAAGCATTGTTCGTGTATACGGATTCCATTGTGCCTTAATATTTTTGGCGATGGCGCCTGCTGGCCCCTCTTGCTCATACAAGACGCGGTCGGTTTCACTAAAAAAAAGTGCGTTACAAATAGCGCGTCGTAAATAGCACGCAAGCAAGAAAATTGAATTTTGAGATGGTTTATCACTTAAGCGATACAGTGTTTCTAGAACTTCCCCTGACGACATCGAACGACACGCTCAGCAGCAGCCAAGAGAAAAAAAAATGGAGGACGATTAAGCTTCGCCTTTAATAGTGGAACGCGACAGAAACGCCTTGCAGGGCTGCCAGGGAGGCCACAGAACGCCATCGCCCGTTCGGCACGACGCCTTGCCCGCTGTACAAATCACTCGGAATCTCTAGGCGGCCTCTCAACGTTCTCAGCAGTTTTGCACCTTTGAACGCATTTCTCATTTTTTAAGAGCGTCCGATCTTACTTCTCGCATTCGAACGTTCCTTGGCCGTCCGAGATTTCAAGATGGCGGCCGGTCATGCACGGCAGCATCGCGGAAAATGTGACCCTCTATCACGTGACCGCGCGGGCGCGCCCGCAGTCGTCGGGCCGGCACGGCGGCCGGTTTACTCCCTCTACTGGCGTTCCGTCATTGGCTCCGCACAGTGACCGCAGCGCCGCCGAGGCAGGCATGACGATACTGGGAGGGCGAACGCGGCAGCCGCACTACCCGCTTTCAAGTCCTCGCTGCGTTTTGTATACGACCGCTGGGCGTGTTCATGTGTTGCTTTTTGCGCTGTGCTTTCTAATGAAATGAAATTGACATTGGCTTTTGGGGAAAGGAAATTGCGCATTATCTGTCTCACATCTCGGCTGACACCTGAACCGGGCCGTAAGGGAAGGGATAAAGGAGGGAGTGAAAGAAAGGAAGAGGTGCCGTAGTGGAGGGCTCCGGAATATCTTCTACATTCGGCCCATTTCCCTCTTGTCTAATTTAGTTAAAGTTATTGAACGAATTGTGCACAGCCGTCTTACAGATCATATGCTAGCGGTACAAGCCTTCAGTGCTTCTCAGATAGGGTTTCGTCGGGGGTGCTCGATTTGAACCGCACACTTGGATTTGGAAAGTAGAATTAGGATGGCAATGGAGAAGAAAGAGGTCGCGGCGTTAGTCACCTTGGATATCGCTAAAGCGTATGACAGTGTAGAGCACTCGATTTTATTGCACAAGGTGGACGAAATTCGGCCGCCTTTTTATATTCTTGCATGGGTTCAGGAATTCCTGAAAGAAAGGCGGTTCTTTCGTTCGGACGGTTCCGTTACTTGCGAGTTCTTTTCACAGACTAGAGGTGTGCCGCAGGGTTCCGTACTGTCTCCGTATACTTTTTAACATACTTGTGCGAGATATACCTATTCAGGGGGACGTCAAGGTGTATGTCTATGCGGACGACATCGCCTGTTTCGCTTCTTCTAGAGACATACGTTCACTTTACCAGCTTTTGCAGACCTACCTCAATGCACTGGAAGTATGACTGGGCAAGTTACACTTAACTCTAAACGTGAACAAATCTTCAGTTCTCATTTTTCCTCCAGCGTCCCCTCTTTATATAAGTCTACAGTATTGTGGCGCCCAAATCCCGCAAGTGGCGTCCCTAAAGTATCTAGGTGTCATTTACGACCCTCGCCTTGACTGGCGACCTCATATCAAAAGTATAGTCTTAAATGGTGAGCGAGCTCTCGGTCGCCTTATGCGAATCAGCAATAGCAAATTTGGTATGCGCAGCGACACTCTTTTATTTCTTTATAAAACTTACGTAAGACCAATTTTGGAGTTCGGTTGCGTTCTGTTCTCCGGTTGCCCTAGATATAAAATTCAACCGCTGAATCTTTTGGAGATGGCGTGCTCTACGGCTATGCCTGATTTTACCAAAATCAGTGCCGAATTGTGTCCTCTTTCTGGAAGCTCGCATACGGGACTTGAAGTCTCGCTTCCAACTTCTCACAGTGCGCACCTTCTTACGGGGACTTGAGCCAATGCCTGGAGTCGCTCCTCCAATTTTTTTGACAACCCCAGCATTCTTTCTAGATAAACATTGGCCCATTTACAAACTGCCTCAATTTGTGTTTACCAAGCACCTTCTGTCTAGAATGGCAGTCTCGCTTAGGTCTGTGCAATGCGTCAGCGATTAGCAGGCTGCACCAGCTGTTTGCTTCGACCATGTGCTGCCACATTACGCAAAGCAACTACCTGCCAACGTGCTAAATGGTCTCCTGGAGGAGTATTTATTGCAGTATCCGAGCCATGCTGCAATTTTCACAGATGCCTCTCAACAAGCCGAAAAAGCAGGAGTAGGTGCTTATTCACAAACACTAGATTGCCATTATTCTCTCCGGATCCCTGATTATACACCAATTTTCACTGCTGAATTTCTCGCTATTGGTTTGGCAGAACATTCCCAGCAATATTTATCAAGTCATCATTCTCTCGTACTGCCGCTCACTCTGGGCTGCACTAGAAAGCTCGCAAACTACTCTCCTGTACCGATCCCTACAGTACTTTGTGCCTCGTCATGTCCTAGAGGTACTTTTTCAGTGGATCCCAGGACACTGTGGCATTTCTTCAATTTCTATGGCAGATTTCTTAGCGAAATCTTCCATCAATGGCCCTGTTGCCCAGGGCGTTTCAAACCTCACACTTCTGACCACGTCCCGTTATGAACGTTTCCAAATTCACCATTACCTGAGTCATGAGCCCATCCTTGGTACAGCGGATTTCGAGCATTTGAAATTTGCATGGAATATACGTTACTGCGCATCAAGACAATGTGAGGTTTATATGACGCTGCTGCGTTGTAAGATTCCGCGCCTTAATCTATATTTATGCCGTATGGGGTTCATGCCATCGAAACTATGTGCGTCATGCGGGGACGTTTAATCAATAGATCATTTCATCCTCTACTGCCGGAGGTTTGCACGGCAGAGAATTCAGTTTTTTGGTAAATCCTCTCGCTCACTTAGGTCTGCCGTTTACTCTTCCCGTCCTCCTCTCATAAGGTGCAACCGTCAAAGGGCATGCCATTTGGCAGGTGTGTCAGATACTCCACGCGTATATCATTGCAACCGGGAGATTTTTGTGTTAGCCTCTCGTTACCTTTTTTCTCTCTCAAAATTATTTGCTTTCTTATCAAACCTCAAAATTCAGTAATTCTACTCGCACCGCTTGTTTCGTTGATTTTCAATTCGATTTCTTCATGCGCAATCTAATTAAGGATTACCTTTTCATTCATAATCTTCTTATTTGATAAGCCGCTTGAGATTCACTTGCATTAGAACTTCCCTGTTTGGATTTGCACCAAACCCTAGCCAATCCCCCACCGTGGGTATGTACCATCATCTTTCAGGCAACAACAACACCTGGGGATGTCAAACGTGCACTGACACACTCCAATGAAAAAAAAATGAAAATGGGTTTTTTGTGGAAAGAAAATTCCACAGTATCTGTCTCGCATATCGGCGGACACCTGAACCGCGCCGTAAGGGAAGAGATAAAGGAGGGAATGAAAGAAGAAAGGAAGAGTTGCCGTAGTGGAGGGTTCTGCAATATTTTCGACACCTGGGGATCTTTAACGTGCACTGACACTCTCTAATGAAAAAAAATATAATAACAATAATTGGTTTTGGGGGAAAGGAAGTGGCGCAGTATCTGTCTCATATATCGTTGGACACCTGAACCGCGCCTTAAGGGAAGGGATAAAGGAGGGAGTGAAAGAAGAAAGGAAGAAAGAGGTGCCGTAGTGGAGGGCTACGGAATAATTTCGACCACCTGGGGATCTTTAACGTGCACTGACATCGCACAGCACACGGGCGCCTTAGCGTTTTTCCTCCATAAAAACGCAGCCGCCGCGGTCGGGTTCGAACCCGGGAACTCCGGACCAGTAGTCGAGCGCCCTAACCACTGAGCCACCGCGGCGGGTAAAAAAAAATGAAAATGGGTTTTTTGGGGGGAAAAGAGATGGCACAGTATCTGTCTCGCATATCGGCCGACACCTGAACCGGGCGGTAGGAAAAGAGATAAAGGAGGGAGTGAAAGAAGAAAGGAAGAGGTGCCGTAGTGGAGGGCTCTGGAATAATTTCGACCACCTGGGGATCTTTTACGTGCACTGACATCGCACTACACACAGGCGCCTTAGCGTATAGTCTCCATAAAAACGCATCCGCCGCGGTCGGGTTCGAGCCCGGGTACACCGGATCAGTAGCCGAGAGCCCTAACCACTGACCCACCTCGGCGGGACAACTCTAATGTCGCAAGTGGTCTTTTCTGACTTAATGCCCATTAAATGCTATATGTTGTTCCCGCCGTCTGAAGGGCTTAATTGAGTTGCATTTTATTTTATTGCGGAAATTCGCCTTTTGCCATTACTGTAACGTAGGACTCCAATGAATCTTGCGAACCATGGTTGTTAGGGACGATTATGGTGTGTAAAACACACCAGATACCTTTCATCTCTTGAACGCATCTTGGTTGCATCGACTCCGCTAAAAATATCTATGTAATTGGCATGCGTTCCAATAGCGCTTCTTTTATATGCGTTCGCGAGGTGTTTAGTGCAGCTGCTTGTTGACTAATTCGGCGCAAATTCGCAGCCATCACTCTGATAGACAAGATATGACAAAATAAGCAGAGAACATGTGATCTGCACTACGGTGAGGGGCCAGGGCGCAGGCGCAGGAAAGTAACGCCCCTCCCTCTGGTTACTTTCCTGCGTCTGTGCCCCCCCCCTCCCGCTATTTATTTATTTATTTATATATTTATTTATTTATTTATTTATTTATTTATTTATTTATTTATTCATACTGCCGGCACAGGCCAAGGCAAGAGTTGCAGTTTTACAAAGTACACATCTTGTTAGAACTTTTGCATATAAAATACAATCAAAAACAGAAAAAGAAACTCTTTGAACATTAGGAATTTTTGCACGTCACTGACGGCAGGAAAAAAAAATATTTGAATAGCGCACAAAAAACGTCAGCCGCTGTGGTGCAATGTGAAGAACAAAAGGCGCATGGCCGTAATAGCAAAGTACAACAATTGTAATTAAGAGTAGGTCCGACTGGCAAAAGTTAAAAAGAAAACAGAGAGCAATGTACAAAGATCACTTAGAGGGTGACAGGTGACAAGGCTAGTACACAAAGCATTTTTTGCCTTACGCCCCTTACTGAGAGCGTCACCCTATTCTAGAAGTGCCTATTACCAGCGCAAAGACTCCCCGTCATACATTCATACATTTCATGGGATGTGCTTGCGTGGCAATGCCGAAAGAATCCCCCTCACCTCACAGTCCGTTAACTTCCGATTCCAACAGTACGTACGTGTTTCAGATGATCGCAACGTCAAGAAACTAGATTAAGCTCGGCGAGAGGCCGCACAAACGCCAAAACTCCGGCTGGACGCTGGCAGTTAGAAAGCATAGTTATAGCTCTACCAAAATTCTAGATGCACGCCGCAGCAGTTGTTACATGTAGTTGATTTGAAAATGTATCTTTAAGTGCACGCCACTATGGCTGACATTGAACGTGACACGTGACAGAGCATGTCGACTTGACTCCAGTACTGCTACAATCCACTTCTCGGTCATGCGTTCTACCCGAAAACTTGCACATTTTGATTCCAAGGTTCTTTCCCGGCTGTAATAATCCTAGACGCAGCGTAACCGGCAATGGTGGATTTTGATTCGTGGAATTTCTTAGGCTATTTCCGGTAGTACTCGCCATCAGTGCAGTGCTGTGAAAGCGTCTGGAAGCGTCCGCTTAAAAACAGTGAAAATAATGACCGGTCGTGAGCGGTTGCTCGGAAAGAGCAATCTGGGTCGCACAAACCCCACACGTGGCAGCACTTGCCATCGTCGGGCAGAGGCGCATCGCTTAACCGCTGCACCACTGCGCCCGAAATGACAAGAGCACTTTCTCTCTTTACCTGCCGCGGTGGCTCCGTGGTTAGAGCGCTCGGCTACTGATCCGGAGTACCCGGGTTCGAACCCGACCGCGGCGGCTGCGTTTCGATGGAGGTGAAACGCAAAGGCGCCCGTGTGCTGTGCGATGTCAGTGCACGTCAAAGATCCCCAGGTGGTCGAGGTAGGTAGGTAGGTGAAAACTTTATTGATTAGCTTTATGGATGAGTCACTGCCTAGGGTTGGCCTGGTATTCGGGCAAGAAGGCGGCGACCCGACGGCGTCTTTGAGAGTCTTGTGCAGTGTTTCGTCAAGTTTGCTTCTGGAAGCTGCATTTTTATGGAGGCAAAACGCTAAGGCACCCGTGTGCTGTGCGATGTCAGTGCAGGTTAAAGATTTCCAGGTGGTCGAAATTATTCGGAGGCCTCCAGCACGGCACCTCTTTCCTCCTTTCTTCTTCCAGTCCTTCCTTTATCCCTTCCCTTACGGCGCGGCTCAGGCGTCCACCGAGATATGCGAGACAGTTACTGCATCACTTCCTTTCCTCAAAAACCAATTTTCCTCGTTTTATTTCTCTCATTCTTCTTTCACTCCCACCTTCCTCCCTTTTCTTATGGCGCGGTTCAGGTGTCCACTGAGATGCGAGATAGATAACGCGCCATTTCCTCTCCTCAAGGGGGGCCCTTGAATGTAAACGAGACTACGGAGCTTAATTACTTTAAATTACGAAGACCTCTAGGCAGATACAACCGCCCACTCTAGAGGGTAGCCATACCACTTCCGCAACTTATCTGAAGAATGTGAAATATGCCACCGCTTCTCAATCATCTACGCATGGAAAGGTGGAATTCAGCTCTTGAAATAAGCCGTCGCCTATTAGATTGCCCATCGGATCTGTGTTGATCAGAAGCGATGTTCATTTTTGCGGCTCCGTTTTCAGCACCGCAAACGCAAAAAAGTGTTCGTTATCCCGACTCTGGTGCGTTGGGCTATAGCGGACAATGCGACAACCAGGAGCCGTCGCATACATGCACTGTTAGATGTTATATTTTGCGCTCTGCGACAAATATAACACCCTGAAATTCCTTCCTTCGGTTTTGTCTGCCACTAGAGGGCACAAAGTATTTCAACCAGCACACACTCAAGCGCTGTGGCCACCACCGCTGTCAGGTAAGTGGCGCCTATCCTGATAGCTCACACACACAAATTGGACCTGCCCAGGTGCTACACTGTCACCGCCCTACTCACAACGTTGGTTCCTATCAGTGAGGCACCCTATTCTTGGGGAGCTGGGCCGCTCCTCCAGTTGCGCTGCGGCAAATACTGTGGCCACTGCTTATTGTCCATATCGCCCCCGTTATCGCCCATGTGTTGGCCGATATGGGCTCAGACGGTCCGACTTGAGACGGCGATCCGGACAAGGGCCGGAAAGTAAATGTTTTTATCTCTCTCCCTGTTCAGGTTCTTTTGATCAGGGCATGTAATCGAACTAGAAAAGCTTATCACTATGGGAGACGCGTTGGGCGTTCGCATGTGGACGGACGCACTCCACATCGGCTCCGTGTCTTTTCGAAGATTCCGACCCAATTTTCACGTGGGCCACCGAAAACTTTCGGCTACATCGACGGATAACGTCACCTGGACCACGGCGACACCACTCCTGAGCCGGTAGGCCCATTTTTTGGACTTTTATCGGACTTTCGAGTGGCCACCTGCGGCCGGGAACGCTGAGCCTAGCGTAGGCCTAGCGCGTTCCCGGGGCGGCCCCGTGCGGTGCTTGCGTGTCTAGACATCGGCCAGCATGGAACCCCGGGACGCTGACGACCCTATCATGAATGAACCTACCCGGACCTCGGCCCAAGGTTCGGCGAATATTGAAAGTACGGACGAATCTCCTGCTGCGCCGCCGGTCAATGCGAGCCCCGGACTTGGGGACGCAGTGACCGAGGCCATGGAGACCTCGCCACCGCAGCGGGACGACGGGGCCGACATCGACCCACTGCAAGACGAAGACATGGATCGTTGGCAGCTTGTTTCTTACAAACGGCGCCTAAAAAGGAAAGGCTCGAAGAAAGGCTCGAAGGGGCCAGGCGATCCCCGGGAAGAAGCAAGCAACAAGATAGCGCCGACAGCCGCAGCTGGCGGAGCAGAGACGCGAGCGAGTGGCGTGCCGCGCTTTCCATTAAAACCACATCTGGCGGGAGCGCAGCGGCAGATCAGGCCACGTCCGCCGCCGCTACCGAAGGATGATATCAAAATCATTTATCGCCCCAAGGGAGGCCTAAAAATCAGCGAAATCCGTGTCGACCAGGCAACGCAAGCCCTCGTCGCGGCCAGCGGAGGAACGATCAAGGAAGAAGACTTCATCATGAGACTCCGGCCCGGATCGAACATCATGATTGCGAGCACGCCCGACCTGGACATCGGCGACGTGCTCAGGAAGATCGAAAAGCTCACGATCAATGACCAGACCTATGCAACCAACACCTATCCAGCCCTACCGGACGACCTGAAGCGTGCGGTAATTCACGGCGTCATGCCGGGGCAATCACCGGCCCTACTGAAATCGAGGCTGCGGCTTCGATCACAAGGAGTGAAGATCCTGGAAGCGAGAATGCTGGGCAAGTCGGAAACGGCGCTCATCACGTTCGACGGCCCGTATATCCCGCAGTGGGTCATCTACCGATCCGGAGAATTCAAGACCTACCCATATCGTCCTACGAGACAGATCTGCTACGTGTGCGGAGAGCAAGGCCATCGTTCGGACGTCTGTCCAACGCCGAACACCAAGCTCTGCAGGACGTGCGGCACACACGACCCACCAGAAGGCCACCCGTGCAAGGCCAAATGCATGGTGTGCGAAGGCGACCACGTCACCACGGAGTGCCGTCGACGCCTCAAGACTACTGAGGAGCTCCGGGGCAGCACGACCGACGGCCGGCAGTCCCGGAAACAACAATGGCAGCAGCAGCAGCAGCAGCACCAACTGCCGCAGCAGCAACAACCGCAGCAGCAGCAGCAGAACCCGCACCTGAGTCGAGAGCGCCGACCCAGGTGGCTTAGCTCGGAGCGGGACCATGGCCGCTCCTCGAGCCGAGGCCGTAGCACCGTGCGAGATCACAGCCAGAGCCGATCCAGGGATGACTCTTTCCCGCCGCTAAACCGGTCAACGGCCAAGCCGAAGCAGCAGCAGCAGCAGCCGCCGCAGAAACAACAGAAGAAGGGCGGCGTCAAGGTGAGCTGGGGAGCGGGCTCTCCAAACCCACTGATTCCGCACTCGGATCAAGATAATATTACGCGTAACTCGAAGGAAATTAAAGCTCTAAGAGAGGAGAATGCACATCTCCGAAAAAAAATCGATGACCTCATTAAAGAGATGCAGGCTCAGAGAACAGGGCACGTACCGCGGCCCCCGCCTCCGGCGGCCGAAGTGCAACGATCTCCAACCCCCTTAGAAGTGAGCCCCGAAGAATTCAGAACTTTCATGCAGCGCATGGAGGATTTCATGATTCGCACCGAAGGACAGTTCCGACAAACTCATGCAAGATTAGATGCCATGCAGGTCCAACTCAACCTGTCAGAACAGAACATCACATTACTACAGCAAAAAGTTGCGTTGCAGGACCAAAGTTTCCGCAGCCACGTCAAAAGTCAAAATACGCAACGAATAACAAACGAGGCCCGGGACAGGCTCATACACGAGCGCCGTTTCGGAACTGAAGGCTCCAATCAGAACAATGCCCAAAACAATGGCTAAACAAACTCCACTAGAAATCTGGCAATGGAACTGCAGGGGGTACCGCCAAAAGCAGGGACTCCTAATGCAGTTTTTACATACGCAAGGTTCAACACCCGATATAATAGCTTTACAGGAAACTAACACGACACCGTCACTCAGGGGATATACGTGCTACGATAGCGGACGCACGGCAACCTTGGTCAGCAAAAAGTTGGTAGCCATAGCCCATGACCCAATTCCCAACACCAACATTGAACACTTAGTGACGGAAATTATTCCCAAAAAGAAGCGTAAGGAAAAGAGTGTCTTTCTAGTAAACCTCTATAGCCCGCCTCGCCAGCGGGACGCGAATTTTGATATACTCTTTCTAGGGGCCAGCAAACTTGCGAAAAGCAACTCGTTGCTCATTGCAGGCGACTTCAACGCTCGCGGACAGCAATGGGGATACCCCACTAATAATCACAAAGGTATACAGGTCGAGGACGCGGCGGAAGCGATCCAATGTACCCTCTTAACAGACCAACTTCATCCCACGCGCCTTGGCACTTCGATCTGCCCGGATACGTGTCCGGACTTAACGTTTGTCAGGGGAGTGAAGCACGCAACGTGGGAGAATCTGCTGGAGAATCTAGGCAGTGACCACTATATCCTGAAGACCACGATAGCAGCCACCAACATCAAGCGCAAGCTCGGCACGGCCAAGATCACCAACTGGCCGGCTTTCCGCAAGGCTTGCGCGGACCTGGAAGGGGGGATTACTTCCATAGATGATTGGTGTCAACAACTTAAAGACATCCAGAAGCGGTACACTCAGGAAGTGGATCGCACCGAGCAAACACCTGAGGTGGACCCTCGGCTCATCAGGCTGTGGGAGGCACGTCGAGGACTCACCAAGCGCTGGAAGAAGCAGCGCTTTAACAGGAAGCTCAAGCTCAGGATCGCAGAAGTCACCAAGATAGCGGAGGAGTACGCGACCCAACTGGCCAGGCAGAGCTGGCAGCAGTTCAGTAGCTCGCTGGACGGCACCCTCAGCACGGCCAAAACGTGGCGTATACTCAAGACCCTCCTCGACCCTACCCAAACCAGGGCCGAAAGCGGGAAAGCTATCCGCAGACTCGTCCACACCTTCGAGGGTACGGAAGAGGAACTGCTAGATAAGGCCAAAGAGAAATGCTACGGCACGACCTTGCCTGCGGCATACGCGAAACCATACCTGGGGAAACCGAACACCCACTTAGACAGGCCGATCACCAGGGAAGAAGTGTTCGCTACCATAAAGGCATGCACGCGCAACACTGCGGCGGGAGCAGACAAGATCCAGAACGCACTCATACGCAACCTCTGCGACGAGGCGGTCGACCAACTGACCACCTTCCTCAACGGGCACTGGGCCGCAGGAACGGTTCCTGAAGAGTGGAAGCATGCAGAGGTCGTAATGATCCCCAAACCGGGTAAGAAACTCCAGATCGAAAATCTCCGACCTATCTCACTCACCTCCTGCCTAGGCAAGCTCTACGAGCGAGTCGTTACTCGCAGGCTCCAAAGCTACATGGAAGACGAAGACCTGTACCCCCACAGTATGTTCGGCTTCCGAGCCCACCTCTCCACCCAGGACATCCTCTTACAACTCAAAGAGGAAGTCCTCACCAACGTCCCGAGCGTAGGCGAGAACGTGGTTATGACCCTCGACATCAAAGGAGCCTTTGACAACGTTAGCCACACGGCTGTAATGGAAGGACTCGACAACCTCCACTGCGGCGAGAAAATTCACAGCTACGTGAAGGCCTTTCTCTCCAACCGCACTGCAACGGTTGGGCTCGGAGACCTTCGTAGCGCTAAATTTTCGACCCCAAACAAAGGCACACCTCAAGGGTCCGTCATCTCGCCACTACTTTTCAACGTGGCCATGATCGGCCTCGCAAGACAACTCGAGAAGATCGAAGGCATACAGCACGCAATATACGCTGACGACGTCACGGTCTGGGTTACCACTGGGTCGCTCGGCCAGAAAGAAGAACGACTGCAAGCAGCGGCTGCCTGCGTGGAAGAATATGCCAGTGCACGAGGCCTCGCCTGCTCCACCGAAAAATCAGAACTCCTGCGAGTCCACAAAGGGAAACACAAGGAAGGGTCCCTCAATGTCTCCCTCGAAGGACAGCTAATTCCCGAACGAGACAAGATACGCGTCTTGGGAATGTGGCTGCAGAGCAACCAGCGATGCGGCCATACGCTCGGCCTTCTCAAGCAATCGACCACTCAGGTCGCCAGAATGATCACGCGCGTGTCGCAGAAGCGGAGCGGCATGCGAGAGGGGGATACCCTGCGCCTGGTTCAGAGCCTGGTGGTTAGTCGCGTGGGTTACGCCCTCCCGTACTTCAACCTCAACAAAGGAGAAGTGGATAGTGCAGACACCATACTCCGCAAAGCTTACAAGACAGCCCTGCATCTACCAATGAACACCTCCAACGAAAAACTATTGGCTCTTGGAATTCACAACACCTTCGAAGAGATCAAAGAAGCCCAAATGGTCACGCAGTTAGCTAGGCTCCAGCAGACTCCTACGGGGCGCTCGCTCCTTAGCCGACTGGGGCTAGGCGGAACTGCGGAATTCGAGAATCGTACTGCGAGCATACCGGACGCAATCCGCCAGACGCTAAAGGTTCGCTCCCTTCCCCGGAACATGGACCCCAACTTGCATGCGGCCCGTAGGGCAGCCCGGGCGAGGTATGTACAACAAAATCTAGCTACAAAATCCACAACGGTATACACGGACGCGGCTCCGTATACAAGAAGCTCACATAACAGCACAGTGGCGGTAGTTATTGATTCGAACTTAAAGGAATTAGCTAGCGCCTCAGTAAGGGATTGCACGGTAACCGAAGGGGAGGAGCTGGCCGTAGCTCTAGCGGCGGTAGCCGGTTATCGAAGCAACATGTCCCTTACCATCCTTACAGATTCGAGAGAAGCGTGCCGTAACTACATGAACGGCCGCATAGGTCGCGCCGCGCTCCGGCTCCTCCAGAGCGCGACCCCACCAAAAGTCATACATAGCATTTACTGGGTACCAGGACACACCGACATAGCGGGGAACGAACGCGCCGACGAGGTAGCTCGAGGGTATACGAGCCGAGCTTCCTCCCAATCGGACGATCTACCCGACCGAGTCAGTCCTACGTACTCAGACATTCTCAACTACTATAAGGGGGTACGGATCCGCTATCCGCCGCCTCATCCTGATCTAAATCAACTAGAGGCAGTGTATTGGCGAAGATTGCAGACAGGAACATTCCCAAACCTGCATATCCTTAGCAAGATTTACCCGACGCAATATCGGGACACTTGCCCGTGGTGTGGCAGCAAACCATCGTTGTACCACATCACGTGGGAATGCAGTAAAAACGACAGCTTTCGCAAAGACCCGAGTGCGGAACAGTGGGAGAGCCGGCTCTCCAGCGGCGATCTGGGTTGCCAACAAGGTCTGATCCAGCACGCCCAACGAGCAGCGAAGCTCAGCGGAGCCCTGGAATAGGGGCACCGACCCTGTGAGAAGAAGGAAGATGGACCTCTTCTTTCTCGTCTGCTACTAGCACCTTTCTAGAGCATTAAAAGTCTTTCCTACCTACCTTATCACTATGATAGCTAAATCATTTCGTAGTTTGAAAATTGAGAGCACTGAAACCAGCTGTAGAGAACCCCGTTATATTACGACGGGTATGCGCTAAAGACACTTAGGTAAAGCGGCTTATGTACAAATAAAATATGCGGGAGTACGAACAAACACAAGAGAACAAAAAACGAAGACAAAATGACGGAAGAAGCGCTCGCTACCACCACTTGCACTGCAGTTCAAGTCCTTAAAAAAAACAAATTTTTCACCTAATAACCCCCTTAGTGGTGAGCGCATGTGCTGTCATTCTTCCTTTCGCTAGAACTCTGTACTTTGCGTTTGTGCTCCGACGTTTAGCCGCGTACAGGCTGCGGTGCCCACGTATCTGAGCGACGTAGAATCTGCTGTCCAGCTGCAGATTTTCAAAAAAGAAAAAAACATTTTTGTTCGCATCCATAAAATATGAAGGGAAGTTGAGGGTCGACGCATCATCCCCGTTCTTGCAACAACCTTCACATCACCATTTTGATCCCTCCGGTGTTCATCGGTGCTATGGTTACGCGGGGTAGACTGAAAATTTCTCCTCGCGTGTTGAGACGGGGTTAACGCTTGTTTCGAGGATCGATCGGCGCACGCTATCGCAACTGGCGAGTGCTGTGCCTTCTTTGGGTGCGCCTTCAATTACTGTAATAATATATTATCAGCTGTTTTACTAAAATAACTGTGATGCTGAAACTTTGCCCTGGAAGATGGTGGAAATTTTGTGAGGTTTCTTTCCTTGAATGTGTGTGCTATTATGATACTACAGTCTACTGGTGATCAATCGCAGGAGAGAGAAGGTGCTTCTTGAAGCACGTACTGTTGAACAAAGGCCTGATGAACCAATGCCTCTGACTTGTGAGTCTGCTGGTGAGACGTCTACTTCGCTGCTGTTTCTATAGACGTCTACAAACACATTTGTGACTGCAAAAAGCCCGGGGCCAAGCTGCCTTTAATTCTCACTGCTCGAGCCAGGCGGCGGGAACGTCCAGCGGCGAGGTCCGTGGTGCTCAGAAGGACTGCCAGTCGTAAAGCTGGGTGGCCGAGCGCATCTGGTAGAGGAGCAGCTTGAGTTGTTCCATGGTATCGTTGTAGAACTCGGAGAGACTGGGCTTTCGCCGGACGAGCTCCATGATCCAGCTCATGTTCTCGTCCATGTTCTTGAGGATGTGGTTGGGCCAGTAACGGAGGTCCTCCTTGGAGATGCGCTCCGAGCTGTAGTTCACAACCGTCGAGAAGTAGCAGTCCAGCTCCAACTTGAGCATCACGTACCTGCACGTGCGCGGAGTTAAAGTGCAACCCGATTTGTACGGCAGTGGTGTTGCCTTTGCGGTCACTCCATTCGCGTCTGCCTTTCGTACCTCAACAGAGCTCAATAGTGGGTCAGTTCGCAACATACTAGTACTAGCAAAACCAACGTATAATAAAACTAAAACACCTTTATCACCATGTCCTTTTGTCGTGCTCCATAGAGGCCAGAGCATGATGAAAGCTATGAGGCGATAGCCTGTGCAGTGCCTTTTCATTTGTATATTTTCTACCTTTTTCTCCTGACAGGCATAGCACCAAGAAAACGAGGGGTAGGGAGGGGTAGAGTGTTAAGCACCATAGAGAATCTTTGCATCGTGCAGTATGGCAGAATGCACAGGATCTCTACTTGTGTTTGATGGGTTGTCAGTAAGCTGCTAATATTACTTTGAACGTCAACTGGCCGCAGCCTGGCTCAGTGGTTATGGCGCTCGACTGCTGACTCGGACGACGCGGGTTCGATTCCGGCCGTGATGGTCGAATTTCGATATAGACGGAATTCAAGAAGCCCGTGTACTGTGAGATGTCAGTGCACATTAAAGACCCCAGGTGGTCGGAATTTCCGGAGCCCTTCACAACGGCTTCCCTCGTAGCCTGAGTAGCTTTGGGATGTTACACCCTCATCATTCATAATTCAGATTTGAACGTCGACTAATGAGGGCTATTCTAAGGATGAGTACAGCCATGACAAAGTGAAAGCTGCCGTACCTAGCGACCATAATGACTGGTGTCGTCATATCGTCCGAATAGTTAGCAGAAATTTCTAGGGCCGCACAGTGCCTAGAAGTCACTTATACGTCGCTGCAACTATCCATCCGCAAAACATTTGTTCACTCTGTGCTGCCGCTGCAAAACGTAGGTCAGAAGGCGCGCCTGATTGCGCAGTAGGCGCGTACCTCTTGAAGGAGGCCTCCAACAGCTGCGCGACTTCGGGCAGGTCCCGGGGCACGCGGTCGCGCATGTGCGCGATCATGGACTGGCCCTCGGTGTAGTAGCTGTACATGAAGTCCTTGAACTCGTCGAGCGAGCCGAACGGCGAGTCCATGTTATCGTGCGGCGCGGTGAACGCGATGGATGGCTTGCTCTTGGACGTCTCGCGCTTGTTCACGTCGCTCAGCAGGCTGTCATACATGTCCCGAGGAGTACCCTGCGACCAGCAAAGGTGCGTACGGGTGGCACTAAGCGGGATGCGTAACTGTTCCGAGTTGGCGGCGCCCAGAGATGCTAGCATGAGTGCAGAGAGAATGCGCTCGCAGGTGGAATATTTTCGGCCATGTCATCTAGAGTGTACTGCATGTGGGTTTCTTTCGCGGAAGGCGATGAAACAATATGTTGGAAAAGAAGTACGACGCATCGTACCCCTCCTGTAAAGCGCCCTCACTCAAGGGCCCTTCAGGTATCTATAATAAATAAATAAATAAATCGATCGAGTGATTAGAATGAGGCCACACAACGAACATGCACAGCAGTGGACACCGGCAAAAGCAGAGTTGAATTTGAAGAAAATATGAAGCCGTCATTTCCACCGCTTAGTTCTTATAGGACAGAGTGAAATGTCTGCGAATTGTTTCTCCTGTGGATGCATCGCCATGACATCACGCCTGACGAGATTGGCAGGTGGATTAAAAGGGGCTTAACGTGAAGCAATAAGGCCAGACGTTCATCGTCATCATCAGCCTGACTACGCCGTCCGCAGGGCACAGGCCTCTCCCATGCCTCTTCAAATAACTCTGTCCTTTGCCAGCGGCGCCCACCGTATGCCCCCGAACTTCGTGATCTCATCTGCCCACTTAACTTTCTGCTGCCCCCTGCTACACTTGCCTTAATTCTCTTGGAATCCACTCCGTTACCCTTAAGGACCAGTAGTTATCTTACCTTTGCATTACATGCCCTTACCAAGCCCATTTATTCCTCTTAATTTCGACTAGGGTGTCATTAATCCGCGTTTGTTCCCTCACCCACTCTGCTCGCTTCTGGTCTCTGAACGTTATACCTATTATTTTTCTTTCCATCGTTCGCTGCGTTGTCCTTAACTTAAGCTGAACTCATTTCGTTAGCCTCCACGTTTCTGCCCTGTAGGTGATTACCGGCAAGATACAGCTCTTGTATATTTTTCTCTATCATTGGTCATTTCGTGGGTACCGAGATCATCACGCAGCAAGGCTGCACTTTAGTATTGCACGTTAGTACTCGGCAAGGGTGCATGTTAGTACGCGAGTTGTAGGCAGGACAGGGAACACATCTTGTTCTCTCGTTATCTCATCTTTGGTTTGTGTTGTGAAAAAATTGAAAAGATTTCCTGAAGCAGGACTGCGTCGGCCTGCATCGCCTGCACAGTAAGCCGCCAGCGGGCGGTTACACGAGTAAGCGCAGAAAGGACAGCCAATATTCACGAATCCCGAGTGGCGGCAAGGGGCATCACGATGGGCATAGCGCGACCGCGGGTGTGTCACCTGGGTCGCCTGCTGGGACTCCCGGAAGTGGGTGCGCCTTCCCCCGGTCGTGGGTCCAGCGCTACCACCGCTCCCACTGCGGCTGGTAATGCGCGGGCTGGTCGTCATAGTAGTCGCCCCTCCGGCCTGAGATGCACGCTGGATTTGAAGGAGACGACGGGGAGAAGGCCGCTTCCTCTTCTTTCTTCGCTCATTATTCCTTGCACAGAGACCGAAAAAGTTGAGGTCCTGCAAGTTTTCTCTTTTTAACAGCGGTGCCTTTATAAGCAGGATAGTAGCGTATTCGCCACATAAACCTGCCGCGTTCAACTGCCGAGCCACAAGGAACATTTGGGCAACACAGAGGGCATCCTAGAGAACCTGCCATCTGCGGCCATTTTGTACAATTTGGCCTGGTAGTGAATGCGCTGAGAAGGAGAGATGCACTAGGTTACGGTACATTTATCGCTGCGACCTGTTCGCACAGGAGATAGATATCAAGTCGATAAAGTTGTTTTTCTTTGCCCAGTGGGCGCATAGCCTGATGAGAGGAATTCATTGGTGAAACGACCCAAACGTTTAGGTTGCTTCCAAACAATATGGCAGACAACGCGTCCGAGATAACAGTTCGCCGACGATTATCGAGCCACCGTAACGTAGCTGTTGAAGGAAAGTGAGCTGTAGGCGCGAGCTTCACTACATGTGACATCAACAATACAAAGGCTGGAAGGAAAAGAAGCAAAGAGGCGCAGGCGGCAGCTGCAGCTCGTGCATGAAGTGTCGATCGGTGCGCCGTCATTTTATCGCTGTGCTCCCGTGGACCAGTTTTCATTATCTGGACAAGCGTCATGGAGTCGTCGGAACTGGACGCGGAGATCAGCGTCCCGGTCGTGCTCGTCAGCCGCGACAGCCTGTACGTCATCGTCGCCGTACTGAGCGCGTCCGTCCTGGGATGCGTGACTGTCCTCGCTTACTCGTTCACCAACTACAACAACCTCAGGCAGAACGCCGAAGAAGTGCGCAACTACATCGCGTCCCGGGCCAAGGCAGCGGAACAAAAGCAGAGCGGGTACGATGGTGCAGGGCAGCGCGCTGCCGGCGGCCTCTCGGCCGCCATGAATGCCCCGGTGCCAGCGGCCTCGGCAGCTGGAAATCAGAATGTGGGAATGCCAAGGGGAGGCGGCGTGCTGTTCACGGAGGCCGCCAAGGACAAGCTCGCTGAAGTCGCGCGGCAGGAAGTGCCCAGTGCGGAGAACCTGGTGCCCGACGCGCAACATCAGGACACAGATCTGCGTGCCGGAACCGGGGGTATAGCTGCGGTTGTCCCCGCTGCTGCCAGTGTTGAAGAGACAGTGCGCTCTGCCGCTGCCGCTAACGCCAGCTCGAGCAATACGGTGAACGGAACCGCCGAGGCTGCTTGAACCAGGGCGGCACTCCTTATCTCAATAGGGCGAAGTGCGCGGCCTTTCGCGAACTTCTGCTGTCGATAAATGATGGTTCTTTGAGAAGACGTGCGGAGAAAAGACTGCCAAAAGTGTGCGGCGAAGACGAAATATAAGCGACGCTTCACGGCTTTCTTCTTTAGCATTTGCAAAATAATTGGAGTACCCAGTTTCTATTGGAGTCTTGCATTGTTACAGGCTGATCTACAGCCTGGCACAACACCAGCGACTGTGCTACTTGAGTTACCACCGGTCGGAAGAATCGGTGTCTTCTATGAGGGCGAAAGGACGACGTATCTCTTAACCTCAAAATCTCTGACGCACAAGATGTATGCGCGATATCCTGGCACCGCATTGAGCGCAACATATATATATACTCTCGTTCTCAACTAGTCAGAATACAATCGCAAAATACGATACATCAAAGAATGCGCAATTTAACTTTGCGAATGAGTGACAAGGCCATATAGGATGGCCGCACACATTTGTGGTACCAAGCTGTGTACGAGGCCAAGGTAGCAAGTTACAATGCTTGTGGGTATTGGGGATGGCTCAAGGTTTACCCATTCGTATGGCGGCACAACTTGCACAGGTCACTGGACACACAGCAACCACCTCTCGTACTACCATGTATTCCACCAGAGCCTGCTTATTGGAGGATTAGCCCAATAAGCAGGCACTAGACGCGGGTGTCGATATTCTTGGAGGCCAGACTGCTTGGGGGATTCGCAGATCTGCTATATATGTGCCTGAAAAGACCTTCGAAGACTAAATGTAGACTTCGGCAGAATAGGTTAGGGCCCGTTGATTGCAATCCATAATTCTGGACTGCAAGCAAAAAATATATATATGCTATTCCTTACAAATGTGGGAGGCACCCATATGGCTATCCGACACATTTTGTCTATTCTGTTTAGCAGGGCCTCTTGCTGAAAAGAAAAGAGAAGAATACCGTTAGCCGTAGAGCGCGTATCACGCGACACGGCGTATACAAAACCACGAGGAAGAAATAAGTAACAACGATGGATGTCTGACATATTTTAATCATCTTCATTTAAAATCACCCAGGCCCATTTTGTCCGTTCCTTGTTCCCAGGCACATATGGGTTGTTGGTTATGTTCCACATGCGTGGGCCTGGGTGATATTAAATCAAGATGATTAAAATATGTCAGACAGCCATTTCTCGAGTTCCACATTTAAATTGGACACTCAGGAAAATGATTACAAGTTGTAACCTACACAGTAAATAAAGGGCATGAAATAACTTATATGTAAAATTCCCACTCCGTTCACACCGTTTAGAAAGAAACTTTCGAATTCAAAATAAGTCATGTTGAGATTAACCAAACTTTCTTAACCTTAACTTATATCTCGACACCGAGGCAGAGCTGCTTGTTTTCTTTTTAATCTCCGGCTTCCTCTGTTAAAGTAGTCTTCGACACCTATCTTACAGGCGTGAGAACTTTGAGACGAGTTGGAATAACTCTGTGCTGAATGCCGACTGGATATACGGAACCCATGCTTTTTGGATGGCCACAGCCTGCCTGCATACAAAGGCGAAGAGGAGACGAAAACAAAGGTTTGTTTCACCAAGATTCTGTTTGTTATTTTACTTTAAATATTATCCTGTCGTTTTTCATTGATAAATTTTTCAACATTCACACTTGGCGCTAATATTTTGTCGTAATCTCCTATGAAAACCTCCTTGTTTATGTTACTACCCCTCGGCCAATCCCCCCATGTGGGTATGTGCCATGTTTTAAGAGGAAGAAGAAGAACAAAGGAAGAAGCAGAAGAAGCACGGACGGCAACGGTCACGGTCGCATCAGTGTCGCCGCTGTCATTAATTTGCGGCGACATTTCGTCACTACGCGCCCCGGGCTCGCCGACACCACCGACGGAGGCAGCGTGGAGTCCCGACCACCGCCGCAGGCCAGTCATAGCGGGATCCTCGCCCACTGCAAGGATCTCTACGAGATCGTTGCAGCGCTCGGCGCCTCCGTCCCGGGATACGCGCGCGTCTTGGTTACTCCTTCACCAACCACGGCAAGCCAAAGCGGAGCGCCAAGGACGTGCGAAACGTCATCGCGTCCTGGGAACAACCGAGAGGTTGTCGATCCTCGCACACCGCAAGGACCTCTACGTGACCGTTGCAGTGCACCGTCCCGGGATGCGTGCGCGTCCTCGGTTACTCCTTCACCAACCACGGCAAGCCAAATTGGAACGCCGAGGACGTGCGCAACGTCATCGCGTCCCGGGAACAACCGAGAGGTTGTCGATCCTCGCACACCGCAAGGACCTCTACGTGATCGTTGCAGTGTGCCGTCCTGGGATGCGCGCGCGTCTTCGGTTACTCCTTCACCAACCACGGGAACCCGAAGCGGAACGTGGAGAACGTGCGCAACGTCATCGCGTCCCGGGAACAACCGAGAGGTTGTCGATCCTCGCTAACCGCGAGGACCTCTACGTTACCGTTGCAGTGCGCCGTCCCGGGATGCGCGCGCGTCCTCGGTTACTCCTTCACCAACCACGGCAAGCCAAAGCGGAACACCGAGGAGGTGCGCAAAGTCATCGCGTCCGGGAACAACGCAAGGGTTGTCGACCAGCACGGCAGCGGCCACAACGGCCAACCCACGGTGCAGACCTGCCGTTGGCGTCAGTGGAAGCCAGCGGAGAATGCACCTTGCAGATCACGAAGAGAAGCGATGTTTACTTGCCGCGCCAGATGGCTTCTGTTTGAATTCGGCGCCCAGCGCAACGGTGAGCAGGGCTGCACTCAACTCCTCTATGTCGCCAATATTAGCCGGAACGCCAGGGAACATCACTTCACCGACGCTTCATGAGCCAAGCAAGCGCTTTTCCGGGTACCAGGAAGAACGTTTTCCGCGACTTGAAAGGAATGATAAACTGGACGTTGCTGCTTAGTGTTCGGGGAGAGCAACAAATGTGCGGAGAAAGGTTTCCCAGAGTAAAACCCTGCTGATGAAACGAGAAAAAAAAATAACTGGGAAGAGACATTGCCTTCGGGATGAGAGAACACATGGTTTGACGCAGCGGCACTGTGATGATCAGTCAGCTGGCTGGCGAGATGGCACGACAATAAATAAGCTGAGACTAGTGACACAGAAACTGTGCTTGAATAGCGCGATGTGTCATTCTTTATGCGAATAACTAATGGTGTTTGGCAGCTTTGAATTCGGACCTTCAAACCATTTCCTATTACACGATGACGTAACCACGTTCACCCCTAGTCGCACACAAACGAGCGATGTCCTCGTAATGTAATGTAAGCCAAGGGCTTAAAGAAAGAAGAGATGCATTTAAGATAATTCCTAACATCTTCTCATGCACCGAACAGAGACGGAGACAATTGCTGTTGTTTGCATCACAAAATTGAACGTAGCGTAGACGGAGACAAGCTCTGCTTTCGCGCTTCCGTTCTCTTCTTACTAGCTGCCCATGCTTGGTCGCGCTGCGCACCATTCTTCCTCAGCATCATCATTATAATTATCAGCCTGACTATTCCCACTGCAGAGAAAAACCCTCTTCCATGACTCTCCAATTAACCATGTCCTTTGCCAGCTGCGCCCACACAAAAAAGGTGGCTGTTTTTTCGACCAGTACTTAGTGAATTCTAGACCTACACAGATATTAGTGCAACAGCGCACTTGCACTGATTGGCTTATCCCCCCGTCAAGGCCGTAACAGTGCGTGTGTCACGGTGAAAGCTGGAACTTATGGCACTCCTTTATTTGGTTCCGCATCTGCCTCGTTTACCCTTAGAGTATTTGAGTGCAAAGTGTGAAGAATGAAAATGCGCTACAAGCAGTACAGATGGAGCGTAGAGAGGAAACGGCTGTAACCGACACCAGTCGCCAGAATCGATACGACCGCCGAAATCAACAAACCGGAAGGAAAGAGGTCAAGTACCATTTAATAATATTAATTGGTTTTTTGGGGAAAGGAAATGGCGCAGTATCTGTCTCATATATCGTTGGACACCTGAACCGCGCCGTAAGGGAGGGGATAAAGGAGGGAGTGAAAGAAGAAAGGAAGAAGAGGTGCCGTAGTGGAGGGCTCCGGAATAATTTCGACCACCTGGGGATCTTTAACGTGCACTGACATCGCACAGCACACGGGCGCCTTAGCTTTTTGCTTCCATATAAACGCAGCCGCCGCGGTCGGGTTCGAACCCGGGAACTCCGGATCAGTAGTCGAGCGCCCTAACCATTGAGCCACCGCGGCGGGGTTCAAGTACCATTTCAAATTCAAACTAAGTACGTAAACTTCCTATTGTTAGACCTGTCCTATGCTTCACAACCATTTTGTGACGACCTCGCCACACAATCGACATTCGAAGCTCAACCTTGACTTCACAGAGAAGAAAAGCGCTGCGCAACTTCACAGCAGCAAAAATTGTATACTTGAAAGACTGCAATGTTGCGGGCATCGAGGTGTGCAACGATTTCCATAACTGGGGGTAGATAGCAGTCTACGGCAAGCCCACACTGCCACCACTACAAGCTACTGTTGTTGCTGTACCCTTGCAGAATGGCACATATTCAAGAGGGGAGTTGGCTACACATGTAAGCGTCAAAAATAGACAATAGACTACGTGGTGCTAAGGAAAAAGAGAAAACGGAAGAATGCAATAGGAGAGCCAAGAAAGCCCTACTGATTTAAAAACGAACAAGTTGATTAATTTTGGAACGATAACAAAAGGAATAATAATAATTGGTTTTTGCGGAAAGGAAAGGGCGCAGTATCTGTCTCGAATCTCGGCCGACACCTGAACTGCGCCGTAAGGGAAGGGATAGAGGAGGGACTGAGAGAAGAAGGGAAGAAGGAGGTGCCGTAGTGGAGGACTCCGGAACAATTTCAACCACCCGGGGATCTTTAACGTGCACTGGCAGCGCACATCACACGGGAGCCTTAGCGTTTCTCCTCCATCGAAACGCTGCTGCCGCGGTCGAAATCGAACCCGGCTACTCCGGATCAGTAGCCGAGCGCCCTAACCACTGAGCCACCGCGGCGGGTCCTAGATATAGAGAAATTCGCTTCGCGGACAGTGTAGGAGACAAATTTCAGAGAGCCGATTGAGGCTTGTGTATTTTGTCGTCTTGATACGTAGGCGTTGAGAACGAAATCTCCACTACCCCTACCACTCTTTCTGCATTTTGTGTGCAGGATGCCAGAAACATACACTGAAAAAGTGGCAATGACCGAAAGCTCGCCCCTTTTTTTTTAACTTCATGCCTCACTGGGAAACTTTCCCAGTAAGAGTCATTTTTATTTTGCCGAAGCCTCTTTTCCATTTACCGTATTGCATGAATGGCTCTGAAGAAAACTAGCTGCAATTGGCGCTTCGCGGTAAGCCTATTTCAGCAGGGGTCAGTCTACTGAGTCGGGGGCTCCTGTCATCTGAACAGTTGTCGTACCAGCTCGGTCCTTCAGCCGCGAGCTTCATCAAGTGAATCATGCGCAGATCACGAGGCCCGTAAATCTGCAACACATTACATCAAGCATACTTTCGACTGGGTCATTGGTTTTTGAGGCTCTAAATTCTGTGTCATTTCAAATACACTGACCACCACTGCATATGCACAGAAGCAGATCATAATTAGGCGTGTTCTTTACTGAACATTTTTTCCTTCGCGATTCGTTATTACGAATGCATCAACTTGTTGGGACGAAAATTGCTGATATTGAAGAGGTATGAAGCACTTGCTTGAAAAAAAAGAAAATATGGCATAGTTTCTTTTTTAGAATGAAATATCACGTGTTGCGGCATCCCATCAGAACAGCCCTACCGCTCACCACATGTCAAGCCTGTACGTATTGCAGCTTTACATTTAACGATTTGCGTTACCCGATCTATCGAGAACGCATGTAGCACTTCCCTGCTACGTCAGAACTTGTTCACTTATGTAATACATGAGGCTTCTATTCCTCGACCATCTACGTGGAATGAAGCAAAGCTAACATCACGAAGCTGGGAGGTTGTGGGTGCTATGTCGCCCAACCGAGAGGATATGTGGCCCAGGTTGTCTCTTCGCCACCATAGAGTGGCGGGCCCGTCATCGCGAGCCATCAAGACGGCGGCCCTTTAAAGCAGGGCAGGAAACAACCAGAGATGGACGGGTGTAAGGTCTGCAGCCAATGCGGCTTGAGGATTTCACCCGTTGAGTCTGACAAGGTGGCGCTTTCGGGAGAGGAGCGGAGAGGATATAGTATGCCAGATGTCAGCTGGTCGAGTTTCACACAGTCCTTACAGTCTCAACAAACAATATAACACATTTATTTGTGTTAATATTACTGGCTAAATTCTTTCATCGGGCCAGAAAAGGGGGATAATATCTTGGGCAGATTATTTTTTAATATTAAACTGGGTGGAGCACTTAATCTACAAACGAATGCCGGGCTTGTTGGTAGTTGGTGTTTACATTCAAAACGCGCGACAGCGAATACGGATCACAGGGACACATCAGAAGGCGTTGCGCATTGTGGCGTCCCCCTGTTTTCAATGTTCGTACTCGCACTGGGTGAATGGGAGCGCTTCAGCCCCACCTTAAGCGTACGACACTTTAGTGTTAATGGATGCCTTCATCGGGTCCTATTTACGTATCACTTTGCGGACGCGTACAACGTTCTTCCGCTCTCCATCACGGTACGCTTAACCTACCCTTAGAATTAGAATCCCATACCATTAGAGATCCCTCTCGCTCTTCTGCTCTTTTGTCGCTTAGATGCTGTCTACCGGCCCATACGTGCGAATTGGTTATTCTCTAATTTACATCAATAGGCCGTGAGCAGTCCTCATACAGCCCTTGGCACTCATGTGCAGCTATTTATCGATTTAAACTGCATCGGCAGACGGCTGTTTCAAACAAAGCCATCGCTGGACCTTGTGAGACCCAGGTTGCTCTATCCGAGGTCGCGTAAGGCTTATGCGCAGCCACACAGCGGGCAGGTGGCAACTGGACTGAATTCATTTGAAGTAATTTCATATCCAAGTGCCGCGGATGGAAGGCAGCTCACAGCACCGTGCATGGGTAGGTTGCCACCTCTCACGCCAGACAAGTTGTAATAACGTTGCGAGGTCGCGTGACCTCTCTCGACCAATCATTTCACTGCTGCTACGGGCCGTTATATCACAATATGATCGGCAGGTTGGCACTTGTCATACTGCGCTGGTTGTGATGACATCACAAGGTCACCTCACCATGACGAAACGTGTGTCACCTGCTGTGCTCGACAACTCGAATAATAATAATTGGTTTTTGGGTAAAGGAAATGGCGCAGTATCTGTCTCATATATCGTTGGACACCTGAACCGTGCCGTAAGGGAAGGGATAAAGGAGGGAGTGAAAGAAGAAAGGAAGAGGTGCCGTAGTGGAGGGCTCCGGGATAATTTCGACCACCTGGGGATCTTTGACGAGCACTGACATCGCACAGCACACGGGCGCCTTAGCGTTTTTCCTCCATAAAAACGCAGCCGCCGCGGTCGGTTTCGAACCCGGGAACTCCGGATCAGTAGTCGAGCGCCCTAACCACTGAGCCACCGCGGCGGGGCGACAACTCAACGCCGGCGCCAGTTTCGCGCTGAAAGGGACGTTTAAATTCTATAGCTTTAATACACTACATCAGGGCGAGATTCAACGAGTAATTAATTTTATTAGAAATGCGCTTGCACGGAATTCAGCATCATTTCGCTGAGCGCGTTTTCACGCAGAGTTTCGGGAGCGTTCGTTCTACGTTCTTTTTTTCACAACGTTATTTATTTCCTCAGTTCATAAGAGGTCTTGGGAAGGTAGAAAGAGAAAGAAAGAGTGGGTGGGCGTTAAAGAGAAAAAATTTGCTGTGGTTTAGCTCTGGTTAACCCTAGTTTAATTGCGAAAGCTTCGTTTACTCGACACGTCGTCTGCGCAGCGTCTCATTCCGGCGCTCTCGAGTACTCAAAGCGGTCACTTCCGCAGTTCAAGAGTCACTCCGGAATGTGGCACGACTTCTTTTAGCCGCATCTTCGTTACGATGCTTTTTGAGTCGTGCGGCGCGTTCTTCTTGCGTCTCTTGAGCGCGTTGTCTCTTCCTCGCTTCGTTCTGTCACTGTTTTTCGCGCTCTCCAAAACGGCTACAATACGCTAAGGCGAAGTGCATATATATACTCCCCGCGAGGCGACACCTCCTCTCCCTCTACCCTAGCGAAGCACATCTGGTGGAGCAAGCGGTGACGGCAGCTGCGTCGACGGCGGCGCCATCTGTTGTAGCGCGGCTGCGGCGTCCCTAGGCAACGGCGGCTCAAGGTCGTTCGTCGGCCTCGGCATACGGCTGAAGTGCGCGACGAGCCGAAATGGCTCGCTGACTGGCGTAGTGTTGCTTTCGCATCAAAAGGTCCTCTGTTCTAGCTGCCAAAAGTTTCCGGATTGGCCACACGCATAAGTTCAGCATTGAGAGCACCAGTATTGTGCCTAGAATATATTATCACTATACCACTATACCAGAAACCCTATAACAGAAACCTTATAACAGAACTACCCTATAATCACAACATAGCAGTATAACACTATAGCAGTATAACAGTATAACACTAACACTATAACACTATATCCCTATCACACTAAACAGAAACCCTATAACTATAACAGAAACCGTAGCCAATCTTTTCATATTAAATAAGATGTATCCAGCACAGTACAGGGACACCTGCCCCAAATGCGGAGGCAGACCCACGGTGTATCACACAACGTGGGAGTGGAAGGACAATTATAGATTCCATAATCAGCAAGAACCGTGTCGGGAGCAGTGGGAGGAAGCGCTTTCTAGCCACAATCCAGACTTCCAACGAAAGCTGGTACAACATGCTGTGAAAGCTGCAAGCTCCAATGGGGCCCTGGAATAGGGGCTCTACCCTCTGAGGAGGGCGAAGACATCGAAGATGAAGACGACCTCTGCACTCTGAAGTCTGTAGAAACTAGAGCAGTAAAGTTTATCCTATCCTATCCTATAGCACTACAGCACCACGACCCACTTTCATTGCTCCGAGAGCTTTTGCTGAATGGATGGATGGAACTTAGGAGCGTCCCCTTTGAAACGGGGTGATGGCAGTTGGCGCCATGCTCAGCTTTTTTTTTTGTTTACCTGTGCTGTAAGTTATTAAATTTCAACATTTTATTTAAATACGCCTTCCTACACTTATAACCTTATGTCACCTTTCTGCTTTTGAGCTACCAATCTTCCAATCGTATTTTACTAATTTCCACCGCATATTTATTTAGTTGATTATTGTTAGCTCTAAACCCTAGGGCCTCAGGAAGAGTGACTGGGCCTGCATCGACATCGGTATGAATACCATCAAATTTTAGTGTGAGGTGTTTCATTGTTTCTACAGATTTACCAGACACAACAAATATGTCTTCTTCGTTAAATTTCTTTTTGTAGTTGCGCATTCTAAGACATCCTGACCTAGCTTCAAAGAGTAGGGCACTGCCTCTAGAGTTATCATAAAACGCTTCCTTCCTCATCTCCCTTTTCCAGTAAAGATATAGTTCTACACTATGCTTCTTTTCCATTCAATCTGTCCAATTTTTACCTTCCGCGTTTTTAACCTGCCGTGTAATGCTCGTTCCTTCTCCTTCCTCGTCTCTGGCACACTTACTGGCTAGCTTTCTAGTTCTTTTCCGCCAATGTGAATCAACGTTCTTTCTGTATAGGTATTTAAATACCTTAGCTGCCCACCTGTTATCGTCCAATTTCATCAAGGCGTTCTTCGTATAGCATTTTACACTGAGCTTCCGGTGCTTCGAACGATGCCCAGCCCCTATCCGTTACCCCGTTTGTGGTTTTCCCGTGGGCATCTAGTGCTAATCTTCTAACAGCTCTCTGATTTTGCTTCTAATCACGACTGAACTTCTACCCTTAAGCACAAAACCGCATTCCCGAAAGTAAGCCCCAGCACCATTATTCCTTTCCATATACCTGTCAGTACTTCATACTTCTGGTACCCCCATAATGCCCTATGTTTCATTATCCCGGCATCTTTCGCCCTTTTACCACAATAGACTGTTCGTGCTTTTCCGTGTATATCTGCCCTTCGTTTACCTATACTCCGAGATATTTGTATATTGCCACTCTGGGTATTTAATGGCCTTGTATTGTAAGCACCTGATCAGTAGTATTGTTGAAAATCATCATACCTGACTTAGTTGCGCTAAAACTGAAGCCTAGAGCGTCTCCTTCATCTCCACAACAATTATAACCAGAGTTTGCAAATCTTCCTCGCTGTCTGCTAATAGCGCAATATCGTCCGCATACATTAAACCCGGTAGCCGTTGCTCAACGACCTTTCAGCCTAATCTGTACGACAGATAACCTAGATTGATTCCCTGTAGTCTTCTTTCCATAATTATCATATAAAGCATGAACAGCAGCGGTACGCTGCTGTAGTGCCACGTCAGTGCTGGCGGCTGCTGCTTCTACCAACGTCTAAGTCTGCTTGAGGCGCGGGACGCGGACTGTTGCTACGGGACGGTCACGTTATCGCTGGCGCAGTGGCATCGCTGCCACCAGCGCAGCTTTCTATGGAGGAAGGGAAACTTCACTTTAGCAGCGAGCGCTTTATTAAATGTAACGCCACCAACGGGGATTTGCAAGCACACTGTGCTGATGCGCGCGAGAGGCTATCAACACAGTTTTGTTTAGCACATATTCCTGCGACTAGGCATGTCCAACATTCTTGGACAAAAATTTTTAATTGAGAACTGTAAGATACTTTTATGGAAGTATTGAAAGTAATGGTCCATCTTTCTGATGTCTAGCAAAAGAATTGTTTTAAATTGTTTTCATAGCTCGCATCGAGCACTTAAAACTGCCATAGAAAATCAATGGGGAACGCTTTAGACGTCACAAAAACGTTAATAGTAAAACAAATGACAACATGCGGACGAGGGAACTGCGGAAATATTGATTGATATAGTGAAAGCTTACAATAAATGAAAAAGAAATGCTTTCATAAACTGTTTCTCGTTAAAAAATGCTTTTGTTCACAATTGCTGGGCATGCACCTGCCCATACATGATCACGGATTCGGGTTCGGTCTTGACGTCAAAGGTTTAAGTCTAGTGGCGGGAACATTCTTAAAATTCTTAAAATTAATTTTCCCATTATTTAATTTGATATTTGGCTGCCAAGTAAACATGAACATAACCACTTTTTCATTCATTTCACTTTTTCATTCATTCATTTCAATCATTTCTTTCGTTTATGCCTCATTTTCAAAGTATACCATCATTCAACTTTGAAACAGCAGCTCATTCTAGAACCCGCTTATCGCTCGTCACGAGTCGACCACAAACACGAGGTTGGATATATTCGTTGTAACACATACACATTTTCTTACTCATTTTTACTGCTTACAAGCGGCGACTGGAACCACCTCCCGGCTGATATCGCATGCATCAATGATTATGCTCTTTTCAGGAAAGCTTTATCCGCTTTTATGTTTGTTGATGACGTGGCCTAAGTGTTACAACAATTTCTAATTTATAATGCTCAAATGAAGCCATGAGATTTTGAACTTCTTTGCAATCCTGTAACATTATAAAAATTATATGCTTAAGTAGTCGGCTTTGAATTTTTTTTCCCTCTTTTTCCATGGCTGTCTTCCCTTATGCCTTCGTACTCGTGAAAGAACCAATTTGAGCTCTCTGTTTTGTTATCTACATTTTTTTCATTTTTAGTTGTTTGTTGATAATATTATGTGGGGCTTTTAATGGTTTGTTACTGTTCACTCTAATGTTTTTGCAATTTGCTTACTAATACTGTTTCCTCCTAAAACCTGCTATATACAACTTGCTCCTCTTCAACCAAGAATCGTCACAAATGTTCACTGCAAATGTCCACCCCACTCTCCTCTGCAATGCTTCGGCGATTGAGGGTACTGTAAATAAATAAATAATATTCTTAAAGAATGAGCGTAGTCACCTAAGCGTTCCTGATTTTTACGAATAGCGAAATTTGAAGGAAGCGGTTCTCCGTGTCCCTTTATTTATATAGAACGAATTTCTAGAGACGGACTACTAACTCTGTGCCACTGAGCAGAGGTATGAAAAACGGAAGACTGTCAGCATAAAGACGCCGGGGTAGACGTAACACCTTTTCGCCTCGCCATGCCATAAAGAGAGAAAGGTATACATCGGGTACAAGGCTGAACTTCATCGGGATCCGTTCTAGCGGCCGATACACCGAGGACACTTTCCGTCCCAGGGCAAGAGGCTCGTTTCCTTCTAATAATGGTTCATTAATGCACTAACGCAGTTCGCGTGGATTGGAAGGCTTCCGCCTCGAGTTCCTTGCAGTCTATATATCCGAATACCCCGATCCCTTTGGGCGGCAAGTATGGCTTCCAAGAGGGCGGCTCTGATCACCGCTTTCTTATTGCTCGGACGAGATGATTTCAGACTGAATAAACTTAATCTCAAGCATTTTATCTATTTATTGCGCTATGTATTGGTCTCTTGTTATCAATAATAAACGTATACAGTGGCTGGAATAATTTCGGAATAATTTCGAAAATCTCGGTATTTTTAAAGTGCACTGACATCGTACAGCACACGGGTGCCTTTGCTTTTCGCCTCCATCGAAACGCAAAAAAAAGCAATGGCAGTGGCTTAGCTCAGCTATGCCAGGATATATGTAGCGAAAGGTGTAGTTCTCCGCTGGTTACGCATGCTGTCGAGTTTGTTGTTTTGACTAAAATGTTAAGCATTGAAGTCGTGTTCGGTGAGATACTTTGCTTAATTATTCAATTTTTTTGACAGAGATAAACACTGCCTGATGATCGGTAAAGCAACACGCAGTTGTCTCAATGCTGCCTACACAGTATTTAGACTGGTTGCTTTCTCTCAGATACACAACGTAAATTTTTCCGGTCCAGGATCCGGAGTACCCAGGTACGAACCCGACCGCGGCGGCTGCGTTTGTATGGAGGCGAAACGCTAAGGCTCCCGTGCGCTGTGCGATGTCGGTGCACGCTAAAGATCCCCAGGTGGTCGAAATTATTCCGGAGCCCTCCATTACAGCACCCCTTTCTTCCGGTCTTCTTTCAGTCCATCCTTTATCCCTTCCGTTACGGCGCGGTTCAGGTGTCCGCCGATACAGTGAGACAGATACCGCGCCATTTCCTTTCCCCACAAACCAAATTTTCATAAAACGCCGGTGCACTTTGATGCGTTCAGCGGAACGGTAGGTGTGATCCATGCGACGCCTGCCGTTGAGACCGCCACCGTGGCCGTAAGGTTAAATTGGTTTTTGGGGAAAGTAAATGGCGCAGTATCTGTCTCACATATCGGCGAACACCTGAACTGCGCCGTAAGGGAAGGGGTAGTGGAGGGACTCAGAGAAGAAGGGAAGGAGGAGGTGCCGTAGTGGAGGACTCCGGAATAACTTCGACCACCCGGGGATATTTAACGTGGACTGACATCGCACAGCACACGGGCGCCTTTGCGTTTCGCGTCCATAAAAACGCAGCAGCCGCGGTCGGGTTCGAACCCGGTTATTCCGGATCAGCAATCGAGCGCTCTAACCACTGCGCCATCGCGGTGAGTCCTAGCTATACAGAAACTAGCTTTCCGGACAGTGCAGAGGAGCAAAATGCAGAGAGCTGATTAAGGCCCATGTATTTTGTTGTTTTAATACGTAGGCGTTGAGAACGGTATCTCCACTACCCCTACCAGGCACTCTTTCTGCATCTTGTGTGCAGGATGCCAGAATCGTACACTGGAAGAGTGGCAATGGCCGAATACTCTCCCAATTTTTTTTCTCATTTCATGCTTCACTGTGAAACTTTCCCAGTAAGAGCCTTTTGTCTTTTGCCGAAGCCTCTTTTCCATTTACCGTTTTGCATGAATAGCTCTGAAGAAAACTAGCTGTAATTTCCGCTACGCGGTAAGCCTATTTCGGCAGGTGTCAGTCTACTGAGTCGAGGGCTCCTGACATCAGAACAGTTGTCGCACCTGTTCGGTCCTTCAGCCACGAGCTTCATCAAGTGAATCATGCGCAGAGCACGAGGCTCGTAAATATGCAACACATTACATCAAGCATAATTTCGACTAGGCCATTGGTTTTTGAGGCTATATATACTGTGCCATTTCAATTACACTGACCCCCACTGCATATGCACAGAAGCAGACCCTGATCAGGCGTGTTCTTTAATGAACATTTTTTCCTTCGCGATTCGTTATTACGAATGCATCAACTTGTTGGGACGAAAATTGCTGATATTGAAGAGGTATGAAGCACTTTCTTGGAAAAAAAAGAAAATATGGCATAGTTTCTCTTTTAGTATGAAATATCACGTGTTGCGGCATCCCACCAGAACAGCCCTGCCGCTCACCATATGTCAAGCCTGTGAGCATTGCGGCTTTACATTTAACGATTTGCCTTACTCGATCTGTCGAGAGCGCATGTAGCACTACCCTGCTACGTCAGAACTGGTGCAGTTATGTAATACACGATGCTTCTGTTCCTCAACCATCTACGTGGAATGAAGCAAAGCTAACAACACGAAGCTGGGAGGTTGTGCGTGCTATGTCGCCCAAACGAGAGGATATGTGGCCCAGGTTGTCTTTTCGCCACCTCATAGTGGCGGGCCCGTCATTGCGACCCATCAAGACGGCGGCCCATTAAAGCAGGGCAGGAACCAACCAGAGACGGACGGGTGTAAAGTCTGCAGCCAATGCGACTTGAGGATTTCACCCGTTTAGTCTGACCAGGTGGCTCTTTCGGGAGAGGAGCGGAGAGGATATAGTATGCCAGATGTCAGCTGGTCGAGTTCCACACAGTCCTTACAGTCTCAACAAACGATATAATACATTTATTTTTGTTAATGTTACAGGCTAAATTCTTTCATCGGGCCAGAAAAGGAGGGTAGTATTTTGGGCAAATTATTTTTCAATATTAACCTGGGTGGGGCACTTAATCTCCAAACGAATGCCGGTCTAGTTGGTACTTCGTGTTTACATTCACAAAGCGCGACAGCGAATACGGACAGCAGGAACACATCAGAAGGCGTTGCGCTTTGTGGCGTCTGTTTTCAACGTTCGTACTCGCGCTGGGTCAATCCGAAGCGCTTCAGCCCCGCCTTAAGCATATTTCACTTTAGCGTTAATGGGTCCCTTCATCGGGTCCTATTTACGTATCACTTCGCGGACGCGTACAATGTTCTTTCGCTCTGCATCACGGTACGCTTAGCCTACCCTTAGAATTAGAATCCCTTACCATTAGAGATCCTCCTCGCGCTTCTGCTCCTTTGTCGCCTAGATGCTGTCTACCGGCCAATACATACGAATTGGTCATTCTCTAACTTACATCAATAGGCCGCGAGCAGTCCTCATACAGCCCTTGGCACTGATTATCAGCTATTTATCGATTTACTCTGCATCGGCCGACGGCTGTTTCAAACAAAGCCATCGCTGGACTTTGTGAGACCTAGGCTTCTCCACCCGAGGTCGCGTAAGGCTTATGCGCCGCCTCACAGCGGGCAGGTGGCAACTGAAGTGAATTCATTTGAAGTAATTTCATATCCAAGTGCCGCGGGAGGAAGGCAGCTCACAACCCCGGTGCATGGGTAGGTTACCACCTCTCACGCCAGACAAGTTGTGATAACGGTGTGAGGTCGCGTGAACTCTCTCGACGAATCATTTCACTGCTGCTACGGGCCGTTATATCACAATACGATGGGCAGGTTGGCACTTGCCATAGTGCGCAGGTTGTGATGACATCACAAGGTCACCTGACCTTGACGAAACGTGCGTCACCTGCTGTTCTCGACAACTCAACGCCGGCGCCAGTTTCAAGCTGAAAGGGACGTTTAAACTCTATAGCCTTAATACACTACATCAGGGCGAGATACAAGTAATTCATTTTATGAGAAATGCGCTTACACGGAATTCAACACCTCGCTGAGCGCGTTTGCACGCAGCGTCTCGGGAGCGTTCGTCCTCTGTTCTTTTTGATAATGTTACTCATTGCCTCAGGGCATACGAGGAGTTGGGAAGGTAGAAAGAGAAAGAAAGAGTGGGTGGCTGTTGAAGAGAAAAAATTGGCTGTGGTTTAGCTCTGGTTAACCCTAGTTTAATTGCGAAAGCTTCGTTTACTCGGCACGTCTTCTACGCAGCGTCTCATTCTGACGCGCTCGAGAACTCAAAGCGGTCTTTTCCGCAGTTCAATAGTCACTCCAGGACGTGGTGCGACTTCTTCTAGTCGCATCTTCGCTACGACTCTTCTCAAGTCGTGCGGCGCGTTCTTCTGGCGTCTCTTGAGCGCGTTGTCTTCCTCGCTTCGTTCTGTCACTGTTTTTCGGGCTCTCCATAACGGCCACAATACACTAAGGCAAAGTGCGTATATATATACTCCCCGCGAGACGACACCTCCTCTCCCTGTACCCTAGCGAAGCACATCTGGTGGAGCGAGCGGCGACGGCAGCGGCGTCGACGGCGGCGCCATCTGTTGGAGCGCGGCTGCAGTGTTGCTAGGCAACGGCGGCTCAAGGTTGTTGGTTGGCCAAAGCATACGGTTGAAGTGCGCGACGAGCCGAAATGGCTCGCTGGGTGGTGTAGTGTTTCTTTCGTAACAAAAGGTCCTCTGTTCTAGCTGCCAAATTTTGGAGATTGGCCACTCGCATAAGTTCAGCATTCAGATCACCACTATAGTGCCTAGAATATACTGGCACTATAGCACTATAACAGAAGCCCTATATCAGAAACCTTATAACAGAACTACCATATTATAACACTATAAAAGTATAACCCTATAACACTATAACCCTATCACACTATAACAGAAACCCTATAACTATAACAGAAACCCTAGCTAATCTTTTCATATTAAATAAGATGTATCCAACGCAGTACAGGGACACGTGCCCCAAATGCGGAGGAAGACCCGCGGTGTATCACAAAACGTGGGAGTGCAAGCACAATTATTGTTTGCATAATCAGAAAGAACCGTGTCGGGAGCAGTGATAATAATAATAATAATTGGTTTTGGGGGAAAGGAAATGGCGCAGTATCTGTCTCATATATCGTTGAACACCTGAACCGCGCCGTAAGGGAAGGAATAAAGGAGGGAGTGAAAGAAGAAAGGAAGAAGAGGTGCCGTAGTAGAGGGCTCCGGAATAATTTCGACCACCTGGGGATCTTTAACGGGCCACAATCTAGACAACATGCTGTGAAAGCTGCAGCTCCAATGGAGCCCTGGAATAGCGGCTCCACTTGCTGAAGAGGGTGAAGACATCGCAAGATGAAGACGACCTCTGGACTCTGAAGTGTGTAGAAACTAGAGCAGTAAACCAATCTTCCAATCGCTTTTTGCTAATTTCCACCGCAGATTTATTTACTTGATAATTGTTAACTCTAAACCCTAGGGCCTCAAGAAGAGTGACTGTGCCTGCACCGACATCGGAATGAATACCATCAAATTTTAGTGTGAGGTGTTCCATTGTTGATACAGATTTACCGCAGACAGCAAATATGTCTTCTTCATTAAATTTCTTTTTGTAGCTGCGCATTCTAAGACATCCTGACCTAGCTTCAAACAGTAGGGGACTGCCTCTTGAGTTAACATAAAATGCTGCCTTCCTGATCTCTCTTTTCCAGTAACGATATAGTTCTACACTATTCTTCTTTTCCATTGAATTACTCAAATTTCTACCTTCCGCGATTTTAACCTGTCGTTTAATTTTTCTCTTCCTCCGTCCTCGTGCCCGGCATCCTTGCTGCTTAGTTTCCTAGTTCTTTCCCGCCAGTGTGAATCAACGTTCTTTCTGTATAGGTATTTAAATACCTTAGCTGCCCACCTGTTATCGTCCAATTTCATCAAGGCGTTCTTCGTATAGCATTTTACACTGAGCTTCCGGTGCTTCGAACGATGCCCAGCCCCTATCCGTTACCCCGTTTGTGGTTTTCCCGTGGGCATCTAGTGCTAATCTTCTAACAGCTCTCTGATTTTGCTTCTAATCACGACTGAACTTCTACCCTTAAGCACAAAACCGCATTCCCGAAAGTAAGCCCCAGCACCATTATTCCTTTCCATATACCTGTCAGTACTTCATACTTCTGGTACCCCCATAATGCCCTATGTTTCATTATCCCGGCATCTTTCGCCCTTTTACCACAATAGACTGTTCGTGCTTTTCCGTGTATATCTGCCCTTCGTTTACCTATACTCCGAGATATTTGTATATTGCCACTCTGGGTATTTAATGGCCTTGTATTGTAAGCACCTGATCAGTAGTATTGTTGAAAATCATCATACCTGACTTAGTTGCGCTAAAACTGAAGCCTAGAGCGTCTCCTTCATCTCCACAACAATTATAACCAGAGTTTGCAAATCTTCCTCGCTGTCTGCTAATAGCGCAATATCGTCCGCATACATTAAACCCGGTAGCCGTTGCTCAACGACCTTTCAGCCTAATCTGTACGACAGATAACCTAGATTGATTCCCTGTAGTCTTCTTTCCATAATTATCATATAAAGCATGAACAGCAGCGGTACGCTGCTGTAGTGCCACGTCAGTGCTGGCGGCTGCTGCTTCTACCAACGTCTAAGTCTGCTTGAGGCGCGGGACGCGGACTGTTGCTACGGGACGGTCACGTTATCGCTGGCGCAGTGGCATCGCTGCCACCAGCGCAGCTTTCTATGGAGGAAGGGAAACTTCACTTTAGCAGCGAGCGCTTTACTAAATGTAACGCCACCAACGGGGATTTGCAAGCACACTGTGCTGATGCGCGCGAGAGGCTATCAACACAGTTTTGTTTAGCACATATTCCTGCGACTAGGCATATCTAACATTCTTGGACAAAAATTTTTATTTGAGAACTGTAATATGAGAACTGTAAGGTACTGTTATGAAAATATTGAAATTAATGGTCCGTCCATCTGATGTCTAGCAAAAGCGTTGTTTTAAATTGTTTTGATATCTCGCATCGAGCAGTTAAAACTGCCCTGGAAAATCAATGGGGAACGCTTTTGACGACAGCAATAACGTTAATACTAAAAAAATGCCAGCAAGCGGACGGGAGAACTGTGTATATATTGATTGGTATAGTCAAAGCTTAGAATAAATGAAAAAAAAATGCGTTCATAAACTGTTTCTCGTTAAAATATGCTTTTGTTCACAATTGCTGGGTATGCACCTGCCCATGCATGATCCCGGATTCGGGTTCGGTCTGGACTTCAAAGGTTTAAGTCTAGTGGCGGGAACAATTTTCAATTAAATTTTTCATTATTAAATTTCATATTTGGCTGCCAAGTAAACATGAACATAACCACTTTTTCATTCATTTCAATCATTTCTTTCATTTATGCCTCTTTTTCAAAGCATACCATCATGAACATAACCACTGATTATGAACATAACAACATAATATTCTTATAGAATGAGCGTAGTCACCCAAGCGTTCCTGATTTTTACGAATAGCGAAATTTGAAGGAACCGGTTCTCCGTGTCCCTTTATTTATATAGAACGAATTTCTAGAGACGGACTGCTAACTCTGTGCCACTGAGGAGAGGTATGAAAAAATGAAGACTGTCAGCATAGGGACGCCGGGGTAGACGTAACACCTTTTCGCCTCGCCATGCCATAAAGAGAGAAAGGTATACATCGGGTACAAGGCTGGACTTCATCGGGATCCGTTCTAGCGGCCCATACACCGAGGACACTTTCCGTCCCAGGGCAAGAAGCTCATTTCCTTCTAACAATGGTGACGTTAATGAACTAACGCAGTTCGCGTGGATTGGAAGGCTTCCGCCTCGAGTTCCTTGCAGTCTATATATCCGAATAAGCCGATCCCTTTGGGCGGCAAGTACGGCTTCGAAGCGGGCGGCTCTGATCACCGCTTCCTTATTGCTCGGACGCGAGGATTTCAGACTTAATGAACTTATTCACAAGAATTTTATCTAATGGTGGCGCTTTTTATTGGTCTCTTGCTATGAATAATAAACCTATACAGTGGCTGGAAAAATTCCCGAATAATTTCGACCATCTCGGTATATTTAAAGTGCACTCACATCGCACGGCACACGGCTGCCTTTGCTTTTCGCATCCATCGAAACGCAAAAAAAAAAATGGCAGTGGCTTAGCTCAGCTATGAGAGGATATATGTAGCGAGAGCTGTAGTTCTCCGCTGGTCACGCATGTTGTCGAGTTTGTTGTGAATAAAATGTTAAGGATTGAAGAAGTGTTCGGTGAGACACATTGCTTATTTATTCGATTGTTTTGACAGCGATAAACTATGCCTGATGATCGGTAAAGTAACACGCAGTTGCCTCAATGCTGCCTACACAGTATTTAAGCTGATTGCCTTCTCTCAGATATACAAGGTCAATCCTCCCGGTCCAGGATCCGGATACCCAGGTTCGAACCCGGCCGCGGCGGCTGCGCTTCTATGGAGGCGAAACGCTAAAGCGCCCGTGCGCTGTGCGATGTCAGTGCACGTTAACGATCCCCAGGTGGTCGAAATTGTTCCGGAGCCCCCCACTACGCCAGCTCTTCCTTCCTTTCTTCTCTTAGTCTATCCTTTATTCCTTTCCTTACGGCGCGGTTTAGGTGTCCGCCGATACAGTGCGACAGACACTGCGCCATTTCCTTTCCCCCAAAACCAAATTTTCCTAAAACGCCGGTGCACTCTGATGCGTTCAGCGGAACGGTAGGTGTGATCCATGCGACGCCTGCCGTGGAGACCGACACCGCGGACCACGGCCGTAATAATAATTAATAATTGGTTTTGGGGGAAAGGAAATGGCGCAGAATCTGTCTCATATCGTTGGACACATGAACCGCGCCGTAAGGGAAGGAATAAAGGAGGGAGTGAACGAAGAAATGAAGAAAGAGGTGTCGTAGTGGAGGGCTCCGGAACGATTTCGACCACCTGGGGATCCTTAACGTGCATTGACATCGCACAGCAGACGGGCGCCCTAGCGTTTTGCCTCCATAAAAAAGCAGCCCCCGCGGTCTGGTTCGAACCCGGGAACTCCGGATCAGTAGCCGAGCGCGCTAACCACTGAGCCACCGTGGCGGGTTCCACGGCCGTAAGGTTAAATTGGTTTGGGGGGGAAAGGAAATGGCACAGTATCTGTCTCACATTTCAGCGGACACCTAAACCGCGCCATAAGGGAAGGGATAAAGGAGGGAGTCCGGAAGAAAGAGTGGCGACGGCGGCGACGAAGCGCGCAGCGCACCCACTCCTCCCCGGTTGCCATGGTAACGGCGCATGCGCACAACTTTCCTCTCTCATGTACCATGGTAATGGCACATGCGCACAACTGGCCTCTCGCGTGTACCGCGAAATGCTCGACTGGTAGCCTAGTGTAGCTCCCGCTACCAAAGTGAAAAGAGGTGATAGGTGATAAAATTCTGCCCAAATGTTCTGAACTTTCTACCACAACTGGGTTCTCAACGTTTCGATCAACGTGTTCACTGGAACATGCGCGCACCGCGGCGTGTGCGGATGATGTCACAAGATGGAAGACTGTGCACTGATATTTTCTTTCAACTGACACCTACATTTTCCAGCAAAGGGTGTTTGACGTAACTTTAACCAAGTATTGGAGCACCAGAGCTAGTTAAAACCAAATACTTATCGTTTCCCGTCATGTGGCGCTCCTCACAGAATATTTTTTAATTCTGTTTAATTATTAGCTTGCACATGGCCCGCAGGAAACCTTTCTGATGTTCGTGCATTTTTTTACAGGTACCCGTAGGCGAGCGTCGTATTGGGAGGACAAAGGGGAATGTGTCCCACTTCCACCTAGGAAGGTACTTATATAAAATTCTACCCAAATGTTCTGAACTTGCCACCCGGACTGGGTACTCAACGTTTCGATCACCGTGTTCAGTGGAACATACGCGCACCGCGGTGTGTACGGATGATGTCACAAGTTGGGGGGGGGGGGGGGGACTGTGCACTGATATTTTCCTACAACTGACACCTACATTTTTCCGCAAAGGGTGTTTTACGTAAATTTAACCAAGTATTGGTGCACCAGAGTTAGTTGAAACCAAATACATATCGTTTCCCGTCGTGCGGCGCTCCTCAAAGTATTTTTTTTTAATTTTTAATTTAATTATTAGATTGCACATGGTCCGCCGGAAACCTTTCTGATGTTCGCGCATTTTTTTACAGGTACCCGTAGGCGAGCGTCGTATTGGGAGGACAAAGGGGAATGTGTCCCACTTCCACCTAGGAAAGTACTTACATAAAATTCTGCCCAAATATTCTGAACTTGTCACAAGTGGGTGCTCAATGTTTCGATCACCGTGTTCAGTGGAACATGGGTGCACCGCGGTGTGTACGGATGATGTCAGAAGTGGGGACACTGTGCATTGATATTTTCCTACAACTGACACCGACATTTTTCTGCAAAGGGTGTTTTACGTAGCTTGAACCAAGTATTGGTGCACCAGAGTTAGTTGAAACCAAATACATATCGTTTCCCGTCGTGTGGCACTCCTTACAGTATTTTTTGAAGATTCCGTTTAAATAGGTATTAGATTAATTATGCAGAAAATCTAATATTCTGTTTAGAGTCAATATAGCGTTTCGTTAAGTTGTAGAGCGGGGTTATTAAACAACCGATTCAGTTTTTTGTAATAACGCATTTTCTATGTTGTCCTTTTTATCAAATTTTAATGAAAGTCCACCAAATATGGAAAACCTACGTGATAGCGCTCTTGCGCTACCGTATTGTGGCGCCGCCAAGCGCATTTAGCATTTCGCATTGGGCGGTTCTCGAGGGCCGCAAGTGCGACCAAACATCATCTAGTTCCTCCCTGACTTGAGCACTTCACATGCATTCACACTCATAGCGCTCATTGTTAAACCGGTTTTTCTTTTTCTTTTCTTTTCAGCGAAGCAAAGGTAGGTGGCTGATCGAAAGTCCCCGCCCGAATGCGGCATGCTCCGTGTCGCATCGATGCGAGGAGCCCCCTGGGATTAACGCTGGTTGCAAAGTGTTTTCTGTGGCGACATTTCGAGCTCTGCTTCCATTAATACACCTAGCTGATGTGGAGTGTTCTTTCTTTTTATTTCGGCAGTCGCTCAGGCACAGCGGGAAAAAGAAAAAATCTTAAACTCAACATTCGCGTTTCGAATGTACGCCTTACCCTTCAGATGTACAATCTTTGTCAAAAGTACGCCTCCGAAAGGGTCTGCAGCGCCGCTCCTCCTGCGTACTCAGGGACCCTAATAGCACGAAAGTGGAAGGAACTTGAGTCCTCAACCCTCCCAAGCTGAGGGCTGTCAAATATGCTTAAGATTCCGGCTACACGGCTTGGAAGCAATCCCTCTGGGCGCTATATATTTGACAAAGACTGTACAACTAACAAAGAGAAACACTACGTAGATATTACAAAGATCGCACCTTGGATGTTGTCACTTTCCTCGCCGGGCTGATGTGAGCGTTTGGCGCTAGAACACTGCAAGTGGCGGTGCGAGCTGTACGCACATCGTCTTCCAAAGAGCGAATGTTTTTCATACCGGGGCGTATCCTATTCAGATATCTATATGAAAGGTCTACGGAATGAAACGTCTAGGTTTATGTACCGTTCCGCTGTGCACAAGCACATGTCGAGACACTCGTTCTTTTGAACCGCATTGAACATGGCGCACGGTGGCGCTTCCACATGTTCCTAACTTGCGCCGGCTGCACGTAGTGTATTCTAGCGAGAAACATGGTGACGCCCAGGAAGCCCGTTTCAGAAACGTCTTTAAATCGTTACAGAACTGAAAAAGCTCTCAATGGGCATTTCAAATGTGCGGCGATAATAAAACAAAGTGACGATACACGAATTACAGAGGCTATAGCGACGTGGAGTTCGTGTGGCGTGTCCACATTTTTTATTTTTGTTTTCACTTGTGCTGCGCAGCCGTTGGCCTTCCACCAGACCTCTGATCCATCGCTCATTGGACTCCGCCAAATTTCTCGCTGGACTGCCTTCGCGCAAACCTTTTTGTAAAGTTCCCTAAGCCTTTCCAACAAGCGCTCGCTGTGCATCGCCATCTTATCCACTAGACTGCTCTGCGCGACAGGTTCAAGCGAGCTTGTAGTTACACCGCGAGTTTCCTGCACGTGTTCTCAATACAAGAGCAGGTGCTTTGACGTCCATGTGTACCCAGTAGACAACTACCGAACAGAGCGTGGCTACAAAGTTGTTGCTATGAATCGCGGTATTTCACAAGCTTGGCTTCCTTGGCTTTCAGTGTCGCAGTACAGACGGTGTATTCCGGACCTCGGGCGTCGACTGCAGGAGCTCGAGGTTGAGATGAGGTGTGCTGCAGTCAGCCCCGGCAGCCGCCGGAGTGTGGCATTTAAGTGTGGACACGCCACTTGCCGTCGGCCAATGGGCAGAAGACTGCGCCTCTACTAGCACTCCTCTAAAAGCTCGGCCGACGTGCCACCAGAGGACACATTTAAATTTTCCCGTTTAGAACACGCTGCTGTTTTTTTGCAACGCTAGAAGCATGCGACGCGTGTTGTGATGACGAAAAATAAAAAACAGGAGCAAGATCATGCGCATCACGAAGTAGCACAGGAAAACAGCGGACGAAGTGCAGTGCGAGTGTCAACTGGTGTCCTTTCCTTGTACCCTTAGTCGGCTCTGTTCTTTCAGTGCTGTCTATGACGAACCACAAGCCAAGGAAGCACGTTTTTGCTGTTTCGTAACAGCTCTGCAGGCGTATTACTTGTGTGCCTCTGCCAGTCAAAAAATATTTCAGAATTAGATCAAGATTCCGGAATTTGTATCGCCTGGACCCGCTGGATGCTCAGCTCAGCTGAGGTAAGGCAAGTGGGGCAGTGTGGGTGAGGACTTTGATTAGAAAACTCAAAATTTCAAAGAAATTGCCAGTCTTCTGGGATTACACTTAAAGGAAGTGAGGGGGAAGGGGTGTGCGAGCAAAGATTCTAACCGGGCGTTTTGTTCATGGAACCCGACGTGCTCCTCATGGACGACAATTGGCAAGTGTTGACGTTGAGGTTGCTGCAAGCCATAGGAGAGATTAGCCTTGAGGATTCTGCCGGCAATAGCTTCGTCGTAGCGCACTTACATGTTAAATCAGGTCTACAAATCAAGTAAGTGTCTATGGCCTGGCTGATCTACATCGCTATAGTACACGCAATCGCTAATAATGGTCAAAGGTTATCTGCTGTCCCCATGCGGAGTCGAGATCAGAGTCCTGGATGAACTTTAAAACAAGGAGTGAAGCCTCTTTTCTACGTGATTGTTTTCCGCGTGGATAGACAATGTCCTTAAGTGAGCAGTGAGGTGCTCCTGTCTTGAGGGTAGAGAACAACAGACCTTCCCGCGCTGTGCACTGCATTGTTAAATGGCGGAAGAAGGGGAAAGGCGGATTGGATGGGTGGGTTTCGAATGCATCAGTATCTGACGGCTAGGAGATTTCTTACTATGGGGGCAAGTTCATGAGGGGATCAGTAGAAGCGCTGTTTACTTAAGCATTTACCTAAGCACCGGTGTGGCTTGTGCGACCCAAGTTGCTCTCCCCGAGCAATCTCTCTCGATTAATCATTGATTTAACAGCCACCTGCCATGGTGGTGTTTGCTCACAATCCGTTAGTATGATGATGATACCAACTTTATTTTCCACCAGATGAAGTAGTGATTACGCCACAAGGTCACGTGACCTAGGTGGTCTACCTGGGTTGCTTCTCCTGCGGGTGGCCGCCCTACGCCACCCTATTTTTCCCTCGCAACGCGAACAACGCGGACGCCGGGTTTTCTGGGTAACTGGGCTTTTAATGCTGTCGCGTTAAAACTATGGAGAGAAAATGGTCAATGAAAGTAATACCCCTGCCATACGGCAAATTTAATGTCATTCAAACCGAATGTCATTCGATGCATCGAATGTCATTTGGTCTCCTTCGGTGCTACACGGTAAAAAATAATGTAATTCGAAAATGATGGCAGTGACGATCAGTGAAAAAAAAAAGTACAATTGAAAGACATCAGCGCGCATAAAAGATGTTCGAAATTGTTATGTAGTGTTTCAAAAGCCGATGAGAACATTTCTGTACAATAATATAAGCTTAAAATTTTATTTCCGGCAATTCTGCAGCACTTTAGCCATAAAAATCCAAGCCAAATACAAAGTCAATCACAAATCCGATAAACGTAAACAAACAAAATGGCTGACGTGGCGGCGCGCGGGGCGTGGAAATAGCTTCCAAAAGGTGAAGTGCTCAGTTACATCTTTAAGTACTTGCGAGCTAAACGAACATGGAACGCCAACCAGCAAGAAACACACAATCCAAAATGATCGATGGTCGCGGCAAAGGCCGTGCTTCACGGTCGGCCGCTGCCGATGGCTGCTGCTGGGACCGAGAGTAACAGCTATCCACGACAGCTTCTAGTGTCAAGGGGTTCGCACCAAAATTAGTATTTCTTTAGCAGAACTAAATAAATACAATTTTTAAATTTGGCAGCGCGCATGCTATGATTTTGCGTCGCTTGTTTCTGCTGCGTATCTCATGTCCAGAGTACACATTCGGTTCGAGGTTGAATGCGAATGAGTACCCCAAACTACTTCGATGGCTGATGTCATTCCAACCTAATGACCTTAAATGTTACCGTGTAGCAGCCGATTAATGGCATTAGGTGCTAATGTCATTCGATGGGAATGACATTAAATTTGCCGTTTGGCAGGGGTCTAAATTAGGTGTTCTCCATCGATGATGATGAATCAACACTTATTGGGCCCGAAATAAATCGGTGGTGCACGCAGGCACCAGACGGGATGGTTCCCTAGTTACGGGACCTATATGTTCCCAGCAGCTCCTGGCCCTTGTCCGTCAGTGCGAGCAGAATCGGTAGGGCGGGGCTGGATAACAAGGTCTCCCATCGCTCAAGGGGTGAGGATTGGGGGCGTTGGAGGGAAGGGGAGGAGAAGGGGGATCTTAAGTTCTGTGCACTCTGCCAAGACGTGCGGCAGGGTGCCCTTTTCTGTTTTGCAAAAAGGTCAGAGCATGTTGTGTCCCGCAGGGTACATGCGGTTCATCAGTACGGGATGCGCAAGCGATCCCGCCTGCGCTCGACGCAGGATCATCTGTTGTTGCCTGGTGAGTTTGGGGTGCGGTTCTGGCAGTTTGCACCTTTCCTCGCGGTACATTCGGGTAATGTCCTGAAAGCTGGTAACCGGGTGCGGTAGCTCTTCCGGCTCGTGATCGGCCCGGATTGACATTTCTCGGGCATGATAGTCTGCGATGCTTTACGCGATGCTTTAGGTAGCTGGTTTAGGACCTTCGTGCTAGTGAAGTGGTAGGGGGCTTGAGAAGTTTGGTAACATAAGAGAAGCAAAAAAAACGAACGCAATATTGACACTATTTACTACGCGCCACCCATCTCCAATATTTGTAGTGGAGCACTAATGCACCAACGCCAGGCAGACATGTTAAACCCCTTAAAGAGATACAAATTCAGAGCAAATCGCGGCGCTGTAGGGATGTTGCCGGATGTGTCGAAGTTTTCAGGCTTGCCTAACCGAGGTGAAAAGGCAGCTATAGCTAGCGGCCTTTGGCCTTTTACCGCCGGATCGGTTTTAGGTGTCTGCCGTCGCGACCGTGCCTGCTGGCGGATAAAGTCTAACCCATCGCTTCGGTATGAGTCTCTATCCGACTAAGGCGATGCTTAGCCATTACGCCGGTTTTAAACAGGTAGGTAGGTAGGTGAAAACATTTTGATGAACCAAGTAAGGGAAGCCGTTAGGGGAGGTTTTGGCTGGCTTGGCTATTAATCCCGGTTGGCAGCCACCAGGCCATTACTTCTGGCGACCTTTTCCGCTTATTCACCAGCCTCTTCTGTGATGCCGGCTCTTGAGGCTAGACACCGCGATCTCCCAACCTGCTAAGTCTGTGGGGCTCCAGCGAGATGGTGGTTGGAGTTCTCGGCATGTGAAGAGTATGAGTTCGAGGTTTGCTCTCGGAGCCTCACAAAGAGAGCATTCGGGCTTGTATTGACCCGAGTGTATTAGTGCCAGATTGGCCGGTGAAGGAAACGTTCTGGACTGGAGTTGCCTCCATATAGTATGTTGTTCCTCCGTGAGGGTGGGGTGTGGTGGCGGATATGTGAGCCTTTCCTCTTTATAGTGTAGCGTGATTTCATTGTAGGTGATTAGTCTGTCCCGCGCGCAATTTTCTGTCGGCTGTTTGGCACTCGGTTGACGTACGCTCGAGCAGTAGAGTGCTCCTCCTCGTTTTCGGGGTTGCCTGCGTAGGCTGGCTCCCAAACTAGATGAATTGGTTTGGGGTCGAGGAGTCTTGATTGGAGAATTTCCTAGGTGGCAGAATGGAGCTGTCCCTTTGAAAAATTCCTGATTGCGGTTTTGGAGTCTCATTTTGAGTGTGGCAGTGCAAGATGCTATGGCCAGTGCTATGGCCGCCTCTTCCGCTTCGACGGAGGTGGTTGCCCTTATCGAGCCCGAAGCATTGTGTTTGAGGTCGTTGTGACACCACGCTTACGGAGTAGGGTGGGTTACATGCATATTCTGCTGCGTCTACGTAGACTGCGTCTTCGTTTGAAACAGTTTCGCACAATACGCGTACACTTTTACTTGGAGAGCATTTTTTTTCTGCCACCCTGCGTCTTTCACGCACTCTCTCTTTTTTTAATGCGTATAAATTAGCTAAGTACTCGAATGTGATCAACCCGTCTTCTCACAACTTAAAAGACTGTGAAGCACATGCCGTCATCCTGCAGGCAGTGATCGAGTTATTTACACAATAGCATTTAGGCTGCCGTCTTCCAAAAAACCATCAAGTTTCTCCGCAACTAAATTCTCTGATCGATCGAGGTAAGATCCATAGGTGTAAAGTGAGCAGGCTCGTAAAAATACGCCTTCGCAATAATATTCTCAGGGCAAAGGTTTCGTCAACTTCCGGCTAATTCTGCATGAAGTAAAGGATGTTAAGCTCGAAGCAGATCGACTGGTCAGGTAAAGGTATTCTACGTTCACCCTCACTTCTACCCTCACTTTCTGAGCGCACTTTTCATAACAATTATGCAATCATCCTGAATTCCTCATTCACCTTCAATACACCGATTGAGTGTCTCTTAATGTATGTTTTCCTTAAAAATCTATAAAAAGGTTTTGCACCTTAACATTACATGCTGTATATGTGTTACGTTGTATATTTCCACATTCACTATTTCATTTTCTTTATTCAAGTGTCTAGATGTGTAATTATATATATAAGCCTTTTTACTTTGTTTTTTTTTTTATGGAATTTTCTCGTGTCGTAGAGAAGATGCAGTATCTGTGTATGCTTGCCCAATTCTTTAGTTACTAACAAAATTCAATCTGTCCACAGACTAACGATGATGACATGTCGCGCTTGTGTACAAAAACTGTGAATGATCTTGTGCTTTAATCAAAAATTTCCGCTGTCCAGATAGCGACGACGGTAACATGTGCTCTTGTTTTTTTTGTACTTTGATAAGATTGTCAAGCCAGTGATTTAGTTCTAGAAAGGTACCGAGAAAACATGTGTATTTCGCAGGCTGCCGGCACCGCAGACAAGCACAACAGTGCTTAAGCGGTGCGGGAATGTACGCTTTGTAAACAGTTGGACAAAATAAAACATTATTATTATTATTATTATCTTTCGTTTCCTAAGAGTCCATTTCATTTTGTCACTTATAATGTGCATCTACCTGTGTACAAATTACAACATGTATCTACCTGTGTACAAATTCAGGGACCACAATTCTACCACTCCCTTGCAACAAATTTTTAATAAGTGAGGATTTTAATTATCTTTTAAATCCTACCTAGGCGGCGACTCTGTTTTTTCACGCAAAGCTTATCACACGCTTCAAGCTAGAAACTGAATTTGCGAGGCAAATGCCTTGGGATTCAAGGCGGTACATTTGTATGAAAAAAATATTGTGACTTAAGTCTGCTGCAATTAAAAGATAAAGCGAAAAAATTTTGTCGCTTTTTGTGGCCATGAACTCTTGCAACAACAAAATTTTCTTTAGTATTGTGAAATCCTTTGTCGTAGTGACAGATATAAAGAAAATATTACAGTACTATAAAAATACTACAAAACTGAAGCAAACATACGACATTACTACGCAAAATTCTGTTCTCGCAACAAAACAAAAGAATGTATTTGTGGATCTTTGGCAAAATTCAGTGGTTTCTTCCGACTGGGATTGTAATGAATAAATAAATGCCTTCTATACTTCACCTGGAGAAAATTAGGACAACCGCAACTAACCGCGAGTTGAAAAGCCATGCTAAACTAGGTATCTATTTCTGCATTTTCAAACCAAAACCATGGATCATTCAGTTGACACAGGAGCGGAAGCTCAGCTGCTCTAGTTTGCGCTAGCCGTCAGGATTGCTGTGGATGCCTTTTATTGTTTTCATGTACAGGCAAGCATATGAGTGGGAACACACCTAATGCACACACATGAAGAACATATTTAGGAAAAAGAAAATAGTGTATTCCTCAACCATGCCTATTTAGTAATTATTGGTTCAATGTTTATAATGTGCTCCTTCTTACCATGTCGCCACATGTACGTTCCATGTAAGGCGCAGGCTACTTGAGTTCCGAATATCGGAAGTCATCGCGCTAGTTATTGTCATGAAAGAGCAGCCACAAAACTATTTCAGTTAATTCCTCACAAAGCGGTTTCTTCAACTAAAGAAATTATTATAACGTGTCAGTCGAAGAAACCAGCTGGGGAAAGCCAGACGGAATGTACTTCACTTGCAGAACACCGGTTTCTTAAGATGGCAAGACAACGAACACTGCAGACCGCTGTGGGTGCCACCCTCAATTTCAATGATGTTTATATATCACAGAATGATTTACGCGTTCTTAAAAAAAAGCGCTCATAAAAATGTCGCTACCGCAACGTGCGACGTTCCAAAGTGGACAGGAAATAAATCAATACTGAAGCCGAAAAAAAAAATAAACCGTGTGACATCAAAAACGATGCTAGATGCTAGGTGTTCCAGTTTTACTTCCGCCCGCTTCCTTTAGAAGGCTATTTTTTCTTTGCACGAAGATAACGCATGCCGCTAAACAAGAATAAACGTAAAAGCATGCTGATGGATAGTGAAAGAATATTTGACTAATGTGATGCAAAATTGAAGAGACTGGTGCGTTTTTAAATCTGAACAGATGCATGTAGACAGCCTAATCTGCATGCTGTCCGCAGCTGCTTTTGAAGTATGGGCCCTCGAAATCGCGATATTGTGCGTTTACGCTTGCGCTGAATTCGCAGCAATGCACACCGGCAGTGTCACACAGGCTTTTGTATCAGTTCTTTTGGTTGTTTCGATTTGGAAAGTTTCAAGAACCATGAGCTCGGGACATATTGTGCCAATCTTTATTCATATCTGAGCTTTTATAGCTTTTAAACCTGTGCCTAAATAGAAAGTTTCAATATCTGACAGACAAATTCTGGCGATATTTTGGAGAAACGCAGGGCGCTCAAACTGCTACATCACAGAAAAGACAAAAAATGCCTAAGAAATCGTTGTAATGGCTATTTCAGGTCTTTATAAGAAGTTAAAAAAACAACCTTATCAATTTTTCTATCCAAAAAATGCCTGCGGCCAAAATATAGCCTCTCGCTTGGAACCTTTACGGGGCTTCCCGACTTATTCTTTCCCCACAAGTATACGCAGAAATTGAGCCACGTCATTTTTATTTGAGTCGGGAGCATTGCTATCCCTCCATAACAAGGTGCACGAACTCGACTAAACGACACAAACTCGGCGTAAACGACATGAACTCCACTTCATTAATTTCTTTGTTTTCCATTACCTCACTCCTTTCAAGGACTAATTCTCAGTGTACGGGAAGCTAACTAGGAAAGTAAGTATAGTTATAGCAACAATCCCACACAGGATACAAATGAATATTCGTAAACTGCGCGACCAACCTTTTGGGGAAGGCTTTGGAAATAAAGGTGTTCAAAATTTTAGTTTTCATTTGTAGTCGTCTGCTTTCAGTGAGTTAATAATATTTGAGGAATTTTTTCTTTCCTAATTGACAAAAAATCACGCGCCGACGAGGTAATATCGTTAAAATATCCATTTGTTGCTTTGTACGCCTAACTTGCTTCGTTCGCGCAATGGGTTTGTAATTTGGGGAGACTCATTATCGGGCCACTGCTTGCCTTAATACTATAGCATTCAGGCAATTATTTTTTTGTGAAATAGAGGCCTTCAGGCTAGGCTTACTTCGTCCTTTTGGGAATGACGTGCAATCCCACTCCTTCTAGTGAGAGCAATCTTGTTTATTGATAATAATGGCAGTGCTGGTTTGTTTTTTTTTTTGTTCTTTTGTTGAGCCTTTAACTTCAGCAACCACCGCTGCTTTCTCGCATTTCCAGTATTATTTTTTTTACTTTCTTACTTTAATGTCTGCTCCCATTTTCCTGCAGCCATTTTTCCCTCTACATTAAGAACAGCCGAACTCGAAAACTTTGCTTTTAAGAGACATAACACCATAAACATAAAGTAAAGTGATTTATTCCTCTAATCTAATATGCAAAAGTAACTTTGTGTACTTTTTGCACTGATTTATTTTATTTTTCTTACAACATTCGTGCACTTTGAGTAGTAAGGGTTTCATGTTGATATAAAAGAACATCGTTTGTTTAGTGGAACGAAAACACACTTCCCCTGGCGAAGCTTTTCTCGTACTGACTTCCGTCCCTTTATTGTACATCAGTTTGCGCGAAGGAGAGACAGGAGGTTACTGTAGCCGAAAAAGGCTTGATTTTTTTATAGGCTCACCGGAATTATCTTCAAAAAAAAATATTATTTCTCTTGCTCACTCGATTCCAGTACAGCTGGCTGACGAATAAAAAAATAAACGGCTTTGTTCTAGGCCAAATCATTTTTACGTGTTTATGTGAAGACGTGCACGCAAGACTGCTGGTCATGCACGTGCACTGGTATGAGGCCGATGCCCATGAAGGATAACTTCCACCATGAAAATGGAGCTGATATTTATATCACCACATATATCACCGCCGGAAAAGCCAACCCCAGTTCACATTTCGTGAAATATGCAGCGGGTGCTGATGCTGCCAACAGAGTTTAAACTTTTAAGGAGACGAAGACAAAAAGCTGAGCCCATTTGTTGCATAGTGGGTGCTGTTTTTCTTACCGTTTTTTTTTTCTGTCGCCAAGGCGACCAAATATTATCACCCTGCGTTTAGTTGGTGCTGGCTGTGCTGCTGATCGAGAATTCATGGTCGGCACACCAAGTAATTACAGACCAGAGATCTTTTTGACTGGAAGTAGCCCTAAGGGCTTCCTAATAGTTCATTTCAAATACTCTAGGGCGCAAAAGGAACTGACCCAACTGGCAGCTGCAGCATCACTTAAATTTAAGTGCTAGTTTTGTAGTGAATAATCCTCCTACTCCTCTCCCGGAGGCCTGCGTGCCATGCAGGAGAGGGTAGGTAGGAGGGGGGGGGGGGGGGGGGGGAGTTCAAACATAATAGGTTATTCTGAATTCGCGTAGTGTGATGCCCAGCATCGAGGACACTCTCCTCATCAGATATAATTTGAAATTTCTCTTATAATCAAGGGGAAGAATCGGCAAGAAAGCGGTAGAAGTAACAGAAGGCGCAATTATAAACATATGTAAGAATAACATGGATCCCAGCACATACTAGGGATCCAGGCAGTGATGCCGCAGATAGAACTGCTCATCTAGTATTATCAAGACGAGGGCTCTACTGTGCTGGAGCAATCAAGGTAGTGGAAGCGGAACACTATACTCCAAGGGAGAAGATGGCCATGCAAGGGGAGGATAGAAGAAGGCTGACCATTCCAGACAGGAAGGAGCTAAGCTACAGAGAGTGCAAATATTAAGAAGACTTCAAGTGGGAAACTACCCCTCCCCAAGATGGAAGGCATGGATCAAACCTAAGAAGAAAGAAGAAAAGGCCCTAAGTCAAGAAGAGAAATGCATATTTTGCGGAGTGGTCGGCATGGACCACATCATCAGGAAATGCGAAGTTCCAGGAAAAGCAAATATGAAGACGATGAAATTCGGAATGAAGTATTAAGAAGCCCAGACTCTAGGGGGCAAAAGTAACTGATCCAACTGGCAGCTGAGGCATCACTTAAATTTAAGTGCTAGTTTTGTAGTGAATGAACCTACTACTCCTCTCACGGAGGCCTGCGTGCCGTGCCGGACAGGGTAGGTAGAGAGGGGGGGGGGGGGGGCAGTTCAAACTTAAAAGGTTATTCTGAATCTGAATCTGAAGTAGCCCTAAGGTTCCGCGCAGCTCAGATGAAGCCTTTTTTTACCTGTAAACATACGTAGAAAATGTTAGGAATATGTATCGTCATCTCGCCCTTCTTAAGAGTGAAGAAATCATAGAGATAGTATTTATATTTCTCATGACATGAGGGCGCCGACGCCACGGTGGCTTAAACGGCCTTTGTCGGCCATCCTGGTGCATTTACCAGATTCGTCTCTCGAAAACATAATAGCCAGTAAATAGAGGCAGGGAACCAGTAGTGGACGGGACTAGGCGGGGGCCAAGGGCGGGAACCCAGGAGTAGAAGGTAGCCATCTTACATTGTAGTACATCGGAAGCGCTGCCCGCGCATCTGGGGACAGCCCTGGTCTTATCACACTGGCTCAAGTCGACTAGATAAAAATGACAGCGACTAAATGGAGGAAATGAAAGTCCGATAACAGGAAGCGAGGCAAATGTTAAATCCCATTTTAAGAAAGCGAAAAAATAATATAAGCCTGGCGCAAAGTAAATAGGCCGAAATGTTTACAAATTCAAAAAATCAAGACTGTATATTTCCGGTAAGGAGGAGGCTTCAAAGCGTCGTGACTTCAAAACCACATGACAAAGGCTATAGAAGCACAGGTTATACCCATGTAACAAAATTCTGCGACAAGTACTGATAAGATATGGAAGCACTTCGAAAAGTTTGTGGGCTTTTACGAAAAATGGGCTACAGACACTTTCATTTTGTTCATGTTAGAATATTTTCGTCCCTCTTACCAGGTATATATTATTGTTGTGCTTCTAAATCTTTTTGCGCGTTGTTCGTTACCTTGTATAACCACTCTCGTGTGTCGATGGGTTAGCGGCCAAACATACTTTTTTTTTCTGGCCAGCTTGACCAAGCAGCATGTGAGCCCATTACACAATTTTTTTTTATTTCGCAAACTTGCCCTAAAGCCATAATTTGGGTTCTCTGTATACTATGTAAAATTATATAACTTATTTTCGTGAAGGAACCGGAGAAGGCTTCTGCTTTTCTTGCCGGTCAGCCAATTGGCATAATCCTCCTGGATGGGCAGCAATGTTAGTTCTGATGGTTGACTTCTAATAAACATCAGCTGAATGTCAGCGGTTGTTTATTCTACTTTTAGGTACCTTTTTCCCATTCCTTAGCTATTTTGTTAGAATAATATCTTGCCTAGTTGCCGAATAATCAATGCTTTGAACGCGCTGACGTTAAATCTTAAGTACGCTCGCTCATTGTCGCACCCAGAGGCGTATTTCGTAACATTTTATTCACGCTTCAATCTTATAATGTTTTATGTAAGGAAAATGAGAAATGATTTACCACTACGCACTGGCACCTTTGCCTTTGTGCTTATCTCATTTTGGCCCCTGGCTCATTATTCGTTGTATACCCTGTACACCCTAAATACCCTGTAGCTAGTCGCCTGTATACGCTGTGAATCACCTAAAGGAGCCCTTTAGGTTCCCTTCGATGTACAGCCTACAGTTTCCCTGCACGATTGCGTTGCGTGCATCTAGCGAGCTATCATCTCCGCCTGCAAGACAAATTTCTAGCGCGTGCAGTTATAAGTACCAGTGTTGCACTATTCAGTTCGTACCTGTGTCGAAGTGTACTGTCGGAGACAAAAGTCTCCAGGACGCGTCAACGGGAACCGAAGCTCATAGCTCTGCGATTAGCTGCTGGCTGGAGACCACACTTGTCTAGGTGAAAATCGCACTCGCGTGCTGTGATTTGAGCTAATGATAGCAGGGGATCGCTAAAAAACATGACAGCTTTAAGCCAGAATTACTTGTCCTGGATCCCGGAGAATTTTGTCCACGATAGGACGTTCTGCTCGACGCAATCATAAAATAGGTTGTTTCAGGTAAGAAAAAAAAACACTCCATTAGCACACGACTAATTGCTACCAGGAGAACAACAGAAAATAATAGATAAAATTAAAGTGCTAATCCCGCTGGGCGCATTTCACCGCTCCGAACGAGGCGAACCCTTTTACGGCCCTCCTCGCGGGCCGGACACGTAACGTCAATTAGAGGCGGTTTAATCAAACCAGCGCAGCCGCGTGCGACTGATTGGCGTCGTTGCAGGAGGGTGGTCTGGGAGCTCTCCTCACCTTCTTCCCCCCCCCCCCCCCCCCCTCCTCTAAGCAGCCTTGCAGAAGGCTTCGAAGCGAGCGAGCGCATTTAGTCTAGGCGATAGAGCATGCAGCGTCCTCTTCTATTTGCTCACTGGGCACCGGGATTTGGCCGGTAATGAAATGCGCGCTCACGTATTGCCGACTGGTCATCGGCAACGCCAGAGGGCCTTGCCTACGCATACCAGCGTGCAGTGCCCGCAGTGCCGGCGGGATCTGCAGGCCGTTGTTCTCGAGTGAGCGTTTGTCTGGCCCTGTGATGAGAAATGACTGGGCGCACCTTGGCTTTGGTTTAGTTGCGTTCCTGACTGCTTTGAGATTGCACCCCTTGTTCTACTTTCAATCGCCTGTAGGCAGGTCGTCAATGTGCCGTCAGGAACCATTCTGAACGAGGCCGGCTGTCAGTATGATGTCGAGAGCAGTTGTTCTGTGCTCGGATATTTTATGTCGTGCATTATGCTCATCATTACATCGATGTGGATTTTCTTTCGAGTGTGTCATGATTCAGGCTGGAAAAATCGCGGCTTAACTTTTTCAACAACATTTTTGGGTTCCGTTGAAAACAGATGTTTTTTCTTCGCCTAAATAGTGTATTTAGACCTGAAGACGGCTAACGTGTTCTTTGTCCAGTGCTATGTGCCAGCGGGCAACTTTTACAGGCATGTACAAATGTATCACAAAATGTCACTGTGATTAGAAATAACATCGAAATGCCAGGCGGTGGAAAAAAATTACCGTATTTTTTTAACTATATTCCGGGTAGTAGCTCAAAAGCTGATATTTCCGGGTGGTTCGTACATCTAATTTCTCAAAGGTCTTTGTTGCCGCAACCAAAGAAGCCTGACGTGCCTGTCGAAGTAAAAAAAAAAAACGGTAGATGACTGCCTCTGCGAAATCTAGCTTTGCTAAATCACACAACAAAATCAGCTGCGATCTGCAAGCAAATACTGCTGCCGACACTTGAAGTGGCTGCTTTTCAGTGCTTGGATTTGTGAGCACATGCACAAACTCTAAATGATTAACGCCAGGGGCGTTGCAGGGCTCCCTGAAGAACAGTGGCGATGGAAACACCGGTCGTATTCGCGTCACTTATAGACCAGAATGCGATACTCTCGCACCGGGACTGGCTCACGCGCACCCTCAAATCCAGGCAACAGGCGCCATCTTCCACCGGGCTGCCAAAACCCTACTAAGTGCCTCTGCGCGATGCACAACATGCGAGCTTTGTAACCTCTCAAAGTGCTTAAACATGCCCTTGCCGTCCGTCTGGAAGTAGAGGAAGTCATCTGGGCACCACTGCGTTGTCTACGCATGCATGAACAGCCAGACGAAAAGAAGCAGCCGGCTTCTGGAGTGCTGTGTGCGATGTGCGCGAAGTGTGCCGAGAGCTCTGCCACTGCACTGTGTTAAGCTTGCATCGTTTCCTATCGGGCATTAAAAATGCCGAGCTGTATCAGATATGGATTTCTCCTGTCCGTAAAACGAAATACGAGGCAAGTGCGAAATCACGAGTAAGTACTGTCTTAAATGGTCGACCTAACTGCGTGGCCATCGCAATACGTTTAGCATTCAGTCGCTCTGCCGTGTCCACCCTGTGGATATTGATGGCGCCGCAGTGGTGCCCGTGCAGCCTGAAACTACACAGCGTTGATTTTATATGTTTACACGTTTGTTCCATCGATTAATGAGTCGCGCTGAAATTGCGCGCTGGCTTGCAGTATGACCGATAGAATGCAATGAATTTGCTCGAGTGGGGCGACCCTCCATAAGCCCTTTTTTTTGTCGTTGGAATAGGCTCGCATTTGCAGCTCGATTGCTGAAGTGCTACTATGTGCTATCGCATGCACTGTGCTCTTGCATTCAGTTTCGCCATGGATGAGAGCGCGGCTGACAGTGGGCCTGAAACGCCTGCGAGGCGTTTCAAGCGTCTAACCAGGCGCAGCCAAGCGTAATGAAGCTTTTGCTCTGTCTTAACTAGCTTCAGAAGAGTTAAACCATTGCCATTTTTTTCTTCATTAGGGTTTAAATTTCGCAGAGCGGCAAACGAGGCATTCTTAGGCAACCTCTGGGAAGTGAAAGTCCGATTTTTCCAAGAAATGCGACACTGAAACGAACGATACTATTAGGGCTTTATTGTTGTACGAGAAATAAAGTCGAGCTGGCAGCCTCTTGCGGTCCGATTAGGGGGTAGCATTTTAAGCATTTGTGAAGCAGTCGGCGCTCCCTTCTCAGGAGTAGGAGGAGGAATAAACTTGATTCCTTATTTTTTCGGAGGCACATTGAGGGGGATGTGGACCTGCACTCCCACCTCTCCCTGGGGACGGTCCCTGTACCAATTTCCGCGATACTGGCCGAAGCCCTGGGAGGCCTCACCGTAGGCGGTGAGCCTCTTGCCGTCCTCCGAGCGGGCAATGTCGTATTCTCCGCGGACTCCGAGGTTCACGTGGCCGTCATTTGCTGAGCCAAACCCGCGGAATCGGTACTGCAACGAAGAAGGGGAAATGATTGTAGCATAGAAAACTGCGTCCTTTGGCTTTCAAAGTGCGCTTGCTTGAGCAAAAGCGGAGAAACATCATTTTAAAGGACCACCGTGTAACATAAAAGAAAAACGTGAACAAGTTTGCGAACGGCCAAAATAGAATAATAATAATAATAATTGGTTTTTGGGGGGAAAGGAAATGGCGCAGTATCTGTCTCATATATCGTTGGACACCGGAACCGCGCCGTAAGTAAGGGAAGGAATAAAAGAAGGAGTGAAAGAAGAAAGGAATAGGCGCCGTAGTGGAGGGCTCCGGAATAATTTCGACCACCTGGGGATCTTTAACGTGGACTGACATCGCACAGCACACGGGCGCCTTAGCGTTTTTTCTCCATAAAAACGCAGCCGCCGCGAAATATAAAATCACAGAACGCTGATTGCTTCAACGCGCTTCTCTGAGCGTTGTCGTATTTGCGAACTTGAGACCCTGGTTCTCAAGGTGAATTTTTTCCCTTCAAATCTGCCGAAGAACACGTGCACAGGTAAGCAATCTGTTTTTTCAGGAGAGTTGATAGTTAATGCAATGATGGTGTTAGACCGGGGGGTACAACTCGAATTTTCTGCATTTTTGTCCGTTCTTACCTTTTCAACGGCGGCTGCGTTTTTATGGAGGAAAAACGCTAAGGCGCCCGTGTGCTGTGCGATGTCAGTGCACGTTAAAGATCCCCAGGTGGTCGAAATTATTCCGGAGCCCTCCACTACGGCACCTATTCTTCCTTTCTTCTTTCACTCCCTCCTTTATCCCTTCCCTTACGGCACGGTTCAGGTGTCCAACGATATATGAGACAGATACTGCGCCATTTCCTTTCCCTAAAAATTACCAACCAATTTCAACGTTCAGGAGGAGCTGTACCAACAATCTGTATTCATACAAGCTCAAAAACAGGATTGTCGAAAACACTTACTCGTGGAGGCTCTGGCGTTATAGAGATGCTTGGAGGCCTTGGGGGGCTTCGAGGGTCCGTCTATTAAACAGAAAAACTTCTTGTTAATTACATCTTAATACGGCTCCTATCACCAGCAGTACCTATTTGTACATGAAAAAGATGTTTTCTAAGAGTATTCAGATTAGATTACCCTCTAAATATTACTGAACTCATCTATGTTTTTTTTTTCGGAGTTTCCGCGTCAATCTCCTTTTAACGCCCGCTTTCAGAAGGAAACCAGGCCTCCATTTGATGCCATTTCTTATATCAACTGTCTTAGGCCCTGACATGACTGCAGAGAGACAACTCGCGAAATGCAGCGAGAAGGATTACGTTAACGCGTGCACGATTTCCTTTTTTGTCATTCAACAATGAATCGAAGGAGTTTTATATAGCTTATACGTATGTACAGCATGTTATGATGTAGATAACTCTCCTAGGGCGAAAACTCATCACCAAAATGGCACGAAAAGATGGCTCACCTCTCCAATGACAGTGACGACACCTTGAATAAAAAACGGTGAAGGAAATGTATTAGTCGACAGCCTGTTGATGTTTTGCAGGTTGCTAGTCATACGTTCAGATGCATGCGTCAACACAGAAGCAACAAGGAACTATTATTCGCAACTTCAATAAAATGTGAACATAACAAGCAGCGAGAAATGCAGTAACGAGATAGCCTTGGTGAACACGTACAGTAGTGAGCAATATCATAGGGAACAGAGTTTAAGCACTCATTCATTCATTGCTCCGTAATTGCGTGTCGCAAGAACAGTTTTATCTCTGTTGGAGCCCTCCACTACGGCACCTATTCCTTTCTTCTTTCACTCCCTCCTTTATTCTTTTCCTTACGGCGCGGTTCAGGTGTCCAACGATATATGAGACAGATACTGCGCCATTTCCTTTCCCCAAAAAACAATTGTTATTACTCTGTTTGCAAAGTAGTTTTCCTCCTATCGTATAATATCCAAAAGTATTTCGTAAATTTCGGCAAAGAAAAAGCATGAAATTTGCAGTTTTGTGCAAAACATTTATTCCCTTTCGTATTGCTCACGACTGTACACATAATTAAAAACTACAGTGTACCGCCTACTGAAGCCTCATCGTTTCTGGCAGCCAACCATTTCCTATTCTGCTTTGGACCCCACGTGCATAGCTCACTGCATTACGGCATTACCACCAGCATTTTCACTGGTTTCTTTTCTTCCTTTTTTCCTTGACTTTTCCACTTGATGGAGCAGTACGGCAGAATTGTGCGCCACCACTCTACCCATCCCTAACGCATATAATTTCTTTTTGACTCAAGCAGTTTGTCGCTTTGTCAGCGCTGCCGTCACCTACTCGCATTGGCACGTGCAGGTCGCGAAAATAGAAAAACAATGACAGTTTTAACGCCGTCGGACCGAGTATGACGTGCGAAAGCAATCGATTTTGAATTCCCTTGACTATTGCCTAAACATTGCCTTAGATTGTCCTCTGAGACAATTTCTTTTAAACTTTCGTACCGCCTGACCTTCCCCTGTAGCCACGCCGTATCCAAGTCATTTCATCTCAAAGGTCAAAAGTCGAGGCTTCAGAGACGCATCGTTTTTTTTAGGGTTGCTAGTGAAGTAGTGCTTTTCCACTAAAAAAGTATAAAGCTTCCGCTTCTTGTCGAGCTAGCCTGAGTGAAAAGTTCTTTGGTGGCTCTGTATGCCTTATATCCGCCGTGTGAGGCTCCATTTCCTAGGGAACTGCGACACTTCGCGAATGGCGCAACGTCGCCTCGTGTGGTCTCCTTGCTTCTCTTTCTATTGGTTGGTTTTGGAGAAAGGAAATGGCGCATTATCTGTCTCACATATCGGCGGACACCTGAACCGCACCGTAAGGGAAGGGATGAAGGAGGGACTAGGAGAAGAAAGGAAGAAAGAGGTTCCGTAGAGGAGGGCACCGGGATAATTTCGACCGCCTGGGGACCTTTAATGTGCACTGACATCGCACAGCACACGGGCGGCTTAGCGTTTCGCCTCCATCGAAACGCAGCCGCCACGGTCAGGTTTGAACCCGGCAACTCCGGATCAGTAGCCGATCGTTGTAACCACTGAGCCACCGCGGCGGGTATATTTCTATTCGGTTCCATTCCGTTCTAGCCTTTCTTTGAGCTTCGTGTCGTTGGAAGTTTTTGGGGCGTCTAAAGAGGAAAATGAGAAGCACTCGGGGGGGCGGAGTGTTACGGGCCAGAGACTTAGTCTGCTCAAAGGCAGCATTATCAGCCAAAGAGTAGCATCTTTCATGGTCGCGTATTGCCAGTTAACTGTGCTGCAGGCGTCTCGCCGCCCCGAAAATGAGCTCGCAGCAGAAATAATCACCTAGAAGCGCCACTTCAGCTGGCTCTGCAGATATGATAGCAGACAGTGCGCGGAACAGCAATTCACACTAAAATAGCTGCTTCCTGCGGCCGCTACGGGGTCTTTTATGCGGCTGCTGCTTTCGAGCGGACGCACGGAGAAAAAGCCGCGCGCGCTGAGACAATAATTACGGATTGCTCGAGAAGGTTGCGACATCGCACGTTGAAGTGAAATGATAATGATTGAAACTCGAGTTCAATTTTGACTATGAGATCGTAGCATGACTGAAATGTCATTATGGCACATAAGGGTGTAAATTATTTTTTAATTTTCCTAAAAAGAAAAAGAAAATTATTTGGGAAGCGAGGATACCTTCGAGGGTATTTTTGTCGGCGGACGCCCTACGTCCTGAAACCAAGGTAAGGTCTATTTACAGCCAACGCCGAAAAAGTAGCGCCGAACGACAAAGAACCCGCGGCGGTGGCTCAATGGTTAGAGCGCTAGACTACTGATCCGGAGTTCCCGGGTTCGAACTCGACCGCGGCGGCTGCGTTTTTATGGAGGAAAAACGCTAAGGCGCCCGTGTGCTGTGCGATCTCAGCGCACGCTAAAGATCCCCAGGTGGTCGAAATTATTCCGGAGCCCTCCACTACGGCACCTCTTCCTTTCTTCTTTCACTCCCTCCTTTCCCCCTTCCCTTACGGCGCGGTTCAGGTGTCCAACGATATATGAGACAGATACTGCGCCATTTCCTTTCCCCCAAAACCAATTATATAATTATAACGACAAAGAAATTGTAAGCAACGTGTACACCATGTGAAACAATTTGTACCATCGTGAAAAATTCACAATTCACCAAAAACTTTACTGCGCATCGCGGCAGATGAATAACCTCCGTCTGTGTAACTTCAGGCCAAGTGACCTCACGTGAAAGATATACGAAAATAGCGCGGAACAACTGCACGCCAGCCAGCAGGTGGTCGAAATTATTCCGGAGCCCTCCACTACGGCACATATTTCTTCCTTTCTTCTTTTACTCTCTCCTTTATATCCCATTTCTTACGGCGCGGTTCAGGTGTTCGCCGATATGTGAGAGAGATACTGCGCCATTTCCTTGCCCCAAAAAGTAATAATCATTTGATTTCACTTTTATTTCACGTGTACTGACATTGAACAGCACACGGGCGCCTTAGCGTTTCGGCTCCATAAAAACGCAGCCGCCGCGGTCGGGTTCGAAGCCGGGAACTCCGGATCAGTAGCAGGGCGCCCTAACCATTGAGCCACCGCGTCTTTTTCCCTCATCCAACTCCGGCCTTTTATCTTTCGTACAGAGTGGTCGGCGTAATCCTCGTAAAGGATGGCCGCAACTGCCCAGCTGAAGACAAGACCTTTGATCTAAAAATTAGTAAGCGGACTGATGACATAAAAACTATTCTCGCTTTAAACAGACTTTGTGCGCTGAAAACGAACAAGAAAGATAATGCATGTGTCGCCATCATCTGCCGATTCCGTAAGTATATTGGAGCTCGCTGACATAGTTTTTTGTTTGCGGATACCGGAGGCTAGACTACATAGCTATTCACTTCCAAACTGTGATCACAGAGGCCTTCTCACGACACCAATTTGAATCGAATGGCGGGAAAAGATTTAAATCCAAAATCTCGCCAATAAAATTTATTTTTTATTTTTTTTTCTGTTGGACTAATACAAACATAGCGAGAAAGAGCAAGTAAATAGATTATTATCAATGACATTATGCAGATCGAGTTATTCACAGCATTTTTAACTAAGCAGCGTCTTCCTCACTTTCTTTCTGATTGAGCTGCTTCACGGCTGGCCACAACAACGATGATCTAGACTGCATGTGCGCTTTACAAAGCTATCAGTCGTCGATTGCGGGCAAAAGAAATAATGATGAAGGAAAGGATAAGTGGAGAAAGTGACAAAAGCCAACGGCTGTCTGAGTTTACCATTCGCTAAAGGGCAAAAGAACATGTGAAGTGGGCAACTGACTGTCTTGAAAAACTTAGAATTACCATTTACGAGAGCGAAAGCGAGTGCACTATAATGGCCAGATAATTCTCCCGTGCTACAAATGCAATCTGCTACTCTGTATAACAGGAACAACCGTTGGTTCGGCTTTAATTACGAACAAAGAGCTACGAGTTGCCCTTGCACACAACTCGGACTGCTTGACAAAAACAAACCAAATTCTCGTTGTCACGAAATCGCGACACCCAAATTCTTCAAATTTCAGCCACGCTAAGAACTTGTGTAACTGAGTTTTTCAGTGTGAGTGCATTAGTTTGCATAACGTGGCATTGTGATTTCTCTCTTTGAATTGCAGATAATTTGCTCTTCAAAGGTTAAGAACGGCACTCACTGCCAAGGATACTTTAGAAGCAATACTGCACGCGAAGCGTACCTTAGAAGAAATACTGTATGCCATGCGTACCTTAGAATAAATTGGGTACGTGAAAAAAACGACACTCACCAACAAGAAGCAGAACCAGAGAAACGCACACGCGGATCATTTCTGCAGCGCTTGTCGAGCACGTATGCTGGAGACGGGCTGACTTGAGCAGTGACAGTCGCGTGCTGCGGTGGCGTATTTATGCGCCGTCCGGCTCTTAGGAGCAAGGTCACATCACCCTCGCTATTCTTGTTTATTACAGTTCCCTTCCCATCTCGGCCCATCAGTTCCGTTATTTGAGCTCGGACGGTTCTGCCGCAGGAGAAAGCGGAACTTGCCACCGCACCGTGCAAGGCTCTGTCTGAACGCAGAGAGCACCCAGCGATGTTGCGAGGCGTTGAATTTCGGCGCCACCAACAAGGAACTTAGCGAACAGCGACAAGTGGAGGTCACAGCTCGGGCTATACTTCCTCCTTACGCACGCAGAAAATATGAGAGGCAAAGGCAATCTTCAAGATTAAGTTAAGCGAGAAAAATTGAGCTAGCATCATGTTTACGACACTGGAGGATATTGTCGTGAAGAACAAAAACAGCGCAGCAACAGGGACAAGAAAGAAGACAGAACAGGCGCTGGAAGGGGCGCCTTCCTCGAACCTAGCCCTGCACTGCAAAGAATGCGGTCGTAACACCTCAACGCCTACTACAGAACCATGTGCTCTATTTTTTAACGATACTATGATCCTATACAATCACAAAGATGAACTAACTAGAGAAAAAAAACCGCGACAAATACGTAAGCACCCCATCCGTCCTCGTTCATGACTGTGAACTATTGTATCTCGATCACCATGACTGAAGTTGTCAGCTTATCGGTGTTATTGGTGCAGTTCATACGCGCTCTTAGTGGTAGAGTATATTTCATGCGTTCCTTTTCATTGTTGTTGTTGTTGTTGTTGTTGTTGCTGCTGCTGTTGTTGTTGTTGTTGTTGTTGTTGTTGTTGTTGTTGTTGTTGTTGTTGTTGTTGTTGTTGTTGTTGTTGTTGTTGTTGTTGTTGTTGTTGTTGTTGTTGTTGTTGTTGTTGTTGTTGTTGTTGTTGTTGTTGTTGTTGTTGTTGTTGTTGTTGTTGTTGTTGTTAGTCAGCACCTGTCCCGTCTTCTTTCTTGTCCCTGTTGCTGCGCTGTTCTTGTTCTTCAAGTATGTACCAACTCGCTCAACCCTCCTTTTTACTGGAAAAGATTGTCAGTTGTCATCTCTTTGTATATTGCTGACTAAAGCAGCCCAAGATCAAAGCTTTTTAACTTTTTCCGTAACGCGCCCACTGCCCATGGTTAGCCCACAAACGATGCACGCAAACGCCCATTTCAAGAGCCTCCGCGCTGTTCTTCAATATGATGTGCGATCTTTATTTAAGTTAGCATGTTTAATTTTAACTTCAGTTTGTCTTTGCTTCGTGTGGCTGCAATTTCTTTCGTGTAATTTTCTTGCGTGTAATTTTCATTAAAAGCAATTGATTGGTACTAGAAATTAAAAAAATAGAAAACATTCCCCTATGCACCTTGGTTTCGGTGACTGTTGGTTTCCTTTATATATATATATATATATATATATATATATATATATATATATATATATATATATATATATATATATATATATATATATATATATATATATAAGAGGGTTCTCGCACAGTTTCCGCCCTCGCCGTTAGATGACGTTCTACGTCACACTTGCGGTATTACAGGACGTGCTACGTCCACCGCTATAGACGAGGGTAGCGCTGGTGAACACTCTCAAGGATCACTTACACGCTAAACATAAATACCCACGAAAGCAGCAGATTGGACAGCCGTCGCCGTATCTCAGTTGGTAAGAGCACCGGACACGATATTCGGAGGTCGTGGGTTTGGATCCCACCGGCGGCATGGTAGTTTTTTCTGCTGCTTGATAAGTAATCTTCATTAAAACTAATTGATTGGCACTAGATATTTAAAAAAAAATAGAAACATTTCCTTATGCACCTTGGTTTCGGTGACTGTTGGCTTCCTAAATATGTTTGTCAAACGAGCCCCTCACTTCATTTGCCTTGTCTGCTAATAGCTTAACGGGGGTCTCGGTTATGGCAGTCTTGATGCCATAGGTAGCATAAGAGGGTTCTCGCACAGTTTCCGCCTTCGCCGTTAGATGACGTTCTACGTCACACTTGCGGTATTACAGGACGTGCTACGTCCGCCGCTATAGACGAGTGTGGCGCTGGTGAACACTCTCAAGGTTTGCTTACACGCTAAACATAAATGCCCACGAAAGCAGCAGATTGGACAGCCGTCGCCGTAGCTCAGTTGGTAAGAGCACCGGACGCGATATTCGGAGGTCGTGGGTTCGGATCCCACCGGCGGCATGGTTGTTTTTATGCTGCTTGATAAGTAATTTTCTTTAAAACTGATTGGCCCTAGATATTAAAAAAAATAGAAACATTCCCCTATGCAGTGCACCTTGGTTTCGGTGACTGTTCGCTTCCTTATATATATATATATATATATATATATATATATATATATATATATATATATATATATATATATATATATATATATATATATATATATATTAATATATATGCACCAGTGGGGTAATTGTAAAAATTAAAATGAAAGCGAAAAAGGCGGTAAATTATGCTTGGCGACACACTTGAACAATGTCGCCGGAATACAGAATTAACACTATATATGAAATTTGCTTTCCAGATGGATATGCACAGTGCGTAGATTTGAAGAGGGTGATGTGTTCACATTGCACTAACTAGCCACCTCTGAGCGACATCTTTTGTTAAGATGTTGGCACTATATACCGGAAGGCATGTCTAGTAAGGATCAGTCCAGCGGTGGAAGAGGTCCCTGTGAGTGTCTCAAAGCAGATCATAGAGCATTATCGCACTCATTCAAATGTGCTTTGGGGGCATGTTCAAGAAGCGAGTGTCCGCCTCCCTGCATTCGACTCGGTTAGCATTTAAATCAGAAAAAGAAAATCGAAGAAAAATTGTCAGACTCTTGCATGACTTTTTCATTATACAGTCATTAAATATATGCGTTCATATATATTTAGGGCCGCTGTTATTTCCGAAACTGTAAATTCCTGAACTTATGAAACTAGGGTCTGCGCACCTAACAGACGTTATAGAACTTGACACCTCGAAGAGAGAGGCGCATCCATCAAGTGAAATTTTGCATGTGCTTTTTCTTGCCTAGACAGGGTTCAGGTCTCAATTTGTTGCAGCGGAAATTCATTATTTTTTACAAGTTTCTTTTTCCGGCATTGGTGGTTGGAGGAAAGATAAGGCGCCACAACTGAACGCAGCATGAGGAAAGTAGTGAACGATGGAAAAATACAGGGGGGCACTTTGATGACCTAAAGTGCTGTGAAGCGAAAGCTTTTAGCGCGGTGTTGCTGCTTGTGTCACTGATGTGTGGTTAAGTTGTTAAGTAAGCAGTTGTTTGTGAGACATAAATGCCGGAGACACTGGAGGGCGTTTGGGAAGCGTCCGTCTGATTCGACACCTTTCTGCAAACAGTATATATCGTCCTAGACAAGGAGAACTATATATGCGGTGGCAGGAAGTAGCGCAGTCGTTAGCACGCTCAGCTGCGTGCGGAAGGATGGTGGTTCGAATCCCAGCACGAAGGAAGATTTTTTTTATCAAGTAGAGCTTAACGGACGGGCGGATGGGTGGACAGACGCGAGCATGAGCCATTAAAAACTTTCGCCTTAAAAAATTAACAAGCACTGGAGAGACGGCATTGGAGAAATGCGAAAACATTAGCGTTTGCCGCGACGTTAATTGCTGGCTCCTAGTCGACGCCTTTCTACACCTACTTACCCACTCCGTTAAAAACCAACCACCACTCTTGGATCTCCGGTGGTACCACTTGACACACCACTAATTAATTCAATTGATTGCCCTCAATAATTAACATCGTTAATCGGTGCAATTAATTATTGTCGTTATTGCCATTGATTATGGCCATTGAATATCATTCTTTATTATGGTCATTCAATAATGACTGATGTTAATGACCGAAGACTAAAGACTGACGCGATATTGTTGGTTTTTTTGGGAAAGGAAATGGCGCAGTATCTGTCTCATATATCGTTGGACACCTGAACCGCGCCGTAAGGGAAGGGATAAGGGAGGGAGTGAAAGAAGAAAGGAAGAAAGGGGTGCCGTAGTGGAGGGCTCCGGAATAATTTCGACCACCTGGGGATCTTTAACGTGCACTGACATCGCACAGCACACGGGCGTCTTAGCGTTTTTCCTCCATAAAAACGCAGCCGCCGCGGTCGGGTTCGAACCCGGGAACTCCGGATCAGTAGTCGAGCGCCCTAACCACTGAGCCAAAGCGGCGGGTATAGATTAAAATGAAAATTGGTTTTTGGGGAAAGCAAAACGCGCAGTATATGTCTCACATATCGGCGGACACCTGAACCGCGCCGTAAAAGAAGGGATAGAGGAGGGTCAGATAAGAAATGAAGTGTGGAGCGCTCAGGAATAATTTTGACCACCTGGGGACCTTTAACGTGCACTGACATCGCACAGCACATGGGCGCCTTTAGCGCTTCGCCTCCATTATTACGGTTGCGTTTTCGTGCCGTTGTCGTAAGCAAAAAAAAGGCAAGGTTAAATGTATGTGGCTCCAGTCCACGCTGCGAAGGTGGTTGGTCAGCGAAGCTGTAAAATGACGCCCAATTACCCATTGCGACGTCACTTGAAAATTCACACACGTGGCTCTATAAAGAGGGAAACCAGACAAGTGAAATGTACTTCAGCTGTATGCCTGATTTCCAAGGAGATATGCTGTTTGGATTCAATTTTTAGCGTGGCGTCTTTTGCTTACTACAACGACGAAAACTCAACCGTAATCTTTACCCGCAAACACACGCAGGGAGAAGGAACATGCTTCGCATTGTTTGCAGGTGCCGTTGTCATACATTATGCGGTTTGTACTTGACACAAGGGCTTCGAACGACGTCAACCCTGTTTGAAGCAGCTGCAAACCTGTTTACCGGAACACGTAGTTGCAATTGTAGGCACCACGCATCGGAAATATTCCTTCCCTTGCGGCGCTGTTTGGGTGTCCACCGAGATATGTGAGACAGGCGTCATTTCCTTACCATAAAACCAATTTTCATTTAATTTTTCTTCCCTTACGGCGATGTTGAGGTGTCCACCAACATATGAGAGACAGGCGTCATTTCCATTCCTTAAATTTTCCTACGGGCAAGGCGTCGCGCCGAACGGTCGATGGCGTTCCGTGGACTCCTTGGCAACGCTGCAGCACGCTGTCGCGTCCCGCTCTTAAAAGCGAAGCTTAAACGCCCTTCGATTTTTTAACCTTTCTTTCCTTTTTTATTATTTCTAGCCCGTTATGCCGCCGTCGTTATCCTATATTATATGGTTTGCAGTTCACACGAAGGCTTCGAATGACGTCAACGCCTTTGAAAGCAGCAGCAATCCTAACGTTTGTCGGCACACGTCGGATGTTGTTCCCATTGTATATCAAAATTAACTACGAAACTTACGCAGCACTTGAGATGCAGAAATATTCAATGTTCTATACACTAAAGCTCTAACTAGACAAATTACGTTTTATTTCTTGCAAAATCAGTGCCTTTTCAAGCGTGTTTTTCTTTAGCCTGGTGTTGTTTGCTTACCACGACACGAAAATTTCCTTGGACGGTAGAGGTATACAGCTTCTGTAAAATTGAATTGTTCTCCAAGTAGGAAAGTGCCCAACAGCCTAGAAATCATATATCACACTGATCATAAAGCAGTAGTATGGTAAACAAATTAAAAAAGAACAAAAATAAAAAACAATACAAATTAAAAACTAAAATAAAAATACTTAAAAGTAGCAATGAAATAAAGATTGAGCAAAATTTTTAAAGTAAACAACAGAAAATTAAAGTTATATAAACCGTAAATCTCCTTTGAAAGAGGCATACAGCATACCCTCAGTACTCGTTTTCATGAGAGAAAACACGAAACAAGAAGGCACATGTGAACAATAGGAACACCGTTTCACCAATGCAACTCAACACCACTCATGGTTCATGCACTGATTCAACCTTAGCAAAGAATATCTCTACTTAGAACTGAAAATCTCAGTGTATATCATACTGATCATAAAGCAGTCGTGAGTGCCGTTAAGAAGTCGTGAAGGGTAATATAAGCACATTTCACTTGTACCGGTTTCACTATTTATTGAGCCACGTGTGTGAATGTTCAAGTGACGTCGCAATGGGTATTAGGGCGTCGCTTTTCAGCTTCGCTGTCCAACAAACTTCACAGCGTGAATTGGAGCCACACTTTCTTTCATTACCACCTTCCGCATGAAAACCGAGCGACTAGCTCGCCTTGCTCAACGAAGAAAGATCGATTCCACCGCTCTCAGCGTCAGCTACTCCGCAGCTCTGTATTTTAACGTCATACTCCAGAGCGCGAATACAGGGCTGAAGATTTCAAATCAACTTGAAACATTATCTGTTTCTGGTTGTCTGTAGGTGGCCCAGTTCTGCAAAGCCGTGCGGCGCTCTGCCTCAAGGCACTATTTTTATTCTGAGCTTCCAGCATGATATAGGATTTATGTTTTATGATCACATTTATTACGACCAAACCAAAGCATGCAGGCGAGGCCACTGGCTCCGTTTCTTCGTTGTTTCGCTGGTGAAAACAAGACGCACTGAAAATGCTTGAGGGTCCGCCGCGGTGGCTCAGTGGTTAGGGTGGTGGTGCTGGTAGTGGTTTTATTAAAAATAATATCAATCAATCACTTTATTTCAGCTTCTTTTACAAAACTGAGGGTGGCAAGAAAAAAGCAGTCATTAAGACCGCTTGACAAGCCTCGCCACCCCTACAAAGAGGCAGTTTGGTAGCGACTGTGATGGTTACATACACTTGTAATAACGCAAAGGTACATGGAAAGACAAGGCGTGTAAAATACATGCTCAAAAGGAAATATTTTTTTTTTGAATACGTGCATAAAAAGAAACTTTTTTTTTCAAATACATGCATGAAAGGAAACTTTTTTTTTTATTAGCATGGACAAGTAGTATTTCCGCACAACAGAATAAAGGTTTTACACAAAATTCACAGTTCAATGCAATAGAGTTCTATACATGGGTACACATACTGTGGCACCTAGCTTGAAAACACATTTCGAATAGCCGAGACAGACATGCTGTGTAACGTGTCGTAAAATGGCGTGTTCAAGTATTTCGGAAGAATGTATTTTAGTGTGGAAAAGCCATAGTTTGTTCTGCATCGTGGTAATGAATAGATCATACGCTGTCGTGTCACATACGGTGTCCGATGTGGTGTAAGTGTCACAATGCCGGAAAAAAATGCCTCGTCTTCGGCTATTATTTTTTTATAGAACAATGAAAACCTGTAATCGAACATTCTTGTTACGGGTATCATTCTGTATTGCTGGTAGATAGGACGTGTCGGAGCATCATACGGTACATTAGCAATTACGCGAAGTATTCTTTTTTGCAGTACTAGAAGCTTCTGGATGTTAGATGCTGTGGTTTGTCCCCATACAAGGAAGCAATACGATACATAAGAATACAAAAACGCATAGTACAGATTAAGCTTGATTTTGGCGGGTAGAATATGTTTATTCCGCGAAATTATCCCAATATATCTGGAAAGGGATAGGCACACTTTGCTTACGTGGGCGTCCCACGACATAGTAGCAGTAAATACCACTCCGAGTAATGTGAAGGTTTCCACGTACTCAATGGGGGCGTTGTCGAAATAGAGTGGTAAAACGGTAATAGTAAAACGGAAGGAAAAGATTTGGAGTACCCGGGTTCGAACCCGACCGCGGCGGCCGCGTTTCGATGGAGGCGAAACGTTAAGGCGCCCGTGTGCTGCGCGATGTCAGTGGATGTTAAAGATCCTCAGGTGGTCGAAATTATTCCGGAGCCCTCGAGGCACTACGGCACCTCTTTCTTCCGTTCTTCTCTCTGTCCATCCTTTATCCCTTACCTTACGGCGCGGTTCAGGTGCCGGCCGATACTGGAGACGAGACAGATACTGCGCCATATCCTTTCACCAAAAAAAAAAAACAATTTTAATTTTCTTTCATTTTCCACCCGCCGCGGTGGCTCAGTGGTCAGGGCGCTCGGCAACTGATCCGGTGTTCCCGGGTTCGAACCCGGCCGCGGCGGCCGCGTTTCGATGGAGACGAAACGCAATACCTGCATGCTGTGTGATGTCAGAGCACGTCAAAGATCCCCAGGTGGTCGAAATTATTCCCTGGCCCTACACTCGGCACCTCTTCCTTTTTTCTCTCTGTTGCTCCTTTATCCCTTCCCTTACGGCGTGGCTCAGGTGTCCGCCGATATGTGAGACAGATACTGCGCCATTTTCTTTCCCCCAAAAAGCAATTTTCAATTTTTTGAGATGCCCCGCCGCGGTTCTTCTGTTGTTGCCAGGAAAAATGAAAAGGAAATTGCACAGGCCTGCCCACTGGCTCAAGCTGAGCCACAATCGCTACCACGTGCAGAAAGTAGGAGAGTTTAAAGATAGGATAGAAAAATAGGATAGAAAAGACGCGCGATATAATGTCCCAGGCCAATCCCGGAGGTAGTGCAATACCGGGCCAACCGGTGGCGGAAGTGAAGCAACCTTCAAGCACACCGCCATATTTCCAAAAATATGTTGGGTTCAAATGGGACCCGTATCAGATATTCTATAACCGAAAACGGCCCACGGGGCTTCGAACCCGCCTCCTACGTGGCTCAGTGGTTAGGGCGCTCGACTACTGATTCGGAGTTCTCGGGTTCGAACACGACCGCGGCGGCTGCCTTTTTATTGAGGCGAAATGCAAAGGCGCCCGTGTGCTGTGCGATGTCAGTGCACGTTAAAGATTTCCAGGTGGTCGAAATTATTCCGGAGCCCTCCACTACGGCACCTTTCTTCCTTTCTTTTTCACTCCCTCCTTTAGCCCTTCCCTTACGGCGCGGTTCAGGTGTTCAACGATATATGAGAGACTCTGCGCCATTTCCTTTCCCCAAAAAAACAATTATTATTAATAATTTGAGATGCAAATCAAATCCGTGCTCTCGCATCCCGAGTCAGACATGCTAACCATAAGTCCTCGAGGTATGTTCGTTAGACCGCTCATCAAACTCTGAAATCTTTTATGGAGCATACTCCTACGCTTACCGCAGCGTTAGTGGCACCAGTAAACCAACCTGGTCAGAGCACGTCCACGAAATTACTGCAGAAGCTTCGAAGGCGCAGTAGTGTCTCATATATCGTTGGACACCTGAACCGCGCCGTAAGGGGAGGGTAAAGGAGGGAGTGAAAGGAGAAAGGAAGAGAGAAGTGCCGTAATGGAGGGCTCCGGAATAATTTCGACCACCTGGGGATCTTTAACGTGCACTGACATCGCACAGTACACGGGCGCCTTAGCGTTTTTCCTCCATAAAAACGCAGCCGCCGTGGTCGGATTCGAACCCGGGAACTCCGGATCAGTAGCCGAGCGCCCTAACCACTAATCCACCGCGGCGGAGTAAACCAGTGACTAAAACATCAAACACCCGTAGTATACTCGAAGATGCTGCGGCGACGTAGAAGCCTCATCCGGTATCTATGTCTAAATAATGCAATGAAAGTTATTTTACTTTATGTAGCTTGTCTATTCCAATTCTTGCTCATTGTTAACCGATTATTTTTCGTGCGTACATCTCCTCGCCCATACTCTGCTTGAACCTTCAGTTCACTGCTTCCCTTTCCAAGCTAGATAGATCCTCTGTTTTTGTTTTGTGCTTTCGCAGCAGCCAGCCTTCCTGCCGCCCCAGAGTGCAGCCCCAAGCGAACTTTCCCGAATGCCGGAGCGACAGGCCCGCTCGTGCGGCCGCAGACGCCGGAAGCGGCAGCCAGCGTCGCGGCCGGCACTGCCGAAGTGTGTAAGCGATCCGCGTGGCGGCGTCATGGGGGTTCGGTGCGTCGTCATGGCAACGGTTTCAGAGACCCGCCGACCCGGCGCAGGATCCCACATGACGGGTCACGTGGCTGTAACCGCGCTTCTGCAGACCCAAGGCGGCTACCATTTGCCGTTCGGCCACCGACCTGAAATCGTCGATGCTCCCTTCGAGACTCGCTGCTGCCATGGGCGGTGACGGTTGCCTCCTAAACCCGCACTGGACGCCTGAGCGCACGGTCATTCTGCAGCGCGTCGCCAAAGGTGAGGCCGCTTCTCTCTGCGTGCATGCGTGCGTGCGTGCGCTTTTTTGTTTATCGCGTCCGGTGATGTCGATTTCTTGGCGGGCGGCGTGAGTTCGCGCCGCCAGCTATCTCCTCCTCCCGCTCCTGCTTGCGCTGAAGCACGTGCTTTCCGGATCCGGTAGTCTTTCTCCTACGCGTGGGCTCGCGAAATATATTCGGCTTTGACGGTGAACCAGTCATGCGATATAATGCCTTCTTCGCCATTGACGGACGAGATATTTTTGTAATCGCGGATGCGACTGCGGTTTTTCGTGAATTTTTTCGGTGTTATTTTCTTGGAGTGTTGCACCTCACCGATTCTTTGTTTCCATATTCGGAATGAGCCAATAGAAGAAGGATGTTGACAGAGCGTTTTGCTCCTGACAAGAGCTCTTACGCAACTCCAGATATATGCATGCACTGATGCGTCCCCTCAGTTTTTATTCTTTGTCTTTCTATCCCATCTTTCAACTCTCCTACTTTCTGCACGTGGTAGCGATTGTGGCTCGGCTTGAGCCAGTGAGCAGGCCTGTGCAGCTTTCCTTTTCTTTCTTCCTGGCAATAGCAGACAGACAGACTTTCGCTTGCAGACTTCCTTCATGACCGAAACTAATTCCTTAATTATCACCAAGGTTCGAAGACAGTATGTCTGTTTGAATTGATCCGCAAAATATTCGCGCGATACCCTTTCCGTGGTGTTGCCCTAACACTTATTCATCTCTGCAAGCAATACATCGGCTGAACCCAGACGCGCCCGTTTTCCGGCTAGCACAGTAGCGAGCCGGAACGGAACTGTATGTGCAACCATTCTATCCAGTTTCTCCTCTTTCGCTCAGAAATGTAGATGTAAACAAGATAAAATATGGCTGTGCGCGAAAGATTTGTTGCAAGTGTGCCGGCTTGCCAGCTGGTCAATGCGAAACTGACGAAAACACCTGCCCTTCCCTATCACGTGGTTGAATGCTGGCCACTCCCTTTTTTTTTTTTTTTTAGTTTCGCTCGTTCCATTCAGTAGCCGGCGGCGGTGAGCAAAGCACTCTTTCCCGCATTGCTCGACGCAGCTTGTAGCCTTCTCCCAAGCTCTTCACCCTCGTCGTCGTCGCCATGTGTGTCGCTCTTCCTCTGTTTTTGTTTTACTCTCGGCCTGCAGTTCACTGGCTTGCTGACAGATTTTAGCGTACTCCCTTGTTTGTTTGTTTTTTCTTTCTTCTTTTGCATCTCGTAGCGAACATTCTGGGTTTTTTTTTTCTCTACTTTTATTGTTCATCCTCTTTCGCCGCCTCCGACTTATGTTGCCTGCTCTCTGATGCACATGCTCTATAGTTTCGACTGCGAACCTAATGCTCCCGCTTGTGCCACGTTGTTTTGCATTGCATAGGTTCATGTTTTTTTTCTTGTTCTCTTGTGAGGCTGTTTTGTTTTATGCTTACTTTCGTTATGTCGGGTGGAGCGTTAAAACGAAAGGAAAAACATAACGATCTGGAGTCATGTCCCTCTGGTGATTGGTGCGTCCTCCACGCACCGCAAATAAAGAGATATATCCGGACACATCGTTAACTCCTTCGTGCGCCGGAGCCGTGACAGGCCGGAGAGTATGGGCTAAAGGGCAACGGGGACTCCGGTTCGTGCAAAACCTTTTGGTCTGGCCCTGTTGCCGGCTGCTTTCAATACGGGAACTGTTATTGTTATGTAGCTGACCTTGATATGCCAGGCAGTGTGCTGTGCGTATTTTTTTTTAGATGAACATGAATAAAGAAAAGGCACAAGGACTGAGGAGGGAACAACCAGCACGACAGGGCTCCAACTCACAATACGATCTTCGTCTGAACGTCAGCATTAAGGATATAAGGTAGTTTACACAAAAAGCTAAAAACACCAGAATTAACACATTAGAAACAAAACCAACAAAGCACCTATTGTACATGATCTGTGCAATAGTAGTCGTAATAAAACAGCAGCGTCAGCCTAGTGCAATTAGCTATTTAGACACTACTGTGTGCGTGCGTGTGTGTCGTGCGTGCGTGTGTGTGCGGTGTGGTGGTGGTGGTTGTGTGTGTGTGTGTGTGTGTGTGTGTGTGTGTGTGTGTGTGTGTGTGTGTGTGTGTGTGTGTGTGTGTGTGGTGTGTGTGTGTGTGTGTGTGTGTGTGTGTGTGTGTGTGTGTGTGTGTGTGTACTCGCATATGGTACAGAAAATCGCAGCGATGGCTAGCAAAAACTGGTGACGCGATCAAACTGCCACATGACGCACACAGCAAACCGAGCACCGCCACTTTTCATGTTCGTCTATATATTCCCGCCACTGGCCGGCCTCCATATGGCGCCACTCATGTGGTGACATTCGCACCAAAATTGTGACGCAAACGTTTGTCGCGCAGCATCCCGGGTGGCGTCATACGATTTGCCGTTGCACATAGCTAACATATGCTGGTCAAGTTGGAGACTAGCTTGCGACAGGGATTCGAAGTGACAACATATGCACCTTCAATTGTATGCCCTCCCGGACTTCCGTACCAGAATTGTGATGCAATCGTTCGTCGTACAGCGCTCCGGATGGAGTCTTGCGCGCATCGTGTCGAAGAACCCATCGCCAGAAATGAACGCAATTCGCAAACCGCAACCAAACGTCTGCGTCTTTCGTCCAGTACATGAAAACTCCGCCAACCTTACCGCCGTGAAGCGAGAGGATTGGAAAGTCCGCGGTGATGCTGCGCAACCAATCCGCAAACACATCAACTCGTAGAATGGAAGTTTAGTTCATGTACAAACATTTCGAGCAAACAAACAATGCACCCAGGGACAGTAACGCTTTCGTATTCACACGAGTAAACAGTCGTAAGTGTCTCTGATGAATTTATTTTAAGAACGTCTTACTGATCACATTTCGAGATTTCCTGAGGTCTGCTACCACCCTGACATCACAACACCATCTGTGGAAGCAGCTACTCATTACGTTTCGAGATTTCGTGGGGTCTGGTACCACCCTGAGATCACAGCGCCATCTGTGGCAGCAACTACCACATCTCACATTGAGACTTGTAGCGCCATCTACAATTTACACATTCGTTCCGCTATATATACTCCGAAAACAAGGGGCACACATCCGGGGACAGTTGTGTAGGCAATTAAAACCCTATGGGTCGTGGCACAGAAATAAAACCACAATTGAATAATAGGTAAACATTTTATACATGCAATTACTAATTGAAGCGTTACCATATCGCAATGCAAGCCGAATTCTAGGCCCACCTTGACCCCCCAAACGAACAAAATTCCGTTTGGGACGTGTATCGAGGGGGTTTAAATTGACAACGGCCAGACGTGCATCGTAATTTCTCTGATAGATGGCGCTAGGCGTCGATCTCTCCGCTAAGTGGAAAAGTTGTGTTACTTTTCCTAACCGCTCAGGGTTTTCTTCACTGGCCCCGCTGGATACGGAAAGACTTTCGTTTTACGCATGGCCAATAACGCTAACGCCCGTTACTTCAACGTCTTCCAGACGGTGGCGGCCTTTTTTCTTTCTCTTTTTATACACGCTCTCATATTCTGCCGAAATTACTCTCGTATTCGTCACTGCTGTCGAGAAAGAAAAGAAGCTTTCAGTTCTCGCAACAGAGACCGAACGGGGTCCTCGCTGAGTAACGAAACCAGCGTGGGAGATGCTTTTCTCCGCCAAGACTCAGTGGCCGACCGTGGTTCCGCGATAACTTCAAGAGACGTAGAGAGAGAGGGTGGAGGCGGGAATAAGTGAGACCAAAGTACACACCGGGTAATTAAGGCCCTTTAGGTGTCGCGGCTTCGCCGACAACGCCGCCTGCTTGCTGTGTCGTCCCTAAAGAGCTATGGCAGGAGGGAAGTCGGCTAAGTGGCTGTCTGTTCCCGACGGATGCGGAGAGTTTGTAAATCCATTTATAGTCGTCAGCCCGGCCCACTCGTCTACACCGGGTGTTTCAGCGAAGACTAAATAATTTTCATAAATGGGATTCTTGAGGTAAAAATATGGCTTTCGCGGCGTGGTACCGCCAGGGTTTGCGGACACCACAAAACTGGTGAATCATCAAAGAAGTAAGCTGTATAACTAATTTCAAATAACTTTAAACTATTAGGTTTAGGCTCCTGATTTCAATTATAGATTTGTAGCCGGTCGTTTGTAACCTCTACAAATTTTAGAATTCTGAAAACGCGATTACCCTCGGCGCTTTGGCTCGACAAAATTTGGCTTTTTTGACTGGTTACGTGCACTGGAGGGGTTGCTGTCCCTGCATACTCTTGAAATGCGCTTCCATGTTGTACAATGTCGCCAAATGTTTTTGTGCCACAGTGCCGAAGGTAATTGCGCTTTCGAAATTCTAAAAACTGACATGGCGGTTACTAACGTCCGGCTACAAATCTTAAATTGCAGCCAGGCGCCTAGCTCTAATAACTGAAAAGTTATTGTTTTGAATTAGTTAACCTGCTTACTAGTTAAAATGATTAACCAGTGTCCGCCATCCTTGACAATATACCATGCCGCGAAAGCAATATTTTTGCCTCAAAAATCCTATCTTTGAAAGTCTTCCCTGGAACAACCGGTATATACCTATGCTACATTTCTTACTTTCCCAGTCGTGGTTTGGAAAATTACGTTACGCTTATTTGTTTCTCTGCTGAGGTGACGTGGCAGGCTCCGTAAGCGGCTTCACCTCGGACGATAGCCGTCGCTTTGAAACTGTGTACACGTTGTCAGGTACGACGCAGACGCTATTGCTTTAGACTCAGCACAATGGGATTAAATACCTCGATCGCGCCTTATCTGACTCAGAAGATGAGAGACGAAAAAAATAAATAGATGGAAACCTCGGTATATAGCTCGCCATTCAGTTCGTGTGGCTTAGAATGTCTCTTTGCTTTCAATTTACCGGAACGTGTGATGTCAGTGCACGTTAAGGTGCCCGAGGTGGTCGAAATAAATCTGGAATTCTCCACTACAGCACCCTTCTCTCTCTGCTTTCATTCACTGCGTGATCCTTAACTCCAAAGCGCGTTTGAGGTGTCCACCGAGAAGTGAGATAGTTGCTTCGGCTTTTCTTTCCCCATAGCCAATTCTGATTTCAAACTTATTTCACTTGCTTGCACGCACGTACGCTTACAATCATTTTCAACCGACGCGGAGTCGCTTTCAGGAGCCTCGTTGGTTTCCGGCCTACTCCTGTCGGGGAACTTTGCGTTGCGAACAAGTTCACTATTCCTTCTGTTTTTATTTTACTTTGTACTCGGTTCGTCGTCACGGATGGTGCGTCGATTTTGAAGTAAAACCGGTGGCGGATTGGAAGACTGAGGGGCTCAGTCTCAATACAGCGCTTACAAAACCCCATTCTGAAAAGCACTTTCTTCCTGCCCGCTTTAGCTGTTCAACGCTTGGTGGCGCTATGCAGGCGTTTGCACGTTAACCCCGGACAGCGCCAGGCACGCAATCTTCTCCCCCGGTTTCGGAGGTGCATTAAACCAGCAATACAACAACAATGCGGACAAGAATGTCGGCGCATCGTGCGCACGTAGTAAATGCTCTCGTGTCCTTTCAACTACCTGCAGGCCTTGCCGCTGGAATATATGGTATGGGTTTCAGAAAAATCAGAAAGATATATACAAAGAGGTCATTGCGGCAGGCCGCGCGCACACAGATGCACGCGTCCGTGCTTCCTAGTCTGGCAACAACAGCGTCTCAATGAAGCGCACCAAGATGCAGTGTCAGCATGGCACCCCGGGAGGGTGCACCCCTCTCCCCTCGCCCTGCGAGAGGTGCTTTAGCCCGAGTTATATAATAACGCTGGCTTCAGCGGTGCAGGTTATATAGGACGCTTGGGTATGTGTGCGTGTGTGGTGCTTGATGTCTATGGCTTTTTCCTTACCGGTGCAATCCCTGAGGCGGTGGTGCGGCTCTTACGCTCAACGTCTTGCCACGCTCTCAAGCTGTGCTTACCAGTCGGCTCTGCACGGAGAGGGGGCTTTCTCATTTTCTGCCGGCAAACAGCCTCTTGTATGCTGCTCACGGATACCACAGGCGATGGGTTCGTTGTCGCTGCTCTTATTGCTGTTGTGTGTTCTGGTTTTTTTGTCTGGCCTACCTCTATTCTGGGGCGTCAGGTTGTGCTGAACGCCTGGACAGCTCTTGCAGGGGGAAGCGCCCGGCGCGGTGTCTTACTCCTTTCTGAGTGTAGCCAATAATTCTGTATTGTGGTAGAGCTATAGGCGACAGCCGCGTTGAAGTCGCCACTGATTATTCCACGTAGGCTTGGATAATCGCGGTACCCAAGCTTGGAGCCGAGTATCAGTCGGAGTTCAGCCCTTCCTACTTCCGCAACGATGTCCTATTGGTCTGAGCATCCACTTCGAATGCTGCAGGTGCGGCATTGGTCCGGGGTGCCACCAGCTGTCCACCGGTTTCCAATCGGTACACGCTTTCCCCTGCCCTGGTGCTCGTCTTCTTTGGAGTGAAATGGCTGGAAAGTGTGTATTTGACCCCACCTCGGATGGGCAAAACTGCCTTGCTACAGCCTTGCGCTGACAGTTGCTACAGCCTTCCTTTGTAGCAACTTTCTCGTTGTAACTGGAAACCAGGCGAGGATGTAGCGCTTGCAGCCTCTCTCCCCCTCTTTGTTCCATCGCTTGAGCGGCCCCGTGTCCTCGGCTATCTTCGATCACCTACAGCCTCGTTCATCTCCGATAGCTTCGTCCGTAGTTGTGCAGTACACGTCTGGCTCTGTTCGCCTACTCCCATACAACTCCCCGTATGGACCGTGATTTCGCTTCGATCTCGGCTGTCTGGACGACGAGGAACGGGGTCAGCTCCGTGACTCGGCGACGCCGGAGGCGAGGGGAGAAAGAGGAAGTGGAGGGTGAACCGCTAGGGCGAAAAGTAGCTCGAACCGATCAATGCGCTGGGAGAGCTGTCGTCTTTTCGGGCCGCTCTCGCTGACGCAGTGTTTGTAACTCCTGTTTACTCCATGTCCTGCTTTCACTCTCGGCGCTCTGTTTCTCTCATATGGTTCGAGTACCGCCCGATGAACCTACACCACTACGCTGTTCACTGTTGCGCGATGATGTGCGATAGGCAAGTATATACACGCGCGCAAGGGAACCTCTTCGAGCACAGTGCTGATGCCGCACTTTTGCGACGCAGTTCTAGGTCGTAATGTCGGTTCGACTTTTTGCGCATCAGTGGCACATTCGGAGTGACGCGCCGCTTATAGCGGCGTATTTGTGTCGCCGCTTGTTTTCCTCGACTTTATAGCGCGCAAAATCGGTCACTTTCTTTGCTTACTGTTTGGCGGATCACCAGAGACCTATATTGTTGCACCGCCTCGGTTTCTTGTCAAATTATCATTTTGATATGTTTTAGAGCCTTCACCGTTGTCCCGGTTCTTATTTGTGCTTATGCTTCATTTTAAGTTCTTTTGCGATAAAAGCACGGAATAAAAAGCCCCACTTCACTCTGTGCATATAGTATGCATAAATAGCAGATGAATCAGAGAACAAGAAGTCCTTCGTGCTCTGTAATCCCTTTTCTGTCCCGTTTGCACGTTTCGTTTACAGGTATTCAGTTTGGGATCCAAGCCAGCAAAGCAAAGGGCCCGTTGCAGCTTATTTTTGGTACACCAACTTCGGCGGCTTTACGAAGGTAATGTGACCGCTCCTTCCATTGCATCTTTCTTTTTCTTCGCCCTCTTTTCTATCCATTTTTCCCCCACAGACATGCAGCCACGCACCCTCTGTTCTCAGCCACCGTAAACTATGGCCAATGGAGGACGCGCAGGGCGTGCGTGCGGGAACGACAGGAACTGCCCCCAGTACGTGCAGGTGGCGCGGCCACCCCATTTCCCGATCGAGGCTCAAAGCCCTGCCATGACCTTCTCCCCTTTCCAGATCTTTTTTTTTCACAAGCTGGATAACCCATTTCACGGCCACCATCAATTCTGCATGAAGCGCCTGCTCTCATGCAAAACGGCTACGATTCGTCCGCTTTATATGTAACTTCGTCCCTCCGCTGGCTGCCCGCTTTTTCCCACTCTCCCTATTTGGCTCGCGGTTGTTCCTTTTCCCCCCCCTTTTTTTTTAGTTTCACTCCGGCCGAAACGCACGCCCTTTCTACTCCACTCGTGAGCTCCACGTCGAAAATGTCGTCCCCTGTCACCCATCTCTCGATGCCCTGCTTATAGGCTTGCTATTGTCTGAAACAGCGTTTTTTTTTTTAGTATGCGTCCATTCAGGAGGCGGTTTCGTGTAGTAGGTCCGAAAACGCTTGATAACATGTCGAACGTGGCAAGTGGCAGTTAACTTATTGATTGGTCGCAAGAGGTGTCCCGGGAAGAGCAATCCTGGGTCTCACAAGGCCCACCGGTCGCTGTGTTTTCAACAGCCACCTGCCATCGCAGGGCAGTGGCGCATTGCGTAAACGCTGCACCACTGCTCCAGGAGCGGTATGAGGACTCCCAGCGGTCTATGAATGTAATTGTAGAGAATGACCGTGCCTGTGAAGTAACACGCAAAGAGGACCCCACGCCGCTGAAGGGACTCGTTTACGTTATCGCGTCAAACCATTAAGGAGAAGCTTAAGCGTCCCCTCAAGTTTTTGTTCTCACCTGCCTATTTTCCGCTGTCGCCGCCCGCTTTTTACTGTTCCTTGAGTTCGGTGAATCGTTCTCGCTTGTAGTTTTGATGTGCCACAAACCGAAATATGGCAATATAACGTTCTTACTTATATCTTAGCTTAGAGCGGAAAGCAGAACAGCGACTAGAGAGACGGAGATGGGTCGACAGCATAGGGAGAACGGCGGCGGAAGAGCGGCGAAAAGTTTTGCTCCTGGAACAGAGCCAAATTTTTAACCCCAGCGGCCTTCCGTCGCATCCCCCAGCTGTGTTGAGGCGCGTCCATGCGAAACTATCTTCCCTTTTTACAATTCCTGCATGCCTGACCTTGCGTGCTCCGTATTCCCTTTCGTTCCCATATCGGCAGGCAGATTCGTACTCAGACTACATGGCGCCTCAGCAGCGGTGGCGCTGTGAGTGCTCTATAGTTTCGTAAGAGTTGCGTATGGACGAATCGCTCCCTTTCTGTCTTTCTATCTGTGCCGCGCCCCGTTTTATGTCGGGAGGAGAACGCCGAGAATATAATAATAATAATAATTGGTTTTGGGGGAAAGGAAATGGCGCAGTATCTGTCTAATATATCGGTGGACACCTGAACCGCGCCGTAAGGGAAGGGATAAGGGAGGGAGTGAAAGAAGAAAGGAAGAAAGGTGCCGTAGTGGAGGGCTCCGGAATAATTTCGACCACCTGGGGATCTTTAACGTGCACTGACATCGCACAGCACACGGGCGCCTTAGCGTTTTTCCTCCATAAAAACGCAGCCGCCGCGGTCGGGTTCGAGCCCGGGAACTCCGGATCAGTAGTCGAGCGCCCTAACCACTGAGCCACCGCGGCGGGTGCGAAACTATCTTCCCTTTTTACAATTCCTGCATTCCTGACCTTGCGTGCTACGTATTCCCTTTCGTTCCCATATCGGCAGGCAGATTCGTACTCAGACTACATGGCGCCTCAGCAGCGGTGGCGCTGTCACTGCGCTATAGTTTCGTAAGAGTTGCGTATAGACGAATCGCTCCCTTTCTGTCTTTCTATCTGTGCCGCGCCCCGTTTTATGTCCGGAGGAGAACGCCGAGAGTATGCAGAAGCTATTTTGTTTGCAAACTGACTCGACTTTTGTGTTTGCGCATGCGTGTCTGCTTTTGGAAGTGCTCATTGTGCGAGGCGCGTTCTGTTCCATTAAAGTCGGCGGAGCATTGCAACGGCTCGGGAATGAAAGCAGCCGCGCTTTTCCTTTTTCACATGGGGCTGCAGGAGCAGACGTTCCTTACTCTCCTTTCTCTCGCACTGTCATGCCTACTTATTTCGTCGCTTTGTTCGCGGTCGCCGAGTGCTGGCAAGAATCTAATTGGAATTGCAAGCTGCAGAACCCGTGGGCGCCGGTTCTGCGGTGGAGCGCGTTCGCTGACGCTTCGTTTCCGTTATCAGATGTGCGGCTCAGAAGCGGCGTGATGCATTGAAAGCGTGAGGTGCGTATGCGACTCTTCGCGAGCAATTTGCGCGAATGGAAGTTACATTCAGGCGGCTCGGCGGCGTGTCGACTCCATGGAAAACCAACTTTGGAATAGAGTACACGAGTGTGAATAGTTTGACAGTTTGAAAAGTTTATTCGGCCTTGATTACAATACGCCCCCGGGGAGAGTCAAATGGAGGCAGACAAAGCATGCCTCGTGAGGAGGCCTACACACCGGCTTACAATTCAGGACACTGGTGACTAAACGGCAAATCAGATTTACAATAAAAAAAATCAGTTTACAAGAAAAGAACAGCATGCTTTACGGTAGCAAACCTGATCACAAAGAAAAAAGAGAAAGATATTCCTAACATCTAAACAAGAAACGTAAATATGACACCGTTACGCCCGAACTGTCGAACCATAAAAAATACAACACAGCTTATAACTATAAAACGAAAATCATTCGCAAAATTGATAACAGACAATGGAGTATAAATATAGAGGCAGCAGGAAAATCCACAACACTTATTTAAAAAAAATAGAAGCGCGAAAACGATATTGCTTGCTAGGAGATTTGTATTCTTGTCTCCGTCACTGGCTTTTTATATCTCTCTTTTATATGCTTTACATTTTCAGCCGTGTTTTCTTGTTGGTAATCTGTATTCAGTAGATCGACAGATGCAGTGTATCCAGTATAGAGTGTTTTCGCAAATTTTGTGGTCGCAGTATTTCGTTTCTGCTCGCCTCAAGACGTCCGAAACTCTTTAAAAATAAGGTGAACTTGAAGCAAACTGAATCGCTTTCTGCGTGTGCTCTGTGATTACCCGCGTTCTTTCTTCTAAATGCTGTTAGATACGCTGCAGACCGGCTGACCGGTGTACCTTAAGTTCCGGCATTGCTCATATCGCACAGTTGCAGTAAAAGTATCAATAAAATCGCATTGAGTCCTGTATCTTCCGATCGCCTCTAGAAAGCCATCCTTTAAATCAACGAGTTTTTTTTTTCACTTTAACAAACAGCGCGTAGAGGAACTTGGTTCTCATTGCTTGAACGCGTTTTGTGGTTGGCGTAAAGATTGTAACGCTTCCCTAACGCTACGTGTTCGTTTTTGTATGCCGTCACTTAGTGTAGTGCACGCTAGAAATTGTTTTGAAAAGCCACATCCAACCATATACTATGTATTCTCACTGACTTGTACATGAGGTTTAAAGAGAATGGTTTTTTCACCGAAACGTCTTTGCACCTCTTTGGCAAGGGTGCATTTAAGAAAAAGAACAAAAGTGGCAGAAAATGTTAGTTGCAATAAAAGTTATAGCCAGTTGGTTAGATGGCTGTAATCCTCTTGCTAGAGACAGCAGCTTCATCATGTTGTCTTGTTCTATGGGCGAATCTGAAACGACGTGAGATTATATAGGTTTAGAACAATGCATAAGCAGTGTAACGCTAGGAAACGAAGGCGTTATGTGTTCAGAAGTTCTTGCTGGGCGAGTTGGTGCGCGGCTTTTGTTAGGAACGAGTTACGCGCACCTAACGCACAAACACAGGAAAACGATGAAGATGGAAGGGTTCGTATTTTGTGTGTGTACAACTCGTTCCTAACAATTGCGTTATAAGGGCGGGGCCGCGACACACTTACTGAAACACTTCAGCGTAACCTCCCGCTGTCATTAGCAGACTAATTTTGCAGTGTCGAAATACAAAGAAAAAAAGCTTTGAAGGATAAAGAACCACAGGCACTAAAAAGAACTCTTTTCCGGGGCCGCTTCTTCTGTTCTTGTAAAAGCCTCAAGGTCCCATAGCGTACGTAGCCTGAATATGGTTGTCGACCCGACTAGTCCCTAATAAGAGGTACTTTGGGCTAGTTGGTTCAAAGCCGTAGATGATGTCTGGACGGCGCGAAAGGAACAAGGACGAGAGAGGCACAAGAACTGTCCTGTTGTGTTCTTGTGCCTCTCTCGTCTTTGTTCCTTTCGCGCCGTCATGACATCATTTAGTCCCTAACCTCAGTACGATTTCAATACGTAGACCGCTCTGGCGACTTTCAAAAATTGAAATCATTGCTACGTAGACGCTTACAGAATGAAAATTATCGTTCCACTTCTTTTTTCCTCATTCTTGAAAGGTGAGCAAATTTAAGCCAGATGGTGTCTATAGGCGAGAAATTGCATGGATATATGCGCCTCGCTACACCTCCAATTCCTTCACATTGTCTCCAGTGACACGCTGTTTAAAACCTCAGAAGTCCCGCGCATGCAGTCTCCCGCTTTTAATTGCGCCAGATGTAATTTTTGGAGTGCTGCGGCCGCTGCATGCATGAGTGTCGCCACGTGCGGCCAGGCGCATCAATCGGCGCCGGCGCGCCGGCGACCTCTACGGCTGTGGCCACCTCGACGGGTTAGTAGAGTCGAGAGTTATGGAGACAAAAGTAGGACAAAGTTAAGAACACTAAGGACCTAAATGAACATTTAGGAGGATTGCGAGAAGCACGCAGCGAGGCTTAGGGGGCTTGTCTCGGTTATTAGAACAACGTTGTGAGGCACGACACCGACCGCGGATGCCAGGAAAATCGCTGTCTTCGCAAACACTGGGAACTCGGGGAGAGGTGAAGAGGGGCTGGGATGAAGGGCAGCCAAAGGCGATGGACTAATTGGTTCTGCGAACAACATTCTTGAGATAGAGGCGAAGGATGCGCCGGACGGATTATGTCGAATATTGGCGGAGTCATGTGGTTGTACCGCTCGGGATTAATGCGAAGTATTACCTTTGAAACGACTTACCTTACAGATAAGCGGTGGCGAAACCTGTACGCAAGTGAAGCAGCGTCGAACGTCCTGCAGTAATGAACGTTAAAAGTAACGAGTCAGGCGCAATATAAATTTAGCTCTAGCCTAATCACTTTGTGATGGAGAAAATAAAACAAAAGGAAAAATAATTTTGCTGTGTAGTGTATGAGGCATTGCTATGTTGCAGTGAATGACACGTAAGTAAAACGGCGATCCCCGCACAGCCACGCCTTCGGCTCCTGAGGTAACAGTAACAGTGTCAGAGCACTGTTCTGTGCTCGCTTCGATATAGATTGTATGAAAAGCTCCAAGGTTTTGCTTTTGGCGACGTTTAGTCGGTTGAAACTGCAATTGACGAGTTTACATTTTCTGGTAGACGTTAAAAAAGTGTTGTAACTCGCAAATAAGAACATCTTGCAGACGCCCAGCACGTACTCTTGAAAAGGAGATCTTAAACTCGTCCGTCCAGCAGAAAGTATGCGAGAATTTGTGACGTCGACTCTCCGACACGAGGACTATAAAATTAAATATAGCTGTGGAGTTGAAGTAAGCGCTTCAAAAAGCCGCGGCGCAGCCATCCCAGTATATGTGAAGTTCTCGCCTCACGTTATGTAGCTGTTCTGTGACTATAGAAAAAAAAATTGGCCGTCTCAAGCTTGTAGTTTACTCGGCAAGATAGAGACGCTTCTTTCTTCTTTTTCCTGTACCATATTCTCACTAGGGCCGTTTAGCAGCCTTTGACGTTTGCAAATGGCGTTCAACTCGAGTTCGACATTTGCATACGCCATACGGTTCGTTCTCGTGCAGCGAATCGCGCTTTGTCTTCTTTATTTTCTCCTGCGAACAAGCACAAAATTTGCAGTCAATCCGACTTTTCAAGCAATATCCACGCTCTGTTGTCTTATGCACCATCTCGTATCTTTCTGAAGACTCGCGTAGCGGAGGCCAGCAATTGTTCATTCGCCGGTTGGCGAACTAATTCTGAGCGCACTTCAATGTAAACAGTGCCAATCCTGTTGGATACCCGCGCGGCTTCGTCGCTTTCATGACAAATATCCCGCATCCGGTAACGGCCGGTGTTTCATCCAACACGTCGCCGCGACGATTTCCCGAGTCTACCCCCTCCCCCTTACTGTCTCCATTCTACTATACTCTTGTATCGCGCTCGCGCCCATCTTTAATAACGGCGCGAGGAAGCGCAGTCGGGAGCCCTTTGTCCCGTGCAAGCGCCCGTGGTGACAAGGGAAGCTCGTAGGCAGCCGCGCATTCGAAGAGGGCGCCACCAGTAGAGCGGTCGTTTACACGGGTGCTGAGCGGGGAGCGTTCATTTTTAACCCTGAAGTTACGACGGATGCTAGCAAAGCACGGTGCTTGCCCTGGTCTCTCTTCCGGCTCTGCGAGCTGGCTATGCCGTCGCAAGTGTCGGCGGTGTTAAGCCAAAGAATGTAAGCTTCGCGCATCGAATACCTTATATTCGCGGATTTAATAATTAACGGCCTATAGTGTGTTAGCGGTCCTCTACTTTTCTATAGTCGGGATATTTGGACTTCAAGAGGTCGATTTTAGCTTCAAACCAACCTATGCAGGTTGAGTAAAGGTCTGCAGTGGTGTGGTCGCGCAATGGTCTGTAAGTGTTGAACATGCTAATAGCTCCTTAATTTCCGTTAAACTAGGGTATAAACTAGTGCACTCTGAAGTCAGGTGATCATATTTTTCTCACACCTGTTCGTTATCACGCATGGTCAAACAAAACAGCGGGCAGAAAAAAAAAACACAACTCAACGATGGCGACGTACTGGCGATTTCTCAAATACATACAGGAAGCGATATACGCACTCTCGAGCGAGCGTAGCCTATGTGGGAGTAAAAACAGATTAAGCTGTCCTCTAGCGCATTCCGTTTTTATAAAAGAGAGTGCGCCACAGGACAGCTTAGTCTCTTTTTACTCCTTTATGTTGAGTGTAGCTTGTGGAACAGAGCTAAGACGTGCGCGCAGGATCGACGAAGAATGCTCGAAATACGCTGTGTCCTTGTTTGACGTTCCCATAGCCGTTTCCAGGGGAAACGAAACTGTGGACGGCACCCGGCGGCACTGGGGATCGAACCCCGCACCTCCCGCATGCGTGGCCCGTATGGACGGGTCAAGACTCAGTCACTATAAACGCCAAAGCTACGTATGTGCTATGACGTACCGAGAGGGATTCGGGCTTAATTTCGACGACATGATTGCTTTACCTAGTATTCATTTGATATCACCCACACGCAGAATGTCCGTCCGTTCTTGTCTGCTATGACAATAAAGTGCGTACCATTATCTTTTCCACAGCAGCAGTTATTCTGCCACTTTGGCCGCCATTGGACCAGAGCTAAAAGTTATGGTGTTTACATACAGCGTGTGGATATGGGCACTAGGAAAGTATAAAAAGTAGTAAACCTCTCATGATTGCCATAAGCGTAGAGTTATTGTTATAGGGAGTGATCTTTATGGTTACTGGCAATACGCCTGAACACATACAGGGAGTAGGCATTAAAACATTCCTCTCCCATTTGCTCGAGTTTTGGAATAAATTAAAAAAGCCGGCGCTCTTGTAATCCAGCGTCGTAGCACTCTACAAACATACGCAAAAATAAGCACATGATTTCTTACTTGTGCTTGGCGACGTTGTTACCATAGGCGAAAAGATATTAGAGCGAAGCATGGTCTAGCCATTACAGCAATATGGTCACATTGCACGCGAGAAGTGCAGGCAAAAGAATGTGTACGCACAAGGCTTTATTGACGATCTATATTTATTATAAAGAAATACATAGCGTTTGTGATCGACCGATGTTTTTTTTTGTAATTCATTTCCTTATCGTTTGCTTACAATAATACTTCAGGGGCCCTCTTCTCTAGCGCTGCAGGTGAGGGGAGAAGACACAAAAACCTTAACAAAAATCGGATTCGAGGACGTTTTACAAATCAGGCTTTTATAAAGGGTCAAAGATTGTCGTCAAAAACATCGGTCGAGAAGATACGCTTTTTTGCTGCACAGAATCATGACACCCGTGTTCGTGTTCTGAGCTCAGCCGTCTTACAAATGGCACTAGACAGTAGCAGGCGTTTTGTCGCTGTAACAAACACACAGCAGACGTACGGAGGGGAGGCCAACGAATCAAAACGATAACTCGTGCAAACATGGCGCCGGGAATTAAGAAGACAGGAAAGCTTCCGATGGAACAATGTGGATCACGAAACTTTGTTTCGAATGAATACGAAAAAAAAACAAATTAAATTAAATCAATATAATCTCGAACGACCCGTGCCAGCATCCAAGAAGATATCAACGGGCGTATGCCGCCGAAAGGAAGGAGCGGTGAAACAATGACTGAATTTTATGTGCTTCAATTTTTTCTCCGAAGCTCGGACTGCTTTCAGCGCCTGGGCCGATGGCAGTAAGCCTCCCTTCCTGAAAAGAAATCGCCGGTTCCCGTGCCCAAATACATAGTGACTATAGCCCACTGTTGCAACGCGGGAGCGCGTTCGCGAGCTTGTTCAACACTCTCTCCCTTTCTACTTCCTTCTCTCCCTCATTCCCTCTGTCATTCTTTCTGTTGAAGCTCGAACCCACAAGAGGGGAAACCGTGCCCGCGCTGCGCTGTACCGACACGATGGCTCAGGCGAGTCCTTACGCATTTAGGTGGCTTATATCCGGGGAATGATAGAAAAGAAAGCCGTGCGCAAGCGAACGCAGAAGAAAAAAAGAAACTGGAGTGAAAGTGAAACGCGAACAACCGGCGGGAGAAGAAGAGATAATTCTAATTTCCGATCGGGGCGAGGAATGTAGGGTGCGATTAGAACCAAGTTCCAGCGGCCGCCGGCGCTTTCCCTGACGACTATTTGCCTGGCGGGAAGTTAAAGAAAAATAAAAAAACGATGAACCTCTGCCGCAGACGAAAGGAGAAAGCGGGCCGTTTGGAAGCGAAAATTTGTTTTCGTTTTATTTCAATTGTGCTTGTGTTTCGCTTAATTTGGTTTTAAATTGCCTCTTATTGTATCACATTTTTTTTCTGTTTGGTTCTCCGGCCGTTACGTTGCTCGGTGCGTCCGTTCCAGCGCTATTCCTGCACAGTGCAGCTTTCGAAGAGGGCGCGCGCGCCTCTCACTTTGCGCTAATCCCGCTCGTGTTATTCCATCAATTTCCCCTGATTTGCATACTGCCTCGTTCGGGCACTCGCCGTTTTTTTTACTATTTTCTTTCATGCATACATGTCTTCTTTTATTGCTTTCGCGTGGTTTTTTTTGTTACTTTCGGTTGCTGAACTTTTCCTGACTGTTTTCGTGCCTTAATTGTATATGCATTCACGAGCATTATATATTTCTGGTTTTTTCTCCCTCTTGCAACGATAACGTAGACGGCAAGTCCGCATTGATTATTCGTATTTGAAAGAAAGAAGAACACTTTTCTGCTCTTCTTTCTTCCGCGTTTGCTTGACCGTTGAATACCTTGTTTGTATTGCCATAAATACATTGCACACTTTCATCCTACTTACGTGGCTACCTGGCTTGTCTCACGTGTCAGTCCCTCCCACTGTCCCCTTCCCCTAATTAATGACTCGTGAATATAATATCTTCGTTTCCAGATAATTGGATCTGCCGCTTATTAGTTACACGTCCTGTAAAGGTCATTTATTTAATCTCGACCTTATGCAGCCCCAAGTTCTCATCTGAAGGTGGATTACCGTTTGTTCATCGTCTGCAAGCTGTCACGTGCTGCTGGTTGTAATAAGTAGAAATCTGTCATCCACTTAGTGCCCCCCCCCCCCCACCCCTGGGAAAGAGAAATTAGACGGGAGTAAAGTAAAAGCGGCAGCCATTTCCTTTTAGTGGAACGTGGCTTTTATAAATGGGTCATCGTGAAAGACGCCGAGTTCTCCTACGCGAACAATGCAGCTTGGTGCATTAGCGCGGTAAAAGCAGCTGCTGGGGGCGAGTCCTTTGTTTCATTCGGAGCTTGTCCCTAATAACGGCGAAAAACGCCCCATCTATCAGTGTACTGAAACTGTCTGTGTGATATTTCTTTTTACTTTTTTCATTCATTCCACTACAGTCGTTGCATCTTTTCATTTTATTCAGCCTAACATAGAGTTTTATTTTGTTATTCTTTCCGGTGATTCTTCTATTGAATATCTTGTCACTGGTGCATAATATATAAGGTGAGGACGTCCCTGGCGTCTGGTTAACTGAAACGACGATAATGTCGGCTGATTAACGCCATTGCGATAACGAATACGCCGGAGAAGTTCAAGGCCATGCCTACTGTACGGACTGCAAGGGTTTACAGGCGTGTATTTTGATAAAGTGCAGTCACCACGGTGGTTTGTTTACAAATTAAGGTGTACGAGTGTTTTTCGTGCGATTTGTCCGCCTTTAATTTCTCCAGTTTGTTCCGTTCCTGTCTCGATGATCACAGTGTGAGATCACATTCGGCGTACACAAATGTCAACATAATAACAATAGTGATATTAACAGTGAAGAGGCTGGGTTGTTTAAATTGATCAGGATGAGACCTCCGTACAGACTCGGATGGCAGAGACCTTAAACCTGGACTCTCGCTTCATCGCATCAGTATTTCGCATGTTCGCTTTTGCTCACACAAAACTCACGTAATATGACTTGTATCCTTTACTGTGAAGGCTGTCTCATGCGTACCTTATAGGCCACAGATTATCTCATATTGCAAGCGGGTTTCACTCAAAAACGGAGAGGGTGATAAAGGGGCCTCTTTCTTCCAAGAGACAAGGAAACACAATACATGTGGCATTATTTACTGCGCTCTCAGTGAGATAGAAATAGGCTCTACTCGTTCACTAAGTTCCGCTGGCCTCAGAAGTTATATGTTTGGTAGAGCGTATAGAGTAAACGTATAACGGGTTTAAAGCGTTCGGTTGTGGCGGCTTTTTGCCCATTATGTGAACGCGTGTCTACAAAGGTGCTTTCCCTTACAAAAATTTCTGTAGACAGTCTATAGACTCTCCATAGACTAATGTCTATAAAGTATATAGACAAACCCTATAGAACAGTCTATAAGCAATACAAATCCTGTAGACAGTCTATAAACAGTCTATAGACTATGAATAGACATAAACCAATATCCATAGGAAGGCAATAGAGTCTATAAGAAGCCTATGGACTGTCTATATACTAATTTTATAAGGGTTCAGTGTTTATCGCCATTATAGCAATCGGAAGAAAACTGTTGAAGCATGTTCTATGCGTCGTGGAATGATGTAGCTATTACGGCAGACGCCTCCATACGCCGGTCACCTCGCCTGCTTAGAACTAGTCGGTGCTTTGAAGAACCGCAGGAACAAAAATGCTCCAAACGTGCGGCTGCAAAGCTCTACATTAACCTTTTATGCGCCGCACTAGGCAGGAGTAGCCAAAAAAATTGAAATTGATGTTTATAATTTGCATGGGTCTTCACAAAGACTTAGTAAGTTTTCTCGCATGTTCAATTTCTAGAACATTGGCGTTTCCCATATAAAAACACAAATTTTGTCTGGAACAACTTTTATTTACTGTTGAATGGGGATTGCTTACTCATGTTAACAGAAGAATAATTATTAGCGTCATACACGGCATTTCAAAATTATAAATGTTTATAACAATGCTTGCGAAAATTTTTCTTTCATCCTACTTGCTGTAGGTCAGTGAACACTTCACAAGCCATGGTATGCTGCAAAGTATTTCGTGTGCAGGCGCTTTTTGCACTGCTGGCATTGGTTCGTCGTGTTTTTCTTGCACTGCACACCTCCCTTGAGTTGCTGAGATGATGTAGTGGCCATCAGTTTTCCTATCCTCCCGTCTCGGATGAACCCGAGGTCCAGGCCGCACAGTGATTCTCTGCTTGAGGTGCAGCAAGGACGTGACGACGTCCCGCCGAAATTCTATGTGCGTCAAGGCGGCGTCAGTTCCTTTGTGAAGCTCGCAGTGAAGGAGCCATCCTGCGACGACAGCCATGTTCAGACCACTGCTGAAAAGGTTCCGCCACCATTTTTGCTACGCAGTCTTGGGCGATAACTTCCGAGGAGGTGGTCGAGAACATCTACTCCCCCCATGCTCACATTGTATTTTTTGATGAAATATGGTTGAGGAATGTCTACCTTTTTTGTTAGCGCGTCGTGAGAAGCGTTTTGCAGTTCCAAGCGGCTCATGGCCGAGGTGGTTTGAAGAAACTATGACGGCTGCATTGTCGTTCCACCTGCATGTGTAGACCAACCCGTCACACTTGTAGTGGACAGAACCTCTTTCCTCTCTTCCGACGTCTTTCAAGCTCTTCAGTGGACAACCACCGGTGCTTGTATCTCGTACAGTCCCCGTCGCTCGAATCCCCTAGTCAGCCAGTTTCGTCAGGAGACCATTTGAACTGGAAAAGTTGTCAAAAGTAGACTTCGTGCTGTTCAGGGGCGGGCAGCACAGATGATATATTGCTAACAACCCTCAGCCCGAGAGGTGCATTTTTGTTTCTCCCGCAATATATTGCTGAGGCTTTCGTGGAACACTCCTAACTGGCGGAAACATTTGGAGATTTCGTCGTAAAACGGCTGAATCTTGCCCATCTTCTCGCCTACTTTCAACTGAGTGTTGTCCACTACATTAAATAACCTTTTCAGCTGCCGGAACCTATTGCGGGCCATCACTGCCGCGACTAAAGGCACACGAAGGTCTTCTGCGGTGCTCCTATACGTGTCCTCAGATGGGACGGAGTGATATCCGCTCAAAAGTAAGAGACCGAAAAACTGACCTATGTCCGTTCCTGTGACATCCACATCCTCCCACTTTTGGAGTGCGTACCTTGCAGTCAGTTCAGCCAGTGAACCAAGATATTCTGGAGAAATAATTCTGCTGAACAGCATAAATGGGCTCATGTCCGCTAGTTCAGGAAATGCCTCTAGCAACAACGGAGGATCGTCTCTGGGAAGTGTTTCGTCGAACGTAACGCGGTAACCCCATACTGCCCGAAGGGAGCGCTTTGGGGTTTTTGCTTTTCCAGCCTTGTTTGAAGACTTGCGCCCTTATCCAGCAGTCGACTGCCTCCGCGCTGGTTTCTTTCGTCGTGGCTCAGGACTCGAATATGCAGTAGGCGAATCAAAGTCTTCACAGCAGCACTGCAGAACTTCAACGTGCCCGCAAACATCATCGGAAACAACTTCAGAAAAGTAATTGTCGTTCACGTGCTCCTCGTCAGTAATATTGCCATCTTCATCAGGCGGCAATTGGCATATAGACGCACCTTCGCGTTCGTCATCGGGAAGGCTGAAGAAAAGGTCAATTGCAGCCTCCAGTGGGAGGAAGCGTTGTGCCATGACCTACAACGAGAGTTATTGCGTTGAGAAGTACAGTACTACAATATAAAACTAAACGCGAAGTCGTTTTCTACTTATATTCACAAGTATTGATGCGGCTATGTGCTTCAGTAGAATGCTGCTCCTTCCACGTGCCACGCAAAAACGCAATGTCAACATAATGCCAAGGAAAGATAGTGTTCAAGTTTGTGCCAAACGACACCTAGGGGGCGTCATTAACATGCCGAAGAAGAAGATAAACACGGCGAAATGCATGCGCGAGCCTACGCTGCTTTCGACACCGTAAAACGCGTTTCAAAAATATAACATTCACATAAAACTGAAAAATAGAATGTCTTTATTATTTTTCATTTTTTTTGCCAAGTAATACCTAACTATATGCCGATATTTTAGTTCTGCTCTGCTCATTGAAACAATACATTTTTCCAGCGAAATAATTCAACAAACGTATGGCGCTGAAGGAGCGCAAAATATGCCTGTTTGTGAGCATTTATCGAAAGCTTCTAAATAGGTTGATAATAAAAATTAAAATTGCTATGTTTTCTACAAGTGTCAGCTAGTGTGCGAAAACAAAATGAAAAAACGGCGATAGATGGTCAATCAAATAAAAAATCAGATTTCGTATGTTCCAATCTTGAATTTTGGAACATTGGCAAGTAAAACGTTAAGCTTCCCACAAACTCGGGAGACTTCAAACTCGTTACTCTAGCATCACGAAGCTTATAATTCGAGTGACAGGTGCTACTCTCCACTCACATCCTTGGACAAGTGCACTCCCACGCGATAACACAAGTTGTCAGACGCAGGCACCGTTTTCTCTTGTGTCCTTGGTTAGATAGAAATAAACGTCGATCTCGACGCGTGGTACAAGACTATTTTTTATCTACTAGCTCAATGAAGCCACCGTATTAACGGGGGCCCATAGCCAACCGCTCTTTCGTACCCCATGTGTACTTTGGAACGTTAAACAAACCTACATACCATACCATACCATGCCGTATTGTAGTGTGCCGTACCATAGCATACTATACCATACAGTTCTATACCATACATATACCATATTGTCACGAAGTGGCGACTGCACTCCGGAGAGCAGAAAGGCTGCGAAAATGGTGTCTAAACAAAACTTTTTATTTGGGCTGGTTGCGCCCACAATGGACTGAATCGCCCGGCGGCGGCGTAGCGAGAAGCGTGTGTTCGGCGGTCGTTGAACAGAATGCCCGCCGCTGTCGGCCGTGCTCAATTTAAAGCTGGTGGCGAACTTTCGAGATAAAGCGTGCAAAGTTACTATAATATTCCGGAACAACGTATAATCAGCTCTGCCTGGCTGCGGTCAATCGAGATAAATCTAGTCGCGTCTCGCGTCGCAAGCAAAGCGATGAAGTGGCATGGCGGCAGATTTGAAGAAGGAACAAACACTGCAAAGATTCGCGGTAATATCGTACCATGCCATACCATACCACACCATACCACAACACACCATACCATCCCATACCATACCAAACGGCACCGCACCGTCTCACGCCTATCATCGTATAGTTCCGTACCTTGCCATACTATTCTTTCGCAAGGCTGGCCTCTTTCAGTGGAAGGACACATTCGCGATTCTTAAAGCCTCAGAGGGCAAAGTCAACTATGTTTGCTCATTGGTCGCGTGCTTTTTTATTTCATAGAATTTGTGTCCATACGTAAAAAAAAGAAATAGACGGTTCATTTGCGTAGTTAAGCCAAATGCGAATTAGATGCGCTATCACTTCGGTTTTCACATCGGTTCCGGTGTTCGGATGCACTCTTGGCACAAACCCAAAAACATCGCTAGATCTTGCTTGGGGTTTACCTATCGGCATAGTGCTTTCAGCACTAATAGCAAGCAATTTTGATTCTAAGAAAAGCTGTACCAGGTGATTTTGGCAGAGCCCACTGAGCAGCCTCAGTTCGTCTAGGCCTAACTACCAACCTAGCTCGATCATAATTGCATCGAATTTTTTTTTTCACTCACCCTGCCGTCGACACAAGCTCCATGCAGTGGCCAGCGTTAAAAGCATACAGGACGGAAACAAGGACCTTCCTCTGCTCCATGGTAACGAGAAGAAACACTGCGCCATAACCACCATTATGTGCATCCCACCGTGCTCTGCCTGCAGCCGGCTCTGTGCGATGGAAAAGCCCGCGGCGAAAGCGAGCGCTTTCGAGTAAAAAATACGATATCGGGAACCTTATGGCAAGAACGTCAGGCGCTCATATCAGTAACGGCATGGTTCGAGATGAAGGGGAGAGAAGGTTAGATGGAGGAGGAGGGGGAGTGGGTGTTCAGCATTCATTTTCTCGAAGTGCTCACCGTTGCGTCACATTTCGCGTTCTGCGGATGCTAATCTCCGCTGCCTGCCAGCCTCTGGCCGTTTCCGTAAGAACTACGAGAAAGAGTGCGCGAATCATAACTTGTGAAAAAGATGAAAACGATTATAAATGACGACAATGAGAATTATGGTGTCTGTACCTTCGGAGGACCCACAGCAACAATGTAGTTCGAAATGCGAGAAATAATATGCGCTCAGAGAGTATAATAACTCTGAGCCATGGGGTGCATACACGCTGCTGAGCTGAAGTAGTGACGAAACAGATATAGCTAGAAGATTGTTTCTCTTTCGCAATTTTTCTGTTAGCTTGCCTGCCGTGGTGAAAGTAGCGGTCTTTCTCGCGAAAAGTCGGATGTCACTTGCGGTCAGGGTTACAGCGTTTAACGTGCTTGCAAGTTCGGTTCGCGCCCGTGAGTATATGACTGCTGGCGCCTGTCTTCATTCTGAAATACCTTATTCCCGCGAATGCCTTAACCTCAGCCTGCACGAATATAGGCGCCTTTCTTGTCAGATTCTAATTAGTTCCCGTTATTCGCCTCCACCTATAGCAAGCGGTCCTGAAGCAACAAAGGAGACCTGCATTTTTTCTTAACTAGTGACGGTGGCCGAAAAAAATGAAGATGGAATACGTGTAGAATGGGGCTATATTCGTTGCACTAAGGCGAGCCAGGACGGTCTGCCTATCTGACGTTTTATCACATATTATAATAATTCTCAGACGAGCGGGGACTTTGTGTTATGCCTAATACGAGGGCAGGCATTCGCAGGCACGAAAGTACCAAATTAAAAAATGTAGTTAATTAAAACACAGCTTCGTCCAAAACATACGTCGATATAGTGCGAGCTCGTGACCTCTTATGACTTCTTTCCTCTTTTGTTTCCAGATTTTTTATTAGCCCTATTAGTCTCCATAAAATTAGGGCGTTGCTAAGCGCATAAAGATTAGGGCGCTGCTAAGCGCTAGAAATTCTCCTCGCGTCCTTGCTTTAATGGCTCGTTTCTGCTCGTTCAAGTTCAGTCGTTAACCGCGATTAAGCAATTGACTCTATGAGCTCGCGAATGGCGAGCAGCTTGAAGTTATCTCGCGTATGCACTTTTGTTAATACATGAGCACAAGCAGCGACATTGCAAGATTCATAGCGCCTTCCTCATCAACACTGCTGAGATCCTACGCTCACGGCGCAGAGTACATAACGAGGCGTGCAGACAGGGCGTTAATTAGAGCTGGATCAGTCGAAAGTCTGAGGCTTTATTCAAGTTTACAAAAGCATGGAACAAGCCGTATTCGACGCTATGCTCGAGAAACAAAGTTGGCCAGAAGTTTTGCTTCGAGATAATTGGCGAGGTGAATGTAGATGTTGCCTGCGTATCTTATGCTGGTGCGATTGTAACGCTATGTGTGAAATTGTTTCATCATTCCTGCGCATGAGAGTAGTTGGCTGCGGGGATCACAGCCTGCTTTTCCCGATATATCGCGGATTACTTGTGTTTGTTTTTTTGTTTTTTTTTTCAGAGTTCGAAGCCCTCTAGCGAGTAGCAATTTTTCTCGCACTCAACTGAGGCCTTCGGGAATAACAATAGAGGACGAATTGGCAGCAAAATCACTGGCTACTGACTGACCCATCGCTTCGCATAGCAGTTTGCTCCGTGTTCGTCCCTCGAAGACAAAGAGTGATATAGGGCATCAGGAGGAACATCCTTCGCGGGCTTCTTTTTGTCTTCGGTTGAGCTAGTGGGCGTTATCTTTACTTTTACATCTCACTTTCCATAGTGAAGGTAGGACGCCGTGCTGAAGTAAAACTGAAGACGCAAATGAGACAAGGTACATAGATTTGAACGTACAGTGTACGAGGATCGTTACTAACCGGCCAAAAGTGATGTTACTGTCACATGCCACGTGATTAACCACACCGATTTCTTCCGTTATCCCACCGCCAGCCTTGGAAACACCACTACGATCCTGCTACAGGAAAGTTTTCGGGCTTTAAACATCGGGTCAGTAGAGCCGTGTTGAAAATATATCGGTTATTAATATCAGCTATTGCATAAGAGAAGGAAAAAGTTCGAAGAAACGTAAAGATCCAAATGACAAAGGGCAACTTAACGAGCTATACACAAGAACGCGTGTGCTATAAAATTTTGCAAATGAACCTTTGATTCAGTGCCCCAGACACAGGTGCGAGTTCGTTTTTCCAGCAATCTAATTTCTTTGCTCCGCTTGCATAAAAGGTTGCACCCCAGTTCCTTTTTAGTCAAGAGTTGACGTATATCTTATTATATTCTTTTCCTTGTTGGTGAATACAGTTCAGCTTCATTCGCTTCCCTGGACGGTCTCTAGTTTCTCTATACCTCGCCCACGAGACAACGCCCTACCACGCACGAAAAGACAAGGCTAGCTTTTCTTTTTTAAGTTTACTTTCTTTTTCCCTCTCTTTACGTAGTTTCATTCCGTTCGGGTTCTTCAAAGCGCCGACAGTCTTTACGCATGGGTACGGCGTAATTTATTTCCGGTCGCTCGCAATTTTTGCTAGGCGCATGGGTTAAATAGTCTGACTCTCGAATTGCACCGCTTTTTTTTTTTCGAACGACATCAACAACAACGGAATGAAGAAAAATAAAGTATTCAAAATGCAGCAAACTCCATGGCTTTGACCAGCGCATGTACAGCCTCTCCTTTTGAGACTATGTTTTTTTCTTACCCCTTTTTTGTTTCTGATATCCCCTTATAGCCATCCACCGCTCCACTCATTGGTTGTTCTGGCCTGTGCCCGTTTTCGTTTCCTTTCCTCTTCTTTCACTCACGCTTTTTCTCTCTCTCTCTCTATCCCTCCCAGGTCAGAGGTTCGCGGCGAGGTTCCGTTTGGAAAGTATTGATTGCTTGCCACCATCACAGATAGCGACGTCTCGCTCGAGGGCGACATTGTATTATTTTATTTTTTCCTTCATCTCTCTTTCTGTGTCCTTTGTTTATTAATCGCTAAATATTTTTTTTACTCGTGGAGTCCTGCCTTCTGTCCGCTGAAGTCAAGACCCGAGTAGAGATTTCTGCTGGAGTATTTGTGTTTCATTTTAGGTCTTTTATTTTTCTGTCATCGTCCTTACGACTACTTTGACGCGAAATCCGTCCAATCGATCAACGGCAGTGCACTGGTGGCAATCATTTCTCCGAGGGTAGTGTTCCGTCGCCGAAATCGTTTCGAGATGAAAGTTCCAAGGAGCGGCGACGCATTATACCGAACGGCCTCCCTTCGTTGCATACCAACACCATCGTAAACTCTGTAATCAGAGTTCCACTTTTGTGTCCCCGTAAAACGGCTATCGGAAGACCCATTTTATATCGGGCTTTTTTTTTTCTTGGCAGAAAAAGAAATCTCTCGCTTTCCATCTTTCTCTCGATATTCACGTTATTTGATGCGTCAGCTTTCTTTCTAACTACGGAGCTCGGTTCTTGAGCGTACTTTTCATGGCACTGAGGCGAGTTTCCGAGAGGGCACTTTTATGTGTGGCAGAGATGGGATAAGCGCCATTCTGGAAAGCTCCGCACTTAAAAGAAGCTTAATTCTGAGGGTTTTTTTTTCCTTTTTTACCATTTAAATCATCGTATAATTCCTTTTTACTCTTTGTGCGGCTACGTTAATATATTGACTACGTATACTCTGATCGTTGCATCAATAAACGGCACTGCGCATATGTGTTCCACCATCACTCCCTATGACCACTGAAACGACGCGGGGACGCCGTAATACCTGACCCACTTCCCGTAACGACCTCTCGCGACGGTCATTCCACCGGAATGCACCACATCTCGACCACGGGCTTGGCAGGATCCTATTACCATCTCTGACGCGCCGCCACAGCACCGTACTGGCAGCTTCTTCTTGCTCATGTTTTCCTGCGCCCATTCGTGCTCGCCCTGGTGTAGAGGCGACACACAGATCCGTCGCGACAGCTGTACACGTCTCTCTCAGCGTACTGGCGAAGAGACGACGCCCGCATCGCTCAGCCAAACGCGCGCCCTCTCTCGGGCGCTTCGGCAGTCGCCTCGTCCGGCTATGCTGTAGTGCATGTGTAGCGTATAGGAAGCCTCGGGCCGTCTCTTCTTCTGCACGCACGGTTGCGCCTTGGTGAGCATGAGGCAGCCCAGTGTTTCCATCCGTCACGCCTGGGTGGCTGTCCGGTGTAGCTGCTGCCGCTGCGGCCTTTTCTTTTATCCGGCTGCCCTTCTGCCTATGCTGGCTTTGCGCACTCTCGGAACGCGGAAGGGCGCTGGCCAGTGCCTGGCGGGCGTCAGGGAAGACTGTGACTTGTCAGGCCGATGTGGCCGGTCGCCATTAAGGCACCGTACAGAGGGAAAGGTGCACTGGGAGGATATGCTTGTGCAGAGGTACGTCTTCTTTATTGTTTCGAGGCGTTGCCAGTCTGCATCACTTGTATAACGTGGTTTACGTAAAGGTTGGTCGGTATGTCGTCGTAGAGAATAATAAGCTCTGCTAAGTTGGTTGCGACACAAACAACTTCATTAAACACGGAACAACACAATTAAGCGCTTCAACGTCAGGATTAGGCCGTTTATATTGCTGCTCGATGTTTCGTAACCGAATTTGTGGCGCTTGCTACTTATGGATGAATGGGTGAATTTAGCGATGCAGTGCAGTTCTGCTGTTTCACATCAGCAGCGTTCATAGAGGTCGACGCCTTATACCTGATTGTACAAGAGCCCGCTGATGCATTGTGGCTTCCTCTATAACTTCGGCGAGATCAAAACGTGACCACAAGAGAGGTGCTTCAGTATGGACGCCAGCTCCATAGCGCAGCTGTAATGACATGCCTTAAAATGCAGGGAGTAACGCTGATAATGTGATGCATGTACCTCTGATGCTATGTTGTGCGGACGGTAACACTGCCATAGTTTTACGCACCTCCATGTGCTATCTAGCTTAGAAAATATTGAATAGCACCATCCTGAGCGATGATTTCAATAAGCGCTCGTGATAAACATTAGCCTTCGTTATTGTGCATCTTTGTGTTCTTTGTTTTAACGCCATAGCGCTAAAGGCCCTGTTACGCAGAAAATGCGGTGTCGGTCGACGTTGTGAGCGATATATAGAGTGGCCGAGGCAGCCACCCCTGAGGAAGCAACCTAGGTGGGCAATATAGGTCACGTGACCTTGTGGGGTCATCACAACCTAGCCACCGGATTGTGAGAAAACTAACCACCCTGGAAGGTGGCGGTTCAATTAATGGTTCATCGCGAGAGGTTGCTCAGGAAGAGGAACCTGGATCGTACAGGTCCCATCGGTGGCAGCACCTGCCATTGTAGGGCAGTGGCGCATCGCCTAACCGCTGCACCATTGCGCCGGGAGTGGTATGAGGACTTCAAGGGACGTGTCAATGTAAAGTAGAGAATAACCAATTCCGCATATTTTGGCATGAACTCATTAGCTATATCGCGTCATATCCTTATGGCTTTCCTTAAGCGTCCCTCCAAGTTTTTTTCTCATTTTGGCACGTCATGTCCATGAGACTATTCGCATGGGATTTAAAGGTATGAATGAATAGATATATATTGCCACGAATCTTTTTAGTGTTTGTTTGTTCCTTTTCAAAGCTGCCGCCACGCCGCTTTATCGCTTTGTTTGTGGATTCAAGGCGCGACCAGATTTATCTCGAATGTTCGCATCCAGGCGGAGCCGATTCTATCGTGTTCCGGAATGTTCTAGTAACTTTGCACGCTTTATCTCGAAGGTTAGCTATCGGCTTTAAATTGGGCACGGCCGAGAGCGGCGGGCATTCTGTTCGACGACCGCCGAGCGCGCTGTTGCTACGCCGCCGCCGAGGAATTCAGTCCATTGTGACCGTAAGTCAGCCCAAATAAAGAGTTTTCTTTTAGTAGAACTTTTGGCTTCCTTCCTCCCTGCTTCGACTGCCGTCACTACTACATGACAATATGACGTCAATCCTGCCTGTATTTTCTATTTTCTTATTGTATAGATGAATTAAATTTTCATCTTGTTTCCGCTTCTAAAACCAGTTCCTGTTTCCTATGGTATGCAGGCACGTATAGAAAAGACATCCTCTTTTTCGGTTTCCACCTAATTTTGCGCATCTGAATACCAATAGAACTTGTTCCCGTTCTACACAACCTCCTGAAGATGAACCAAAATTGAAGGCATTATTGCGCGAAAGCAGCACCTGTATAACCTCTTGAGTGCGGAATCATGTGGAGATACCAAGCGTCGCAGTTGCAGTAGAGGAAGGAATTGTTGACCTAAGACCATCTGAGAGCCCTTGCATCGGTCTCTGAGCAGCCCTTTCTCAACCGTGGGAAATAAATCACGAGGATTTCACGGGGGTGTTCTCCATAACTGCGCGGTAGCGAAGTTTCACTCGAATAATCGACTTGACAGCTTTTCAAGCTGTTCCGGCGCTTATCTTAAGACCGGACGGGAAAACACATCCAAGCCGATGCTGCTGCACGTGCTGTCTAAGCCCATACAAAAAAGTCCTATGGGCGTCTATGGAAAAAGCTATGTCCGTCTATGGCCTTTTATGAACGTCTATAAGCACCCATAGAGGTGCTTATTGATAGCTATTGAAAAATCTATGCCACTAAAATTATAGCTTTGGAACCATACAATTGTCTTAAGCTCTCTATAGAAAAATATATCAGCCTGTATAGACAGCTATAGACAGAAATAGGAAAGGTATATAGCTATTTGGGCCAAAATTCTATAGCCGGCCATAGGACATTTTTGTATGGGAGCGGTGCTCTTAGTTACGCACATGTCTATTTTTGCGCTCCTCGAGGCTTTACTGACGCAACGCGTTCCTTGCACTATGTCTCACAGCATTAGCCTTCGCATGTGGATCTAAGGAGAATCTCAAGCTCCCTGGTTACAGCTCCACGAAAATGACAGGCGGCTAGGCTAGTTGCGAAAGGTGCATCTCGTTACAGAAAGCGCCAACGGAGGCAGCACATATCCGCCCCTTTCACAGCCGTCGCCTGCCTGCATAATTTACGAAGCAATGGATGTCTATAATGCTCTCACAGTTCAGCTATGTGTAATACTGCAGAGTCCCCCATCTTAATACCTCTAATAATCCGCTCACCGTGCATCCGAGTCCCGCTAGGTGGCAGTGCCAAGGTGCGATTGCGTCACGATCGCTTCATCCCATTGTGTACTTCTCGGCTGTCAGTGTGGCTTGTCCTTCGTTCTATGAAGGCTAAAGCGTCGCTGTCTTCTTGTATCATGACCGAGCCTGGGAAGGCAGGAAGCATTCATGCCGCTGCGAGAACAGGATGAAGGCTTGTTGCGTTGAAAATTAAATCCCACGCCACTTGTTTCGTTGACTTTATTTGGCTAGGGAAAGACCCTGTTGCGCCTGGTATGTAGGTATACTTGGGTTTTGGGCTAATGTGCGCCCTTGAGCGAGAGCCTATTTCTAGAGTGCAAGAAATATGTCGCACCTTGTTGTGATATAAGTGTGTGCATCCACCAAAGAAGTTGCAAAACGTTTGAACGACCGCTCGTTCTCGTCGCTGGTGCTCACTTCGGAAACCAAGGAGAAAAAACGGGAAAAGCAGCTCTCCCTTTTACGTTTTCACAAGGTTTAAAATTGCTCCGAAGGAACAAAAGTAGAAATGCAGGTTCAGAGAAAGGAGAAAAGCTCATCTAAACTGACGGATAACAACGCCTCCTTCATAAACCCACACGCAGCTTTGAGACCTTATATGCCACAAGTATGAATTCATGGGTTGCCGAATATTGCTGAAGAGGTGATCAGTTCGGGTCAGCGTAAACATGCTAATGCTGTTATAAAGTTAGCTATCATGCACTCTTACTAACCAAATTGCAATCACCCACGCGTACGCTGGCATAGGGGAGTTTAACTGCATCCTCGACCGTGCCGCCGCGGTGGCTCAGTGGTTATGGCACTCGGTTACTGACCCGAAAGACGCGGGTTCGATCCCGACCGCTGCGGTCAATTTTGATGGAGGCGAAATTCTAGAGGCCCGTGTACTGTGCGATGTCAGTGCACGTTAAAGAACCCCAGGTGGTCTAAATTTCCGGAGCCCTTCACTACGGCGTCCCCCATAGCCTGAGTCGCTTTAGGACGTTAAACCCCCATGAACCATAAACCTGCGTCCTCCACCGCATTCAATTCCAAAGTTGTCGGCAGTTAGTAAGCGCCATTGCATATTCAGTAATGCAGGATGGCCAGTGGGTCGCTGTTTCTTGAAAAGCTATGCTCCACTCCCTTCGGGCGGCCACATTTATGTGTCCGGTGAAAAATTGTATCTTCGCTCGCGACCCTTCTTCCTCAGGCGGGGAATAAGGAGCCGTCGCACAGTGCGGCACCCCCAAAGGCAAGCGGAGAGGACCAGCAAGTGTCCCCTTCCAAACCACGACGTTGACCGCAATGCGCTCGCCGTCTGAATTATTTGCTACGGCATTAGCGGACCACGGAATAGGAGCGCTGCACACCGATGCATGCTTTCGGAACCGGGGAGAAAAGGGAGGACGACGCACGCATGAAGAGGGATGCCGCCGCGGCGGTGGAAAAGAGATTGCCTCTGTCGGGAAAGGGAGACGTCGGGGGGGAAATGGGCTCGGATTGCGGCGGGACGTGTGGATGAGAGTGATATAGGTTCTCCCTTTCTGGCGGAGCTCTGCCGTTTCTAAGTTATGTTCTGTGCGGCTGCTACTGGTCTGGCCGCTTTTCCCGAATGGGGATTTCTCCTTGTTTCCCTGCCCTTTGTGTGTGTGTGTGTGTGTGTGTGTGTGTGTGTGTGTGTGTGTGTGTGTGTGTGTGTGTGTGTGTGTGTGTGTGTGTGTGTGTGTGTGTGTGTGTGTGTGTGTGTGTGTGTGTGTGTGTGTGTGTGTGTGTGTGTGTGTGTGTGTGTGTGTGTGTGTGTGTGTGCGTGTGTGTGTGTGTGTGTGTGTGTGTGTGTGTGTGTGTATGTGTGTGTGTGTGTGTGTGTGTGTGTGTGTGTGTGTGTGTGTGTGTGTGTGTGTGTGTGTGAGAGAGAGAGAGAAAGAGAGAGAGGGAGAGAGTGGTGAGACGGGCGGGAAGGTTGCTTGCTTGCGTGAGGGAGTACCAGCTCCAATCGAGCACGGCAGAACCTGAGCCCGAAGAGGCCCCGTGTGTGGCCACGGCGTATTGACGCCGTCGACTTCGTAATCCGTCGGAATGTCTGTGGGATTCCGGGGATGCCTTTTTTTCTCTTCTCATTCTTCTTCATTCTATTGTCTTAAGCTTCCTGTAAGGGCTTTCTCTGCTTGTGGGTTTCCCCAACCGGCTCCTTTATTTGTTCTCTCCGTTTTGTTCCCATAGGTTCGAACGCTCGTTTCGTGCTTCCGAAAAATCGCGTGACTATGTTTGTAATGTGTATTTATATGAAAGACATTGCGAATATCTTGTCTTTGAATTGTGGAACTTGTTTTCTTTATATAGTATAGACTACTGCTGTTTCTAAACACTGTTTCTTTTTTTTCTTGCATTTGTTTCCATTTTCATTTCGCCAAACGCTCGCCCTGACACCGCGCGAAGTTTGGTTGGTTAGAGTGTGTGGTAACTTTTAATAGCATTTCCTTTCCTTCTCCAGGCACATTACTGCAAATGTCGCTACTGTCATGCGCCGTTTAACTTCTCTGTCGATTTATAATCTTTTCTTTAGTACCGCCGTCAAGTCGCATCGTTACGCTCATCACGCTGACCCTCTTTGGTAACCACGGAACTTTCTCCGAATCAAACAGCCCGAAGCAGGCGACGCGTTAGAGAGCGCGTACAGGCAGCAGGCCATGACAAACAAACCGAGTTTGTTCGATCTGTTTCAGCTCGTAGTCAACGCTTTCTTTACCCGCTCCTCACTTGAACGAAGTCCTTTAACTGTTTGCTTTTCCTCGAGAATCTAACGGAAATCGTTTCAAATGGGTGGTTCACCACGCACTGCTATCTTTGGCTGCTTTGTTCGAACTTATCTGCTCATTCTCTCTACTGCCACTTGCATAGTTTGCACAGTGCTGTAAGTATGTCGCCAAGTTCTCTTTAGCGTAGCCGTTTGATTTGCTTATTCTGAACGCCTTCTCATGTAGATGCAACTGTGTGAGTCTGCTATGTCAAAATTTGTCTGTATGCTCCCAGCTGGTTGATCTTCCGAGACTGCAGTAGGGGGAGGAGGAAGAAGAGGAAAGGCAGGGAGGTTAATCGCATAAATAACCGGTTTGCTACCCTGCACGGGGGGAAAGCGGTGAGGGGATAAAAATGAAAGAGAAAAGACAGTAGCACGAAACCGATGTCACTATGAAAAGTCAAAGCGTTCGGTACACTCACAGCCTATCGTGCAGGTCAGAAGTTCGCAAGAAGCGGAGCAGTGCCTTGGAGGCCTGAGAGTGCAGTATCTCCCAAATAAAATAACGGCGGTCTATCTAGGATTAATATCTTCTTGATCGCAATTAAATGCTCCAAATGTAAAACAATTCCTTTTCGTCATACGTCTCATAGTTGAAAAAGAACTCCTGAAGCTCTGTCTTTACTTCTAGTCGTTCGAATTAATCTTATCAAGTGTTGGTCGCGATTTGTCTCTCAAGTGAGAGTAGAGTTTGTGAAATCGTTCTAAATATATTTATTTCAGCCATGTGTTCTTTTTGTCTTTCTATGCTTTATACTTTTTTCTTTGATGCATTCTTGTCTCTTCCACTTTTTACTGCCTCTCCTAGCATAAGCTACAACGAAGGAAAAAAATATAAAAGTAAAGAATAGCTTGCCCAGTCTTCTATACCTTGGTATTCTCGACCACGGGAGTTACCCGTGAACATTACAGCTGAATCAGTAAAACTCTTCCCCGTTTGCTTCCTTTTTCGAGCTCTACTTTCCCGTACTTAGGTATATAAAATGCTTTCGACGTTTTTTTTGAGAAACGGCCATAAGTCAAGTGAGAGATAGCATCAGGGTTAACGGATGAGACCGAAGTGCCGTCGGCGAATGACAAATACGCACTTTCGTTGTTTGGCAGCCAGCACTGCGCACTGTTTCCTTTTTTTTCGCTTGGTTGCTTGTTTGTTTCTCTTATATTTTTATAGCCTACGTGCGGGCTTTTCTTCTGCGTTCGAATAAAGCGACAGTCTGCATAGAGGCTCACACGACATAGAATCCACTAAAACTTAAATAATCCGAAATTTTGGGCAAAGGAAGGTTGAGCGAATAGTGGAAGAACAGCATCCCGCGCTTTGTCGCTATAGAGCCCGCTCACACGTTGAAGGTATCCCTGGGGCAATTTATTATTTCCCGGGAGCACCTACAGCACTCGGCGCGTGTGGCGCCTCCAATATGCAAGCTTCGGAATTCCAAAAACAGCCACTCCCTCAATTCTTTCCTTTCATTTTCGTTTCCTCTTTCGCTCTTTTTCTTTCTAAACGGTGCTATACGAGATTGCCTGACGAAGCCGCCGTTTCATCTGTCATTCCAACTGTGCCTTCTTTCTTAGCTCTTCGCTCTACCTCCTCTCTCCCGCGCCCTACACCGCTTTGTTGGCTCGTAGCTTGTCCTTGCAAAGGGATGTAGTCCCAGCTTGCGCAAGGACTAAGTGATTCCCCTGACTGCTCCCTAGGGAAAAGTAGTCTTTCTTTTTTCTTCGCTTTCTCTTTCTTCTCTTCTCTTTTCTTCCTTCTTCTGTACGTGCGTACTCTCCCGTCGGCAATGAACAGCCTTTTCATGTCTCGGTTTCCTGGTATGAGCACAGAGCCATCTCGTCTATTACAATTCGCAGGCTACAGCTAAGCATGGGCCGCTTTCTTTTACTCGATGGACATCCATTCTAGAAGCTTCTGCCGCACCGTTTAGGCTGCTGCTTAGGTTGTTCGTGGAATGCGGCTGGTTACTTTTGCACATATGTCGTATTTCCTCTGCTTTCGTCGTGAGAGCCTATCTGCGGTTGCGAACTACGTACTTCTTTTGCCCTTAATGCGTATACAGATTTCCCCGTCCTGGTCTACTGTTTCTCGTTCTATATATATATATATATATATATATATATATATATATATATATATATATATATATATATATATATGGTCCGTCTTGCTTCGCGAGCCCTTTCGGATAGTGTTATTCTCCGCAGCGGCCATTAATGTCGATGTTGTGCGCTTTCAGGTCCACTTTAATTTATTTACCTTCGGCGGTCCTTAAGCCTCCTTCATATGCATTGCTTGCTCGAAATCAATATTCTTTCCGACCACTTTCTTCTCTCTTTTTTGGCGAATGCGGATGCGAACAACGAACTCACCGCCCCAGTTCGTGATATTTCTGGTGTACACAGAAATGTACCGTCTTTGCCAAAAGTAACCGGACTGCATGCGTTGCTTCTGACTCGTATAGTTGAGTTGTTACGGTATCCCTAAAGATGAAAAGGTCTCGGATGGTGAGGACAAGGTTTCCTCTTACCCGGCACTCTAAACAGAAAGGACTAAAAAGGGAGTAAGCTGTGCTGTAGCGCACTCCCTTTTATTTAAGTGGGTGCGCTAGAGGACAGCCTACACCTTTTTCACTCCCATGTATTTGTACTCGTGTTTTGAGTGTACAGAGATTTAGTTTGCGGGGTGGCATAGGTGCTCAACTATACGACTGAAAAGCAAAACCAGGCAGCCTGGTCACTTTTGGCAAAGAAGGCAGATCATTTATGCATGTGCACCGCTGTTTTATATCTTGTGTTTTTTCTTAAGTGAAATATTATATTCACAGAAAGGCCTTACTAAGATTTTTATCCATTTTCTTCGTTCCTGAATTTCCTATCACTGGCCACGCTGTTTTGTATATTTCGTTCTGTGTCGTGGCGGTTGCTGCAGTGGACTTTTCGCCGATTGTAGCACTCGCTTTCATACTGCAGAGCATCCCCATAGTGGCGCTGCTTGCAAGCACAGCGTGACACAACAAAGCAGCGCCCAAGGCAATACAAAAACGCAACTCAATAAAAAGAAAAACAACCAGACCGACGTGGCGGCGTGACGCAAGGCAAGCTACGAGAGCTCAGAAAAGTACATGTTGCAGATACATTATTCACGAAGCTATATAAACAATGTAGCGGTACAAGTGACTAGCAAACTCGTTTATCACAGCAGCGTACACACACGCGCGCGACCTTGTCAGGAGCCCTACGTTCAGTGCACGCTATTATGTTATGAAAGTGTTTATTGTCTGCACCCTGAGCGTTTATGCGAAAACAGGCAGCGAGAATGAAACGCGTGTTAGTCAGGGCTCAGTGAGACGTGTTCTCTTTATTCTATAGTTGTGCGCCTTCCGCTGCCACACTGGTTACACTTTGCCAACTCGCGCAAGAGAAGCCTTTGACTACTACCTTTTGCCACTGATGTCAGATGTGCAAACGCTTGTCACTGAGAAAGAAAAAAAAAGGACAAAATGAAAGCAGATATGAATCAGTAAATAAGTCGTCTCTGAATGATTTCTGAACATTGCCTTCCTACGCATTTTGACCAAGATGGGATTATTTATCAGCGTAGCGTTGTGGAGCTTTAGAACGATCGTTATTAAACACTATGACGTGACAAAAGTATCGTCTCCTTGTTTCGGTCACAAAGACGTAATTAGGTCGTCCTAGTATAAAAGAGTACAATATGTAATGGCCCGCGGAGTGGCGTGTCCGGCGGTTCTTGTTACACGTGCGGCTACGCGACCAACGGTATACGACTAACCCAGAGAGGAGCAAAGTTAGCTGCTGCTGCTGCCATTCGTGGGGCATCCTACAGCTATGGTTTCAGCTACCCTTATTTTGCTCAAAACAGAAACGCGTCCCGCACATACACATGTCTAAGCTTCTGGCATGCGCCATGTATCATGAGCCTTCTGATGCCGATATACATGAATTGCCGAGAATCGTTTCTTCAAGCTTCAAGCTTTCGGTCACACAAAACATAGCTCGATGTTCCGACGACTTGAACAGTGCGTTGCTACAAAACAGTTGCTTTGTCCCTGTAGTAGATGGTTTCGCTTTCGGTCACACAAAACACAGCTCGATGTTCCGACGACTTGAACAGTGCGTTGCTACAAAACAGTTGCTTTGTCCCTGTAGTAGATGGTTTCGCTTTCGGTCACACAAAACATAGCTCGATGTTCCGACGACTTGAACAGTGCGTTGTTACAAAACAGTTGCTTTGTCCCTGTAGTAGATGGTTTCGCTTTCGGTCACACAAAACACAGCTCGATGTTCCGACGACTTGAACAGTGCGTTGTTACAAAACAGTTGCTTTGTCCCTGTAGTAGATGGTTTCGCTTTCGGTCACACAAAACACAGCTTGATGTTCCGACGACTTGAACAGTGCGTTGTTACAAAACAGTTGATTTGTCCCTGTAGCAGATGGTTTCGCTTTCGGTCACACAAAACATAGCTCGATGTTCCGACGACTTGAACAGTGCGTTGTTACAAAACAGTTGCTTTGTCCCTGTAGTAGATGGTTTCGCTTTCGGTCACACAAAACACAGCTCGATGTTCCGACGACTTGAACAGTGCGTTGCTACAAAACAGTTGCTTTGTCCCTGTAGTAGATGGTTTCGCTTTCGGTCACACAAAACACAGCTCGATGTTCCGACGACTTGAACAGTGCGTTGCTACAAAACAGTTGCTTTGTCCCTGTAGTAGATGGTTTCGCTTTCGGTCACACAAAACACACCTCGATGTTCCGACGACTTGAACAGTGCGTTGTTACAAAACAGTTGCTTTGTCCCTGTAGTAGATGGTTTCGCTTTCGGTCACACAAAACATAGCTCGATGTTCCGACGACTTGAACAGTGCGTTGCTACAAAACAGTTGCTTTGTCCCTGTAGTAGATGGTTTCGCTTTCGGTCACACAAAACACAGCTCGATGTTCCGACGACTTGAACAGTGCGTTGCTACAAAACAGTTGCTTTGTCCCTGTAGTAGATGGTTTCGCTTTCGGTCACACAAAACACAGCTCGATGTTCCGACGACTTGAACAGTGCGTTGTTACAAAACAGTTGCTTTGTCCCTGTAGTAGATGGTTTCGCTTTCGGTCACACAAAACACAGCTCGATGTTCCGACGACTTGAACAGTGCGTTGTTACAAAACAGTTGCTTTGTCCCTGTAGTAGATGGTTTCGCTTTCGGTCACACAAAACACAGCTTGATGTTCCGACGACTTGAACAGTGCGTTGTTACAAAACAGTTGATTTGTCCCTGTAGCAGATGGTTTCGCTTTCGGTCACACAAAACATAGCTCGATGTTCCGACGACTTGAACAGTGCGTTGTTACAAAACTGTTGCTTTGTCCCTGTAGTAGATGGTTTCGCTTTCGGTCACACAAAACATAGCTCGATGTTCCGACGACTTGAACAGTGCGTTGTTACAAAACAGTTGCTTTGTCCCTGTAGTAGATGGTTTCGCTTTCGGTCACACAAAACATAGCTCGATGTTCCGACGACTTGAACAGTGCGTTGTTAAAAAACAGTTGCTTTGTCCCTGTAGTAGATGGTTTCGCTTTCGGTCACACAAAACATAGCTCGATGTTCCGACGACTTGAACAGTGCGTTGCTACAAAACAGTTGCTTTGTCCCTGTAGTAGATGGTTTCGCTTTCGGTCACACAAAACATAGCTCGATGTTCCGACGACTTGAACAGTGCGTTGTTACAAAACAGTTGCTTTGTCCCTGTAGTAGATGGTTTCGCTTTCGGTCACACAAAACACAGCTCGATGTTCCGACGACTTGAACAGTGCGTTGTTACAAAACAGTTGATTTGTCCCTGTAGTAGATGGTTTCGCTTTCGGTCACACAAAACATAGCTCGATGTTCCGACGACTTGAACAGTGCGTTGATACAAAATAGTTGCTTTGTCCCTGTAGTAGATGGTTTCGCTTTCGGTCACACAAAACATAGCTCGATGTTCCGACGACTTGAACAGTGCGTTGTTACAAAACAGTTGATTTGTCCCTGTAGTAGATGGTTTCGCTTGGGAGGTACTCCATCTTCGTTTTTGCAACGAATGTTTTTCGTTCATTCAAATTCTCATTTTGTTTCTTGAATTCCTTTCTATGCACTTGCGCTACTTTTATTTCATTTCAATCCTCTCCGAAGTGAACATTAATCCTGAAGCAAGCTCTCTCAACTTTATATGTGCATTTTTTATTTATCTGAGAAGGCACTTACATTGATAAGACCCGATCTTAATCACAATATTGTTGTCAGTGGTTCCTTATACTACTGCGAGAATAATATTATCATCTCTTATTTTCAGGCGATGTTCGGGATAGCAAAAACCTCACTTGGGCTGCGGCAGAAGATGATCACAGGTGTTCAAGTCAACCAGCTCACAAGTGAGTGTAATTACTGTCATCCGTGTCGTTATTCGGTTTGGGTCGTATATTTCATTACAATTAATCCTACGCGCGTTGCCCTTGCCTCAGACATGTCAGTGAATTGAATACTGCCTTTCAGTTAAGGCGCCATTTATTATTTATTTTCTCGTTTTTAAAACAGCGCTGCTATATTTTAATTTCAATTGAGAACTCTTCTTTGGCCCCGGCCATAATGATCTTGAAATTGAACAAAGTGTATAAACCAAGACAACGGGACAGGATGTGCCCTCCTTGAGCTTGTCTCCTTTGCGCCGTCCTTAGAATCGATTTCAGCTATCAACCAACTAGTCTAAACCAAAGTACTACTTGTATTGATCAGGCTGTTCGAAAACATTTCGTCAATTACGATACAACCTAGCCTCTTCCAATTTGTTTCGCTCAATGGAATTGCCGCAGTCAGTGAATATCGAGAGAGCCGCTTCTTCCCCGCAACGATCCGAATAAAGTGTTACCCACTTCTCTTGGAGGACGCCGCCAGATTATCGACACGGCGCGGTGATCCGTCTGCGAGAGAACGAAAGGGACGAGAGGTTCTGGCCCCGGAGGCAAGCCCCTCCTTTATTATTTCCTCTCCTTTATTTTATGTATACGCTTGACACCAGTTATATTAATGGCAATACATCGTCCACTTTTGTGGGGCAATCGCTGAGCTGCTTTCCCTCTCTACATACATTGAAGCGATAACAAACGTTTCGACGTCCGGGTCGTCAATAAAAACGTCTTGTTCCTCCTTTGTATATATGTGTGTGTGTATTTTTGTGCGGCGCTGTTTTCGCCTTTGAGCCGTCTTCAGTCAGCCACGGTGCATCCCCCCCCCCCCCCCTCTGTCTCCATTCCCCCGTCGTGATAGCACTTATGCTCCTTCCTTCCTATTTAGCCAGAAGGCGGCCTTTCGACGCGTATAGCGAATCACGAAGGATGGCGCCTGATGATTGGTTGCGACGCCCTGGATGTATTGAACGTGGAACGCCGTGCGCTCCTATCTTTCAACTCTCCTGCTTTCAGCACGTGGCAGCGATTGTGGTTCGGCTTGAGCCAGTGGGCAGGCCCGTGCACTTTCCCTTTCGTTCTTGCTGTCAACAACAGCAAGCAAGCAAGCAAGCAAGCAAGCAAGCAACGCCATGCAGTGTACGGAGACTTTCCCTGACTGAAGAGGCCCATCGATGTTCCAGAGCCGACCCTTATTGCACGTACATACACGCGTGGAATCCTGTCCGGCCTGGCGGCGATCTTTTGTCACTCCGCTAGGGGGAGCATTTGTTGCACGAGTTGAACGGGACCGACACAAAAGTGACCATCCGCTCTTTATTGGAAATCTTTGCCTCCCTTTTTCATTAGTGTACCTTTTTACGGCTGTGGTTTGTATATAGGGCCCTTCGATTTCGGGTTTTATTTTTTCTAGAAAATCGACCAATGTTTAAAATTTAAATTTGGGTAGAAATCTGGTTATGCTAAAAAATTTCCATAAACCGGGATTTTCGGGGTTTTGCAGCAAGATACAATTTACTATAGGTGCTCGTTTTAGTGCGGGATGTAAAATCACCAATTTTTGTTCAGTATTTAACAAACATGGAAGTGACAAGTTGCGAAGAAAAAACTGTTCACCAGATTACATTTCTTTTTTCTCGCTACTACAATTATTTCGTCGCTTAAACTGTGAGTCTCTTGCCGAGGACTTCGCGTGTTTTCAAGACCTACCTGCCTTGCAACCTGCGAAAACAGTCATTAAACATCATGGAGGCTGTTATAGACGCGCAATAGCCCTTGACCAGGACGTCGTTTGCGTGGAAAGCGCCTGATACACTATTCTGAACAAATGCCTGATCAGTGCCCGTGTTTTGGTCTCTCGCTTCTGAAAGTAACTTTTTTAACATGTTATTGCGAAAGTTAACCAAGCTGAAAGCGCGACAGCCCTCATTCGGAGAGCACACAAAAACCAGGTCACACCAGCACTATAGCTTCAACGTCGCCGTCATCGCCAGCACCGCGACAGTCCAACGCCCTTGTCGTCTCGCAACTGCGTACCGTAACAATATCCTCAAATTAAGCCACGTCATGAATAACAAGCTTTAAGAGAGATTTAAGACCACTAGTTGAGTGAACACTCCTCCGGAATAAGCACAGAATATCCGCTAATTTCCGTGCGGTATCTTCAGCTTTGTTCAGCAAAATGTACAGGTGTGGTCAGAAGTTGCCAGGCCACAGGGTCTGCTTTAATTGAAGCGTTATAGTCAAGCCCTTAACACGCTATGAATCTAACAAGGTTTTGAAAGGCGAGAGTGATGCTTCTCCTACTTCGTACAGATATATTCAGCTTCGAGGGCGACGTAAATGTCCAGCCACATGACTCTAAAACAGACACTGTGGCCTGGAAACTTTTGAACAACCCTGTACTTTCTCTATGCCCTTTCATATGTACTTATATTATACTTATATCTTAACGAGCCCCTCATTTCCTTGCTTTTGTGTGCTCTCTATAAGGGACATTTTCGGAGAAAAATCGGGTTTAACTTGAGTTTTAAGAAATTCGTTCGGGATGCAAGAATCGGGTGAAATCGAGCTTTACCCGAAAACGTATATAGGAGAATATGAGTACAAAGCAGGTCTCTGAGGCAATAATAATTAATAATTGGTTTTTAGGGGAAAGGAAATGGCGCAATATCTGTCTCATATATCCTTGGACACCTGAACCGCGCCGTAAGGGAAGGGATAAATGTGGGAATGAAAGAAGAAAGGATGAGAGAGGTGTCGTAGTGGAGGGCTCCGGATTAATTTCGACCACCTGGGGATCTTTAACGTGCACTGACATCGCACAGCACACGGGCGCCATAGCGTTTTTCCTCCATAAAAACGCAGCCGCCACGGTCGGGTTCGAACCCGGGAACTCCGTATCAGTAGTCGAGCGCCTTAACCACTGAGCCACCACGGCGGGTCCTCTGAGGCAACGTACGAAGCTGGAAGCAAGGTGCAGGAAAGGTTATAAGCTTCTGTCGCGCTGTAATAAGTGTGTAAACTGTGCGCTTCTGTGTGCAACTATCGCCGTACTGTGCATTGTCGATACTAAAGTAGCCCCTGGGATCCCGGTTGTTGAAAAGAAAAGTTTTCAAGCTCGCTTTGGCGCTTGGGCATGAAGCCCTTCAGACTCGGAGCGTACATTGCTGGGCTAGTTGGTTCATAATGTTGTCAGGGTGGAACCAGCGGAACACAGACGCAGGACAAAAGGAGGTACACACACCACACCGCTGGTGTGGTGTGTGGTGTGTGTACCTCCTTTTCTTGTCCTGCGTCTGTGTTCCGCTGGTTCCACCCTTCAGACTCGGTTTTAAAAAAATACTGTTTATCACCACGCGTTACTACAGGAATATCCTCGCAGGTATTTCGCGAAAGAAAATGAAAATGTTTCAGGTTCGCGTTAAAACTGCGTAAAGAGTGCATACTGCCCGAATTTGCGAACGTACTCTCCGAGCCACACTGAATCGAGTCTGTGGCGAAATCGCGAAGATGTGACTCAGTGCGGTTGTAGCCAGGCGCACAAGGTTTATTACCATTCGATTTGCTTGCGCGCAGCTGACAGAAGTTCCAAAGCGTCAGAGAGGCTTGGAGACGAGCCACTTCAATCTCCTCAGTCTATTTTCAAGTACGAAAGCGGCAAATAACAAAATGCGTCTTATGCGCAGAAAGAAAAAAAAACAAGCATGGTTTCAAATAAGGAAAGAAAACGTTCAAAGTATGGGCCTTAAAAAAGAAGACGGGAAGTCGACATTTCGCCTTTCCGCACCAACTGCTTCCCGCGCCAAAAACCTCCAATGCAAGGTCTACGGTCAGCTTTATTGTGTTTTTTTTCTTTGTTTTTCTCTCTCGCTTTTTCGACCGTTCTGGCGCAGGGCTTTTCCTGCTCACTCTTGAGCACCGGTTGTTGAAGGGAAATAGGAAGCCGGAGGCAAGGAAAAGAAAAGACGAAATAGAAGCACCCGCTAGTTCTTCGTTTCTGTTCTAGTCGCCTATTGCTCCCCCGTCCTCTTACCTATTTACCTACTCACTTACGCGCAGGCACGCTGCATTCTTTTGTCGCGCAGTACGTATCGTTCTTTTTAGCTGTTTTTTTTTCCACAGGAACGCCAGGCAAGATTGGTTGCGCAAATGTGATAACGCAGCAAAACTGAGCACAGTGCGCGTCTGTCCTGGAACAAGCGCTCGATAGCGAAAAAAAGTACTACGAAGTAGGCTTACTCTTCACTCTCTCTGGCAGGAAAGAGGCCGACGAAAAGCGAGCACTCAGCAAAAGGGAGATATACTGAAAGAACCAGATTGGGCATGGTATGGAGAGAAAGATAAGCGAGTCAGAAGCTTCATCCCGAGCGCGAAGTTGGCGGCGCGAAAACTCCGGAAAAGCCCGGCAGGCGGGTTGTACAGAGGCGAGGCGACGACTTACGCACGCACAAACTCACGCACAGAAACACGCACGCGCACACATTGAGAAAGAAAAACACGCAGGCACTCACAAAAAAAAAAACACGCAGTCACACAGACCAGTCCTCATGTATAGGCCGCCGCAGGGGAACCGTGAATCCACGAAGGATAGAACGCTGGGATTGTTTAGAAATGATTCTGAACTTAACTGCAAAAGGGAGGATTGTTGTGCCAGTTGGTTCATGATTCAGCACAGCTGTGTGTGTCGCTTCTCTCTCTCTCTTGTCCCGTTTTTTGCGCCGTTTCCAGTCTTGATTCTGAACTCCGCGCTGAAGCGACGGTGTGAGTAAAAAAGTGCTGTGCCGACTTGGCGCGGAGCTACACGTTAACGTTACGCACTAGTGAGCTTCGGTTGCCAGGTTACCGTCTTTTTTATATAATTCCTTTCTGTTTCCTTGGCTCCGTTCCCAGCTGCGGGACTCGATCGAGTCGCTCGAGGAGGAGAGCAAGTTATAGCTCCTCCCTGCATCCACCCTCTGCTCGTGCTTGAGCGTGTTCAGTTTCGTCGTCACCGGTGTCACTGTCGTGGCGAGAGGACGACGGATGGAGTGCGCGCGGAAAGAGAACGGAAGGCGCCGAAGTGGAAAGCGGTTTGCGCCAGCTTGCGCACGGCGCAAAGACACATAAAAAGAGAAAAAAAGAACTTTCTCTTTTTTTTCTTTCTTTGCTCCCGCGCGCGTACTGGATTCATTCACCGTGTGAGTGCGGCTTGGGCGAAGCAAGCCTGTGTTTTTATTTTACCTTTTTCGTTTTTTTTAAAATAATGGCGAAATGGAATGGATCCGTCACACCGTATCTAGGCTGGATCGTGAGAGTAGTAAATAAAGTATTTGAGGTCGCATTGCGGGTTTAAAAAAAAATGGAAGGAATGAATGCAAGTGTATGGGGTGAGCTGACGGCTGTGCCGCTCGTGGAGTGTTCTTTTAGGCTGTCGTTTTCGAACACTGAATTAAACCGAAGGCATTGGTGGCTGTGGGGGACAGTTGTAAAGAAACGGAAGATACAGAAAACATGGGCCAATCTTGCGCATGCAGGTGGCGTAAAACAAACGCGATTTGCTTTCAAGGGGCAGCAAACTCTGCAAATAAGGAGAAAAAACAAAACAAGGGACACAACTGGATATTTGAACCAACCCATGATGTTCAAAACAGTCAGTATTTAATCATGAAGGTAGAAACACCTTTCAACACATATAATAAGTGCAAACATCCTTAAACACATATAATGGTCCGCTTAATTGTGCATTATGTCTTTAAAAATCAAATACTCATGTATGCCTTTTTGTGCACGAAAACAAGATCACCTCAAGCAGGAACGCGGCGACGAAAGCGCTGTCTGTAACCGTTTTCAATCTTTCAATAGTGTTCAATCCCTTTCAAGCATTTCGAAGCGCATTCAAAACGCAGCCTCACCATTTTCCAATCTTTTCCTCTTCAAAGACATACATAGTAGAGAGATCTACGTAACATATGAACAGCACGTTCACGTCGGCTGGCTGGCTTGCATGGGTAACGGAGACGACGGATATTGTGTATAGCTGGTCGCATACTCTAAACCCTCGATATAATGCTACACTCGCGATATTCTCAGAAGAACCAGCTGCAGGCTTCACCTCCCTCCAGGAAGAACTTCGAACAGGAACTAGAAGAAACTGTCGCTGCAGCCAAATCGGGGTGTCCTTCTCTCGGGAAGCGTTGCTCGCTTTCGCTGAGTCTGTTCCCGCTGTGCGGGCCAACCTCGGCGCTCGCGAATTCCGCACGCTCGCTCGCGTCCGCCGACGGCGCGTGCATTCCAATGGAGCTGGACTGCGGTAGCAGCTGAGCTCACGCACACGAACCCAAGAACGATGAAAGAAAGAAAGAAGGAAGGAAAGAAAGAAAAAAAAAAGAAAGAAAGAAAGAGAAAGAAAAGAAGAGAAGAGAAAGAAGGAAAGAAAGAAAGCGAAAGAAGGAAAGAAAGAAAGCAAGAAAGATAGAAAGAGAAGAAAACAAAAAGAAAGAAAGAAAGGAACAAAAACCAAGGTAGAAGGAAAGAAAAACAGAGAGAAAGAAAAACAAAAAGGAAGGAAGGAATCAAATAAAGGAACAAAGAGAGAATGAAAGAGAGGAAAGAGAGGAAGGAAGGAAGGAAGAAAGGAAGAAAGCAAGAAAACAAAAAGAAAGAAACAAACAAAGGTAGAAGGAAAGAAAAAAGGAGAAAAGAAAAACAAAGAAGGAAGGAAGGAATCAAATAAGGAACAAAGAGGAAGGAAGGAAGAAGGAAAGAGAGGAAGGAAGGAAGGAAGGAAGGAAGGAAGGAAGGAAGGAAGGAAGGAAGGAAGGAAGGAAGGAAGGAAGGAAGGAAGGAAGGGGATAAAGAAGGAAAGGTGGAAAGAACGAAGGTAATAAGGAAAGAGAGAGAGCGAGACAAACAAAAAAGAAGGAAAAAAGTAAGGAAGGACGAAACAAAAGAATAAGTCAGGCCTAGCAGACTTCATGTTTGGTGGAGATTCCAGTGAAATACGCCGCAAAGTAGCAGAGGCGAGAGAGAGGGAGTGTGTGGTGATTAATGAAGTCAGCCTTATCTCGCAGGGCTCCTTGGTTCCTTTTCTTTTTCTTTATTTTTTTCTGTGTCTGAACACACGCAGGGAACAAAAATTCTGCAGCAGCGTTTGGCGCATTCTAAATTGGCTGCCCGCACGCTACCGCTTGCGGGCGTCAGTGAAAAACGCGCGCACATACAAATTGTAGTCGTCCTGCACTGCACAATGTCTGGGCAGAAAAAAGTAACAAGTATGGTTCAGAATCATTTGATACAAGTGACATTGTTCGGCTCAGTAGGAGCGCTGGTTATGTCAGTATGGAAGGCCCAAGAGCGGTGTAGCAGCTCGGCCGTTTTTCGTCTCGATAGATGAAAAAAAACACTATAAAAAGGCAGTAGTGTAGTTGAACAAATCTCAGAAGGCGTTTTCTTCGGTTCTCATCACCATAACCTAGCGGACCTATTGGCCGGCCTGCTGTTAACTCTTTCCCTTTTTCCTTTTTCTTCCTGCTTGTTTCGAGGGAGAAATGTGCCTGGCGTTCAAAACCCGGCGTCACCTCGCCTCGTCGCCAGCGGCCTGTGTCTCCTGTTCGGTAGAAGAGGTCGTTGCTGACAGCGACATCTGTCGCCCGCGTGCCTCGGAGGGGTGCTGCTCCCGTCTCCCATCGTCTCGACCCCTTTTGCTCCTCTTTTTCCTTCATGCTTCACGTGAAGTCCGGCGCCGCAAGGCTCCACCTCTGCGCCTCGGGCTGTGGGGTTCGGGAGCTGCTGCCCCTGGTTTCCTTTTGTGTACGGTATACCGCTCTGCTGTACTAGCGAATGCGCTTGCAGTTCTCGTGTTGCGAAGCCGCTGCTTCAGCCGCCTGGGAGAAGACGCCATTACGTAATCAGCGGCTGTGAAAGATCGAAACTCCTTGCAGGCATTTTATGCAATCGAGCGCTGTTTGTAGCGATCTCTATGATAAACCCTGGCCCGCTGTGGCTTCAGATTGATCTCCTGGCTGATCTGCCAGCAACGGTCTCAAACGCCCGCTCCTCTTAGGGCTCTCAACACCATGCATGGTTCACTAAGGAAGCAGAATACTACCGGCAATTTTACTTGTATTTTATCTTTGCAATGAACTTTTGACAGCATGCGTGCCGTACTGAAAAGGGCATGAATCTAATTGTTTCTGGGTGTTATTTTACTCTCGAGTTCTTTATATTTATTTTGAGTATTTTTTGTTACCTCAGGGGTCTTAAGAGTGCCTGGAACATCAAAACCCGGTCTGATGTTTCAATAAACATGCGTATGGTTTATGAGCGATAATAATAAAAATAATGATACTAATAATGACTAGCGATGATAATGTAATTGGAACAAGAAGAAATACTTTTTGTGTGCGCTTAAGAAGATCTGAACGCGGACACATTCGCATCAAGCCTCGCCCATGAGAGACTAATATAAGCTGCAGGGGAAAGCTGGAGGCAGACAGAGCACCTCGGGATTTATCCCGAGTTGAGGTTTGGTACGTGAATCTTCTGCTCATCAGTTTTTAGCCTGCATGACCTGCGAGTCGAAGCCTTTGGTTAATTCTGGTAAGAAGTTCAGCCGTGCGGAGTACCGAAATTTTGTCCTAAGCAAAAATAAAAATAAAAACAATACTAAGCAATATAAACTGGCCTGTGCCGTCGCCTAACAGAGCACTCCGAACAGAGAGGAGTCCGCAATCGTCAAAACATCACGACTCCTTTCTCGCCTCGCTAGTGTTAAATCTCGAGACATAGAGCTGTCCTCCTGGGCTATGTGCAAGTTATATATACTTGTGCTTGCATATACTATGTGTGGTATATAGTTGTGTTGCATATAGGGCGGCATACACATATGTGCGGCTGCATATATAGGGGGCTATATATCCGAGCACACCGACTTATAAATATGAGGCAACAGTGTAAACACAGCTAGGCCTCCTGAAGTGTCCTGGACGAGCACACGTATACGCATTGCAAAGAGAGGATAAATATTTGCTTTCCGCGGAGTAACACTTCGCGCCGCCGCTTCTGCTCCCCCCCCCTCTCTCTCTCTCTCCAAATGATATACGCGGCCGCTCTTGATCACACTCGCGCGAGAATATGCGTGATTTCAAATCAACAACAGTCCGTAAACAGCGAACCAGCCTTTTCTTGCAGGCGAGTACGGCAAGATTTCACTTTTCAGTAATTTATTTTTCTTCACTGTGTCCCACGCATACGTTCCCTCAACCATCCTTTTATTGCCTTTCTGCACTTACTTTCTATTCAGCCGTAGACGCTTTGTTTAAGCCTGTCTTCGTTCGACATTATCTTCATATTGAAGCCGCCTTTACGCACTGTTCGCGGTGCAGCTTCTATTAAATATATGCAGTGAAGACTTTCCCTTCTCCGGGGCTTTATTCACACTTTGTCCCACGGCTCCTGAGAAACACACTTTGAAACGGAAGAAGTGAAAGACGAAATTAAAAAAGAAGGAGAAAATATCGTGAGTAAAAAATTAGACCCGGAAAAATTATAATGCTTCTCCTACGGCACATCTTTGGCTTAATGGAGTTGTTTGCTGTTCGTTTTTCTGTGATCTTCTGCTCTGGAGGCGATAATAAAGATGTAAATAGGGGGATTCGCAGTGTGTGTGTACTCTAGAATAAAATATGGCCGAAGCGAAGAACAAGATTTTGGGAAGAGGCTCGCCTTTGGAGGACTCCGCAGGCGCTTAAAGCGAGGTTGTTTGTCATGTCAATCCCGAATAGATATTTCTCGGGCTTTCTTGCTTTTTATATGTCGCTTTTTAATATATCACTTATAACATTCCTAAATTTCTCAGCAGTGTTCAGCCCCCCCCCCCTCCCGTATCATTTTTTGGCGTCAAGGCTATTACAATGCCCGGTAAAAGCACATAGTTACAAAGACAGCGTTGAATAGCGGATGCATCTTAAAATAAAGGCCTGAAACGGGAACTTTTCCCTGACCATTCACTGCTGATGGTGTCTGTTCCAACTGTCTGCCTCCAACTGATCACGAAAAATTGAATTTGTGGGAATGGAAAAAGATCTGTAACAAAGGCGCACGAAAACAACGTGAGGGATATTTGTGGGTATTTTTCGAGTCTTTTTGTTATTATTTTATTATTATTTCGACATTTTTTTGTGTATGCCTCAGATAACACTTCGTAGTAAGCATTTCGTCAGCTCACGATCCAAAAGGAAAAAGAATTGAAGCAAAGGATCGTCCACAACTTTGAAAAAGAAAACAGACGCAGGTTCGTCGCAGTTCTGCCGAACATTAATGCTGAGCAAAAGCTGCTTTTCTGCAGCTCTTTCTGCAATTGTTTACACATGTCGTTCTGGAATTTTTTCTGCAATTTTTACACATTTCTTTCGGCAATTCTTTACTTTTATTTGGGTTGTTTTTATTTTTGCTCGTTATTTCTTTTATTTTTCTTTTCTTAATTTTATCCCATTGTTTTATTTTTATTTATTTCTTGTTTTTCGTTTGTTTGATTCCTTTTTATTTTCAATTTTTATTTAATTTCATTATATTATTTCTTTTGGTTGCAGTTTTCATTTTTATTTTATAACTTTTATTTTGTGCTCCGCTGCTTCCCAAGGTTGTATTGCATACCGACAAGGCCTTGAAGAACGGGAGCAATAGCGCTTTCGCTCTAAAACAATAACCGTCGATGTCTCCCACGCCTGCTATGTTGTTACATATGTCGCCCTACTCTCCTCCTGCTGCGATTTTTTTATGTGCATATGTTCCCACAGCTTAGAAACTGTAGCCACTGCCGGCGCAAGAAAAAAAATTCATCGCGTTCACGTTGTGTTTTGACGTCATACTTACTCTGAAATCCGAACCGCCCTCTCCCTCACCTTATCCATGCTTCCTTGAGATAATAATAATAATAATAATTGGTCTTTGGGGGGAAAGGAAATGGCACAGCAGTACCTGTCTCATGTATCGTTGGACACCTGAACCGCGCCGTAAGGGAAGGGATAAAGGAGGGAGTGAAAGAAGAAAGGAAGCAGAGGTGCCGTAGTGGAGGGCTCCGGAATAATTTCGACCACCTGGGGATCTTTAACGTGCACTGACATCGCACAGCCCACGGGCGCCTTAGCGTTTTTCCTCCATAAAAACGCAGCCGCCGCGGTCGGGTTCGAACGCGGGAACTCCGGATCAGTAGCCGAGCGCTCATGACCATCTGAGCCACCGCGGCGGGGCGAAAAATTGTCCCTGTTTTAGTTTTTGTTGTTTTCTTCAGCGCATCTGGTTTTTTTTCTTATTTTTCGTTCCATCAGTGGCGATATGTCATATCTCGCTTGATCGATCACACGCGCTTGAAGTTGCCGAAACGAGCTCGCATCCCCTAAAAAGAATAAATAGAAACGAAAACACCAGGAAAACAAAACATTCCCCAGGCAGCGGGAAAAGGGCGGATCTCCAGTGGCGGAGATCAAATTCCGTTCCGTTCTGCCGCAACACCGAAAAGGCTCCCCTCTCGCCATGTTTTGTAGCTTCACCTAAGGACCCGGCCCGTCAAGTGGTGAAGTATGCTGAGCGAATGGTCTTCGCGGAGATCAAGGACGGGAAAGATAATAAAATAAATAATTAAAAGCAGCAGCAGTTGCGAGCGAGAAAATTGCTTTCTTCGTAGCGGAGCGACATGCAGAGATGAAGTGAAGCGGAGATGACTGTAATGCGATCGTACGAGGAAGAGACTTTTCTCAGTAACATGCTATGGCATGAGAACCGAAATAACGTACCTCATCGGCCTGGATGGTGGGGAATTATACAGAGCACTAGGAAGGTCGCCCAGTAGGCTAAACAAACTGACGTTTGGTTATAACTTATAAGCATTGCGCAGGTGTGTGGAAACGCCTGAGCAGTATAGAAGTGAACGCGCGCAAGAGGGTAAACAGCTTTTTCTTTGTGTGTGTGTGTGTGTGTGTGTGTGTGTGTGTGTGTGTGTGTGTGTGTGTGTGTGTGTGTGTGTGTGTGTGTGTGTGTGTGTGTGTGTGTGTGTGTGTGTGTGGTGTGTGTGTGTGTGTGTGTGTGTGTGTGTGTGTGTGTGTGTGTGTGTGGTGGTGGTGTGTGTGGTGTGTGGTGTGTGTGTGTGTGTGTGTGTGTGTGTGTGTGTGTGTGTGTGTGTGTGTGTGTGTGTGTGTGTGTGTGGGTGGTGGTGTGTGGTGGGTGTGTGTGTGTGGTGTGGTTCTTGCATAACTTCTCCCTTGGATGACGTTTGGGGTGTCACTCAGTTTCGGTGGGTTTTTCCGGTGTCTAGAGCGTCGTACTTCTAGTTAAGAGTAACAAGATCAAGAGACCAGTGTAAACTGTCCCTGAGAGAGAAAGTAATTTTTGAAGGGAACTGGGATGGCCTGTAAAATGGCTTCGTGTGCCTTTTTTTAATCATTATACTGCTTCTTTTTCTTTCTCCACGAACTGTCGGTCTTAGGAACTCGTAAATAACGAGTTTGTTTGTGTATTCCTGGCGGCGTACTTCGCCTGGCTGTGGCTGCACATTCTACGCTTCCGCGCGAAGACGTTTTATGTGCTTTCCCGCAACGGGGATTAAGGAAAGGGGAAGAAAATAAGAATGCGCAAATAAACAAGAAAGCGTTGATGATTGATGGAATGGAACGAAAGAACAAAGTAGTGCGGCAGAGAAAGAAAGCAGCCTAGCGATTAAAAAGGGGGCAACATTAACGTGTCCAGTACTTGCTGTAGCATGATTGCATGACTTTCGCTGCTACCCGAGGAAAGTGTATACACTGTGTCGCCCCCCTCCCCTCCCCAAATCCCATTTCCCATGTCCCATTTCTACGTATTCATGCGGCCGTCGACGTTGTTCTCCCATGAAGACAGTCCCGGATGCACAACATGGACAGCCGTCGTTGAATCCACGCGATGACGTTTCCGTCGCTCGAACTCCTCCGACCTTTATAAATCTGCATGAAATTTGTCATGATCCTCCCTTTTCACTATCACCTTCTTCCAAGCACTGTGCTGATCTCGTTGTAATCCCCGTATTCTATGGTCGCCCACTCCCGAAGAGTGAAGAGAGAAAGCAAGTGCCTGCAGTATTATTAGAACTCCATGGCTGGGATCACGAGAGGGCGCCCTGCAGACGAGTGCTTACTCGGCAGACGGTGTTGACTTAGCAACTCCCAAAACGAACCCAGCACTGCCCTCACTACTGCCGACTGGATAGCTAGAAGGCAGGCAGTGAAACGACACACTGCACGGCCCTGTTCTGTATCTATAGGCTGATTGGATAAGGAAGGCCACAGGGTTCAGGTTTTCCTTCATACGACTGTCTGAAACTGCCCAGTCTGGCAGATATGTAGTCTGCAGCCCTTCCTTAACACCTGAGTTCCCGGCTGCCGTGTGAGGCACCGCGTGAGCGATCCCTGCTTTCCACGCGAACTCACGTTCGTGGGATGATGGCGGCCGGTTGGGGCTCGCTGCAGACGACAAATGGCGACATTTTCAGGCAGTGGGGGCCGCTCCGCGCTGGTCTGTGCTTCCATCAAGCGGCAGGCGGCGGTGTGGCAACTTGGCGCTTGCCAGTGACAGGTACGGACCGCGGGCAGAGAGGGATGCGCGTGCCCTGCGCCGTAACGGCCACTTAACTGTGGCCGTCGGAGCGGCGACCCATCATGGTGCGCCCGCAAGGTCGGCGATGCGTGCCGCGATCCAGATGTTTTGAACGCCTCTTTCGTTCATTTCTCTAAGTGTAAGCAGGGCCTGTTGGGCGTCGCGCCTTGCGACACGAATTCCTTATCTCGCTTCCCCGTTTCCTAACCGTATTGTTATTAAACGGCCTCCATTATTACTACTTTCTTCTGTGTTTTCTTTTGTTATCTGCCGCTATTGTTGGGTTATGCTGTTGAAAAATAGACTACTTCATCAGCGGAGTTCCGTATCGTGAAAGCGAATTAATCCATATGACGCCTGAAAGTTGTGGTCACTGTTTCTTCTTATTTGTGCTACTCTGTGCAAGCCACTGTCGAATATAACTACTTTTTAAGCACTCGGATGCAAAAAGAAGAAGAACCTGCTCCTTTTATGGGCATTTAATTGTCAGAAGACGCCTGGTTTACCGGTTTCACTTCCCGCTCGGCCAACGCTTCTTAGGCATACGTGCCGTGATGCGGCCGAGTGGCATAATTACTTTGCCCACATAAGGGCATAATTAGGCATAATTACTTTGCCCACATTTATTGTCATGTATACTTGATAAAATGCCTGGCGTGTTGGGGCCATACATCCGGGCATTGCTTGTGGCATCAAATCTGAGCTTAAAGTGTGCAGCCGATGCTTTAAAACCTTTTGCCTGCGAATCAAACGAGACTTGGAGAAGCGTCCGTCCACAGTGTCAACAACAGCGCGTAAGCCACTTTCTACATATCAAAGGTGGCGTTCATTCAGGGTCCAAGGGAACAATCCTTTGGCTTTAGAGACCCGTGCACAGTGTGCTTGAGATTCGATGTAGAGTGGGCTCCGACCGACGCACAGAATTCGCGCTATTTTCAGTAATGAACGATCATTTTGTACCGTAAATCGACAGTAATATCGATTTCTTCGTGAAAGCGTAGTTCTGTCCTTTATAAGCAGAAACGCCCCGCGGTGGCTCAGTGGTCATGGCGCTCGGCTGCTGACCCGAAAGACGCGGGTTCGATCCCGGCCGCGACGATCGAACTTCGGTGGAGGCGAAATTCTAGAGTCCCGTGTACTGCGCGATGTCAGTGCACGTTAAAGAACCCCAGGTGGTCGAAGTTTCCGGAGCCCTCCACTAAGGCGTCCCTCATAGCCGTAAGTTGCTTTGGGACGTTAAACCCAATAAAACAAAAAAAAAGCTATAAGCAGAAACCGAGAAGATAGTGTCTGCACGACGAGAGCTACTCTGCGATCAATAAGTGTGCTGTTGATCCATTAGCTTCACCGGTATAGCCTGTGTAGGCGATACATACTGTTTGACGTGCTTGGGCATGTTCGCTTTTCAATCAAAGAGCTTCCCTCCCCCCTCTCTTTCTCCCTGTCTCTCTCTCTCTCTGCATGCTGTTCAGCGCCCAAGGATTAGTGCTGCGATATGGATTTCCGACGCCGTGGCCATCACGAAGCCTCGGCGGCGATTAAAAACGGAACAGTTCGCTGCGCCGACCCGTACGGACGGAGCCCTAAATGATCGCGTCCATTACGGCCGCTTATGGCACGCGCATAGATGGCGCATCGCGTATGCGTTGTGCGGCTTTACTGACGATCAGTTCCGCTCCTGTTCTCTCCCCCCCCCGCCCTCCACCCATCTTCAACTCTCCACCCTCTTTGGCATCGATCGACGCGCACAATCGCCTCCTCTTCAGGGCATTCGTGTACGAATCGAGCTGCTTTATCTAGAAATGGGGCGCGTTATCTTCTTACAAGCGCGCGTCCTCAGTATAGCGTTAAGCATAGATATATTGGCGCGTGTCGCTGCGTAATGGTCCGCAATATGTGACAAACAAAAATAAAAAGGACAGCCTGATATAGATTAAGTTCATGGGAATGTAGTTATAAATTAAGCTTTCCCATCTTCTAGATTTCGTCATCGATCAAGAAAAAGCCGGCTGCAAGCCGCAACAGAATCAGCCTGCGATATTCAGCTCTGCATCACTGCGCCTGAACAGCGCCTAGTAATGGGCCCTGTTAGGATGGAGGAGGAGCTGCAAACTTGTGCTGAGCTGAAATCAGCATATGATGCCTTTTTCACTAATTAAACGAAGAAAAGAGAAATAAGCGCTGTGTACTCGTTGCAGCGCCACATACGGCGCACATTCTCCGTACTAGGAGACGCAGAGAGATTATTAAACTAAACTTATTATCTTGGCTCGTTAGAGACAAACCTCGAATCGGCCCGAAAGACGTTGGACGAAAAGATGAGGTACTCCCAAGCTCACACCTGCATCGCCTCCTTTCCCGCGAATCTCGATAATAATAATAATAATAATTGTTTTTTGGGGGGAAAGGAAATGGCGCAGTATCTGTCTCATATATCGTTGGACACCTGAACCGCGCTGTAAGGGAAGGGATAAAGGAGGGAGTGAAAGAAGAAAGGAAAAAGAGGTGCCGTAGTGGAGGGCTCCGGAATAATTTCGACCACCTGGGGATCTTTAACGTGCACTGACATCGCACAGCACACGTTAAAGATCCCCAGGTGGTCGAAATTATTCCGGAGCCCTCCACTACGAATCTCGAGTGAATCCTCTTTTCGCGCTCTCAGGTGCAGCGGAACTCTCATAACAGCCTGCGAAAAACGGACAGAAAATGGCGGCGGCCGCATCAGGCTTTAACCGCCTTTCTCAGGCGGGGCACAACTGCTGGAGCTCCTGGAACGTCGTCTTTCTCTGCTGGGCCTAAATGTGCGACAGTGAAGCGCCAAATTCAGGTGGCCCGAGACGAATGAAGATTGCTGAGAGCAGCTAAACACAACGGCGTCAGTGCCAGCGCATCGTTCCATCATCTTGTGGCGCCACCGTGGAAGCGATGGAGAGGAAGAAAAAAATGGTAGCGCCACGATTACGGACAGCATCAGCGTCGCTTCCCTGTTGACGGAACGCATTGCGCGCTCCTGGAACCCATCGTTTATGTTTGTCGATCAGGGCTGGCGCTCCGGGAGGGCGATTGATTGCGGAAGGTCCCTGCGTTGCTCAGAGGGCTGCGGGACCCGGCTCTCCCCCATCCCCCTCTAAGGATGGGGAACTTCGGGCCATATTAGGCACATAGCGTCACCATCGCCTCCAATGTAGCGCCACTGAGTGACAAAGGCAAGGTATGAAGCCACCGAATGTCCATGTTCGACTATAAGTCAAACAGGAAGAGCGGTCAGTCCGTTTTGTGAGGAAGGGGACAATGACGAATGAAGAGGGGCAGTCAGGTATGCAGAAAAGAAGAAAGGGAAAAACATAATACCACATACAGTTCTATTGCGTTTTAAAGGCTTCCTGGAATCGAGCATGCACTTTTACAAATTTCGCTCACCATTTACGGCGTGGGGTTAGCCGCACCTAAACCTTCAGGCGGGGTCGAGGGAACGAGGTTGCAGTTCTGACTGCGCTGAAAGTGGAAAGAGCCAAGAGCGAATCTTATCGCCAAAGAAACAACACTGGAAGACATCCGTTTGAACTGCGGTATAGGAAAAGTCGTTATCGCTGTTTTCGCAGTGCATACTCCATAGCTATCTATGCAAGCAAAAAATAGCAAAAATTTCTGAGAAATCTAGAAGTCAACCTTTGTGGAATTTAATCGTATGGAATTCCCTACAAGCAGTGTGTTAAAACGAGGGGAGAAAAGCTTAGGTTAGGTTAAGCGAAAACCAAAGCCTTGGGTACTCACACGCTCGGTGGATCCTTGAGCTCACGCCACAAGAGAAGGCAAGAGGGGTATGGAAAAAGGGCCAAAGGAAACGAAGCATTCATGCAACCTTGGTCAAACGTCTTCAGGCCACTCTATGCTTTTCAGCCGCGTAGATGGACATAAGACCTTTCTGACACCAACTAGCGTTGATGTATGTTGTGCTGCTTGTTTCCGGCCTTATGGCATTCGTTAAACTCCCTTTTAGATCATCCCAAACAAAAGTTGTCTGTTGCGTCAAGTGTAGTAAAAATCAACTCGATTCCGGTAAGAAACACCCGATTAGGCCTCAGAGATTCACAAGCGGTGCCTGCGTGCCTTTGTGTTGATTTATCCGCTCTTTGTGTGTCTTTATTTTCGCAGTAGCCTACATGGTGTTATAAAAACTTGTGGCAGGTCTTGCCTCTTTGTAGGCGTTTCTTACAGAAATCCCACCGGAGTGCCACAGCGTTTTGCATGAGCAAGAACAGGCAGGAAACAAGGCCGATTTCCACATTGCCGACATTTTTGGTTCCATCGATTAGGCTCGTCTTCGAAATTCGCTACATTAAGCATATACGTGCCCTTTTTGCTTTCTCTTTTTGCGTCGTATCATTTTTCAAGAGCTATTGTTTTCACGCACCGTTTACCATAACACGGTTACGCATGGGCACACAATGGTCAAAGAAGCACGAACTACAGTCCATTCGGTGCTCTTAAACCAGTCTTGGGCGTCCCTCGCGATCTGCGCATGATCATCGCATAAACTTTTCAGCGCTAGGTCTTGGATCCCCGGAACTATGGGAATGAATTCCAGCGTTTTCTTTTTTTTTCAGAAATGCATTTCGTTATGGTCGGCCGAGTCGCATAATCGGCCACGAAAAAGGGGCTTGGGTAGTAATCTCTCGCCTGGTCTGTCAGAAAAAAAAAAGCCGGGAGCACGATCACTGGCAAAATGCAACCATTTAAAACAGACTTCTCTGGTGGCTCAGAAGCTAAAAAAAAAACGAGGAACGGCACTGAAGAGCAGTTCGGTTCTTGAGCCACTTCAGGGTATTGTGGTTGCTGGGGTCTAGCGTTCCTTAAAGTCAATTTTTCTTTAGTGGTCCTAACTATACAATAAAGAAATATAAGAAAAAGGGCCTGAAGAACAAATACCTTGATGTAGCCTTGGGATGCGTTATCTCGTATGGTAATGGTGCATCGTTATTTTTTGGCGTTGTTAATAAACAAAAGAAATTTATTGATTTTCTTTTCTATCTGGATGCCACTCAAATGTCTCTGGCTCTCTTATACAGCTTGGATCATTTACATGCGAAGTGAGAAGACGACCAGTTGGCTTTAACCATCCCTCTTTTCTACTAATAATAATAATAATTGGTTTTTGGTGGAAATGAAATGGCGCAGTATCTGTCTCATATATCGGCGGACACCTGAACCGCGCCGTAAGGGAAGGGATAACGGAGGCAGTGAAAGAAGAAAGGAAGAATGAGGTACCTTAGTGGAGGGCTCCGGAATAATTTCGACCACCTGGGGATATTTAACGTGCACTGACATCGCACAGCATACGGGCGCCTTAGCGTTTCGCCTCCATCGAAACACAGCCGCCGCGGTCAGATTCGTACCCGTGTACTCTAGATCAGTGGCCGAGCGCCCTAACCACTGAGCCACCGCGGTAAGGGCTTGTTTGGCTTCTTCCATTTTTCTTTCTGCCTACAACTGCGCTATGGAACTGGTTGAGTTGCAAAGAATGAACTGGGATGTCCGCCAACGCGCTGGAGGCGTCGAATGAAAAGAGCAGCACAGTTGGGAAAGGCGGAACTGCTGGTTAACCTGCGCGTGGGCAAATAAGTCGGCATTCTAAAGAGACAGGCCTCTCCCAAACATTTTAACTCTTCCCAACTTTTTCTAACTCCCGACATGCCGGGCGCACAACTTCTCGCGTCTTGAGCAGCCTTTATTACTTCGCCATGCAGAAGTGCCCTCGCTTGTCTATATGCTCTTGGGAGGACGTAATCCTTAAGCAGGCAAAGCTATGAACGCTTCGCTAACGTTCTCCAAATCGTACCTAAACCACGCTCGCTTTTTTTTTGCTATATCTGCATTCCTTCGATAAATGAAAGCCCTTCGAAGCAGTTCTGCCCCTTTCGGACAAGCCGCTTCGTTTTGTCGAGATCGCCCTGGGTCTCTTTGTTTGTTTGTTTTTGGGGGGGGGGGGGGGGGCTTTTTTTTCTCGCAAAGAGGCTTGGCCGAGCGCATTTTCCGCAGAGTTTAGTTTTTCTGTAGACCCGAGCTCAAACAGAAACACATCGAAATCACGAGGGCGTCGTGAGGGTCGGAAAGTGATCGGGCTGTCCCGGCTTTCTGGCCCGTTTTTCTATTTGTTCGGTCATTTTTTTCTTACACAACTACACCACAACTCACGGAATGATGATCGTTTCTATAAGAACCCCAGCGGCGAAAAAAAAAAGAACTTCGTGCGTGCGTCGAGAAATGTAGTGCAGTTTTTTTTTTTCAGTGTCTCACGGCCATTATTTTCAATTGGCCTGGTCACGAAAACCCACATAATTGATTTAGCCTGTTCCGGAATCAGATAACCTGGCAGGTTCTTTGTTTTATTAGTTCTACCGAACGAAGTAAAGCTTCTATATCTAACGAGGTGGTACTAGATTGAATATACACAAAATATAGTTTTGATCTTGTTTCGTTCACAGCGTTGCCATCAAAACAAAAAGCATTGCACTATTCAGAGCTCGGCACATATTACGCGCATACGTTACTCGTGCATTAAAGCGTAATTACTTCAACTCTGGGCGTTCACGTACAGGCTGAAACATGTGTGCTGTCTTACGCAGTACTTTTGACTCGGCGAAATCGAATTCGTCGAGTTGGTATCATATCGCGTCGGAAAAACAGCACCAACGTCGCCGCTAAAAATGCACAAGAGTACAGCACAGTGCATGTCCTGACCTTTCTTAGATGTCTATTTTTCTTTCGTGCGCTCTTTTTCACAAATGTTTTGCTTAGCGGACCCATTTCTTGCGTTTAGCTGAAGTCCACGGGTATAAGCGTTAGCCTCCTGCCCTTTCGCAGAAAAATGTATTTCCTTCTTTTATTTCAAATGCTTGTTGAGGCAGAGAAAACTTTAAAGCACTTCGCGATTCTTCGGAGACAAGCATACTACATCGCCCAGGCTATCGGAATTTATTGGTAAGCGTCTCCTCATGGCCGCTTTCTTATGCTCGTTCTTGTTCCTGGTCTCCGGAATTATAATGAGAATAGAGTGCCTTCTCCTCTCCGCTGCATGCATAATTTAAAACTGGCTCTCCGAGTAACTGGAAAGAGAGTGGGTCCATAAAAACCTCAAGGGCATGTATGCACACAGTGCGTGGGGTGTTTGTGTTTTCGTATAAGGTGGTAAGGAGGGGAAGGTGCAGCTCCTTTACTTTGTATTTTTGCTTTCATATTCTTGCACGAGCATCCCGCCGTTCCCGGTGCAATCCCAACAACACTGCTGTGCAAAGACTTTCCGAACAGTCACTTTTTCCCTTTTGATGCAGGCGCAAAGTACCGCGCAGTGGCCGTGCGTTGCTGCGCCTGGCATCTTCGATCGCATTCAACGGTCCCGTTAAATTTATTCAGCGGGGTGCTTCGGGAGTTCCACTGCATAAAGACCGCATTTAAGCGGCCCTACCTGGTGGTGCGTGCGCTCCGGATCAACGAGGATTAAGACCGCCGCGTTAATCCTCGGCCTTAACTAACAGCGCCTCGTTAATTCGAACTCTCGTTTACAACTCCCGGGCTGCACTTCCGACTAAGAGGCCCTCAATTAATTCCCGCCACGTGTCTCCCCGCTCTTTGATTCACCGAAGAGGTCTCGCGCTCGTCTTCCGCATCAGATGTCCGTGGGCAGACCTCTGATTATGGCGCGCTAACGCCGTTCTTTGTTTCTGTAAATTGCCTCAGTCCTTCGTCTAATCCATTACTCTGTCCTTCAGTAATCTCTAGATCCAGATACTTCGTAATTATCATCGCAGAGCACAATTATTTACGCCTTCCTTTAGACTTCAGTCGTCGCGAGAGTTAAGAACTTCAAGCTCCTTACCTGCATCCCCCTGCCCCCAATAGCCGGTTCTTAAGAGAAGGACATGTTCTTGGTCAAGACGTAGGAAACAAAGACAAAAGAAAGCACACCACTCAGCTTTTTTTCTTCATTCAACAAGCTCTGCAGCAGCAAACAGATTGTGCGCTTTCTGCCTTCAGCGTCATCGCCATGGTGTCGAGTGATGACGGTTCAGTGCAAGGTCTACAAGGCCCAGGTCAGAGGCACCCAACCAAGAAGCCTCCGAGACGGTGTCGAAGCGAGTTCATTCGGGAGAGCGATCGACCCACGTCAGCTCGAAAAGCACTGTACTGCGTGCCATGCCAGACACGGCGCACTTAATAACCAGCGATAATCTACTGCTTTGCACTTGTTTCTCCGACACTACATTAATCGCCCAGGGCTTCCCGAAACTTTTGCGCCGAGATCTGCTTCGATTCTCTGACGCGTCTCTCTCTGTCTTTTTTTTTTTTTTTGCTTTAGCAGGTCGACTTTACTGCGCCTCTTTTCTTCATTCTATTTTTCATCGCGTTCTCTTCCCCTTCGTGCTTTAGTTGGCACCGCCCTGGGCCTCCGCTCTCTTTGGCCCGGTGTCGTTCTAAATTGATTTCCACGCGGAGTAGGGAGTGTCCTGTGCTTCGCGCTTGTGATCTGATTTTTTTGTTTGTTGCGGTCACGTTTGCGATTGCTTTATTCTATGTCTAACGACCCGCTCAAGGGTTTTCTGACCGGTCACACCTGTAACCCATCTTTTTTTGTCGATTTGTTAACTTTGGATATCTCCTCCACCATTGCCGCACCCACGCAACACAGACACTGGCGGATTTTCGCGTCGCGTTAAGCTGATGACCTTTACGTTGAATCCTCTGTTGAACAAGAAGCACATAAAGAAATACGGTATTAGACACCACCTGAACATTTTCTGAGCTTTTACATTTTTTTTGCTGTCGCAAATAGGCTTTCTGTAACCATCCCATACGCAAGTAAAAAGCCCTGCACTCCAATCGGGCAGCTGTATTCCTTGAGGATGTGCCGTCAGGAGTGGTCTATGCTGTTAATTTCAATTAGCGTGAAAATTACTGGAACAAATTAAATTAATTATTGACATCCGCGTTGGAAGTCGTGTTTAAGACGTGGCCTTTTCTACAAGAATTCGGAGGAGTTTGTGCGCGGATGAACGAATGAAGTCAACACAGGGGTGAATTAGAAGCGAGACCTTATAATATTTCAGAGAAATTTACTACAAAAGACGGAATATTTCGGAAAAACTCAAATATTTAGCGCAGCTTTGATGCGTGTCGTGGCCCCCAGATGAACTAAACTGACTAAAGTGACAACGCGTACGGCACGGCTGTGTGTCAACGACCTTTGCGTGTGGCATGCAGTTCTCTGCACGTACTCTGATGCGAATAGAATTGCCGCGCTTAAGGCCCGCTTCGCAGAACGGGCAAGCTAAGCCCTTGGTTTATTCGGCACAGAGTGAAATGTTTTCGCGCTTGCACCTGCTGTAGCTTTCGGTTGGTAAAGCCGCCTCACTCGAAGTAACCGAAAAGTGGTTGTACAGTGCCTTCCACTCTTACGGTGAACACGCAGCAGCGTGATGCTGCGAAGAGCGGAGCCACGCACTCGTGTGAACGACACAACATCCGTTTAATGGCAGTGGGTGACATTAACTCGTATTCAAGTAACTCTCCTTTTGTTGCAAAAGCAACACTACGCCAGCCAGCGAGCCATTTCGGCTCGTCGCGCACTTCAGCCGTATGCCGTGGCCGACGAACGACCTTGAGCCACCGTTGCCTGGCAACGCCGCAGCCGCGCCGCTCGATCCACCAGATGTGCTCCGCTGGCCGCTGGGGTAGAGGGAGAGGAGGTGTCGCCTCGCGGGTGGTATAATATGCGCTTCGCCTCAGTGTATTGTAGTCGTTATGGAGAGCGCGAAAGAGACGCAACAACGACAGAACGAAGCGAGGAAGAGACAGCGCGCTCAAGAAACGCCAGAAGAACGCGCCGCACGACTCGAGATGCGTCGTAACGAAGATGCGGCTAGAAGAAGTCGTGCCACGTCCCGGAGTGACTCTTCAACTGCGGAAGAGACCGGTCTGAGTTCTCAAGAGCGTCGGAATGAGACGCTGCGTAGACGACGTGCCGAGGAAACAAAGCCGCAATTCAACTAAGGTTAACCAGAGCTAAACCACATTTGATTTTTATTAGAGTCGGCCTATTTTGTACGTCACGGTATCCGTAGCGTGTTGTCATGCGAACATGCCATCTCTTCTCCTGTAACAAAGTTTCCTTATCCTAATATCACATGTCTCGTGCTCACGTGAGCAGGATTTTTATGTGTTTGCTACGAACAACACGCTACACAACGCTTAATTTTAAGGTCATCATCATCGTTATCATCATTAACCCAGTTGCGTCTACTGCATGATGACGGTATCTGCCCACTTACGTCTAATTAACCTACTCATGCGGCAGCCGCGGCCGCCTCATCGCCGTAGACTTCTTAACCTTACCTGCCCGTCTCACTCTCTGTCGCCCTCTGCTACGTTGCCTCTGTGGGATGGCGGGCAATATCCGCTTTAAATTATTGTTGTGCAGCGTGAGAACTCAAGAACGGAGAGGACCAAATGCGTGTGTAGTTTTCGTGACTAATACTTGATACAGTTATCAGACGAGTCACTTGGACGTTTGGTGAGCGTACGCATAATTTTTTTTCATCTTCGCTCATATGTTGCAGTGTTAGTACGTGCAGTGAGGCTAGAATTTAGCGAATTCGACCTCCTCGAATTTTGTGAATTAAGCAAAACGAAGGGTGAGACAGGGTGATCCTAAGTCCAGCTCTAAAAATGTCGGCAGTAACTTTAATAAGCAACTCATAATATTTCACTCAGTGACCGCGCAGCGTGCTGCATGTCGTCACAACTCGCTTCAAAATGCAGTGCGAACCCGACAGCATTGGGAAGTTATCGACTTAAGTGCTAATTGAAAGAGCCGGGATCCGTGCATTGTATCAGCATGTTTCGGGGTGCGCATCTGGATTCATCTGGATGCGGGGTGTGCGATCGCGACAGTACGTACTCATCTCAACGATATCAAAGTAAACTGATTTCTTCGCGAACCGAAAAAGCATATCCTTTTGTTCTTTAAACATAGTGTAGAACATAACGCTGTATCTCTCACGACTGTCTCTGACAGCACAAATCTGGAAGGTCGGGCTCAGTTTGTGGACACCTGCTGTGCTCAGCTTTCAGACATCAAGGTCACTCCCTGTTATGCTCTCTCGCGGCTCATGCTGACGGGCCCTGGGCCACAAAGCCCCAAGTTTACAACTCCCAGATTGTGCCGGGCGCTAATCGCAGGCCATCTTCGGGGACGTCAGAAATGGAAGAAACCAGCTAATAACGATAAGCCTTAAACAAAAGTGCCGCTAACAAAGGCACACGTATTTTAGACCTTTTAATACTTTATTTTCGTGTGACTAGCAAAGGCGCGAGGAGCAGATTAATTCACTTAAGTCAGCTAGGCCACCCTTTTTTAAATTTATTTTCTTTCCTTCTTTTTCTCCGGGTCGGACAACTACTCGTCGCCTTGGGTAGGCAGGCTAGGGAAAGGGGTGCCCCGAGTAAAGATAGATGGTCACCGTGTTGGGGAGCGCTAAGACTAAAAGGAAGAAAAGAAAATCGGGATGGGGTGAGTGGCTGGAAGGACGTCCCGCCAAGAGAGCGGAGGGGCGTGGACGATGAAGTCGTGCGCTGCGACTGCAGAGCCTGGCGAGGGAGGCCACTACCCGAGTGCCCACCGGCTGCAGCGGCGGCGGTGATGACGGTCTACATGAACAAGAAACTAGAAGGAGTTGTGGAGGTGATACGCGGCGAAACACCCGTCACTCGCCCTCCCGTTAGGGAATGAAAAGGAAAGGAAGAGAGAGAAAATTAATGACCCTGGAACGTAGGGTGTGACAGAAAAGCGAACGAGGAAAAACGGGGGAAAGGGGGAGATTGGGAATGACATCAAAGAGACTTCATTCTGGTCCCGTGTTTGAAAAACACAATTTTATGACTTATAGCCGCACAACTTGCGATCGGGACAGCGTACGAGTGAAGTACAGCGTGCAAGGCGCGAAGATTACACGTTATCGGAGTTCCGCGGTTGCGCTTTACTTTCGTTTTCATATTTGCGAGAGACTTCGGCAGCCGTCATCGAAGCAGTATCTCTATATGTAAATAAACTTTTATGCCACAAGGCACGGTGTAGCAATTAAAAACAATAGAGGAAATGGATTTATATTCCCATTCCTTCGGAAATTGCTGTTCCCGTTTATTTTGTTTGTTTTTTTCTTACCAACGCTTAATCCGCCTTTGTTTCCTGCAACATTATCAATACTCGTCTTCGCGCTTAGCGCGCTCTTCCTCATCCGAGCTGCTTGCATTTTTACATGCTAAAAGAATAACGAGGGATACTCGTGAGTTAATTCGTAATTCCTGTTAATGCGTTTCCCGTTTATTCTGCTTTAGCAGTGCAGTCCTGTTTCAGCGAAAAAGCCGTGGTCTGTCTCTTTGTGCGTGTGTGCGTAGGGGTCGGTGGGTGGGTGTGGGAGGAAGAAAGCCCTTTCCGGGTAACCATCGGTAAAAATGCAGTGTCTATCCTTCACCCACTACCCTAACTCCACCTACCAGCAGCCCACGCAGCAGCGTAACGAAAAGGCAGCGGTCAAACCATACGTGAAAGAGAAATTTCCAGTCCCGACAGTAATATTACGGAGCGCGCTTCAGTGATCAAAGTATTCTGCCAGCTTACCTAACGTAAATTAGGAATTACTTTATATATACGTTACCACATGCTGCTGGTGCGCTTGCAAATGGACTTAAGAAACCACCATATCTTATCTACAACACGCTGCGTTTTTATGGAGGAAAAACGCTAAGGCGCCCGTGTGCTGTGCGATGTCAGTGCACGTTAAAGATCCCCAGGTGGTCGAAATTATTCCGGAGCCCTCCACTACGGCACCTATTCTTCCTTTCTTCTTTCACTCCCTCCTTTATCCCTTCCCTTACGGCACGGTTCAGGTGTCCAAAGATATATGAGACAGATAATGCGCCATTTCCTTTCCCCCCAAAACCAATTATTATTATTATTATTATTATTATTATTATTATTATTATTATTATTATTATTATTATTATTATTATTATTATTATTATTATTATTATTATTATTATTATTATTATTATTATTATTATTATTATTAACACGCGTGCGAAAATGTCAAGCGCCGAAGCGTGCGCGATAATATTTTAGCTGCACCTGTACAACCAATGCGGCTAAAGCAGATCTGTCGCATCATATCATATGATCATCGGTGACTTTTTTCCTGTTTTTCAGACAATGATTTTCGATTATGCTTTTACCCACATGAATAAAAAGCAAATGCTCTACCCAACACACGCGACAAACGTGCTGTTTCCTGTGGTGCTCCGTGGAAATTCGGAGGAAAAATAACTGCCACACGTTTCTTCCTCTGTCGCCAATAAGTGATAGCGATAGCCACAGCACAACCCCGCCCCACTCCCTTCTCCATCTTACGGCCAAACATCACATGCACAGAGATAGCACGTACTAAATGGATGCAGCGTATACCCCCCGTGCGACGTTTATTAAGCCTAGGCCTGCACGGTCACCTGAATATAAATTCTCTCCAGCCAAGAGGTGAATGTTACAGAGCTTTAGTTTGCGGCGTAGAAAGTCGCCGCAAAAAAAAAAAAACAACTTCGTGGCATGTATACAACAAAGCGTAAAAAGTGTTACGACTACGCGAAGCCTCATGGGATCTTGAAAACCGGTGCGTCCATTGGTCACCCCCGGTCTCCCCAACGTGTGCCTAGGAACCGAGCTTAGACTCCTTATGCTCCGACCCTGTACCGTTCCTTTTAATGCCTGTAATTTGCGCACCGGGTTTGTAAACACGAGCCTGGGCGACCTCCTGAGAGGGATAGTTGGCAAGAAGCAGCGGTAAAGCGCCAATATACGACCCGGTAAGCCCGGGTCACTGTCGCTAATGCTGCAAACCGGAGCGGAAGACTCACTGACCTGCGCGCTTCGTTACCACGTTACTATTTTTACCTTTTTCGCTAGAGAGCGCTTGACTTCTTTATCGTGGATCGCCTCGGGCGCGCAGTCCGTAGCAGCAGCTTCACTCTCATTTGACTATCCCGGAAGTCGTTGAGCCCGAGTCAGTGCCGGGTTACAGGGGCGGCAAAATTAAAGCGCCTGCACCGCTTTGTCCCGTTACAGACGCCATTACAAGCGCTCGTATTCGTGTAGTGTTAAGAGTGGACTATTGGTCTTCGTCACAAAGGACTTCAATTATCGAACGTCAAACTTACTGTTGCTTGCAGTTCACACTACAAACGTTTCACACTACAACGTTTTCCTTTAGTCAGTTGAGCTCTGTCGGAAACTGTGACTCGACGAGAGGCATTTTGCTTCGGTGAATTTAAGTACCCACCAGATAAGAAAAGAGGGCTACTCTTTTGTGTGCCTCGATCAGTGGCGTTTCCAGCTGGTTACGGTTTACGTATGCACAGTCACGTCACTCACGGGGTCTGAAATTGAAGGGAAAAGCAGAAATGAGCTCCTATTGCCTTAGTGTAATTCAGCTGTATAGAGCTAAAAAAACTAGCTCTGTTTAGTGCAATAACGTTCATTGTTTCGTTGGCTAATTCCACTTCCCATCACAAAGTCATATACCGGAAAATTCATACAAACACGCGATACCTTGGTCTGTGTTCAGCCTGAAATCTTCGGTAGTTAATTCCTTCTTTATGTACAACCTGTACTGCTTGCATAGGTCAGAAGTGTTTTCTGCTTATTGAAGTTGCGTGTGTGGACGACTGCACAGGACGCTAAGCACGCATAGAATCAGCCATTTTGTGTATCATTAAGTTTTTACATCCCACATCGCCGCATGGTGAACAGGAATTCATGATGCGGCGGGCAACACTCTTTCCGATCAGATATCACCTGCACAAGTGTTAGGCCCCGACTGTGTGTAGCGGCCGCTGACCTACTGTCACTCCTAGAGACAAAACACCATAGCATATGCGTCGAATGCTCATTGTGTCCGGCTGAAAGATGTCTCCTCGCAATACAGCGTGGTAAAGCTCAGCGCTATTTGTGTTCTTCCCAGCCTTTAAGCTCCCTTTAAGCTCTCTCTAAAGGAACGATCGCTGTTCCTTGTATTTTGCAACGTAGCAATCAATCTTTCGCGCCTTAACTGCAGCACGCATTAGCCGCCTTTTTCTTGTACTGAGCAGAGTGTAGAGTAATATACAGGCAACAGTTCTGTCCCCTCAACCTCGCGGACTGCCGAGATAGCGAACCCTTCTCCACCTCGTCGTTCAAGCGGTTACGAGGATGTCGCAATCAACGGGAGTTCGCCCATGCCTAAGGAGCCTCGGGGTCCGCGTAGAAGCGGCAATGCAGCGGCAGTGGCTACACTAGCGGGAGTGAAGAAACGTGTCCGGGGAAACGAATGAATTAACGTCGCGGGAAGAGGAGGGAGGATGGGGAGGCGCCCCCCCTCAGCGGCGAATGACGCCCGACTTGCAAAAAAAAAAAAGAAGAAGAATGGGAAAGGAAGAGCCAAGATAAAACGATGGGGAAATTGTTTGCGATCTCCATCGCGAGTGGCTAAGGCAATAGTCAAAAGAAGAAGAGGAAGCAGGCACTCAGAATGGACTTGGAAACAGAAGGGCTGGCGAACGGACCGTAGCCGAACATGAAAGGCTCCTAGAAGAAAGTAGAAAAGGAAAGAAAACCAGTTGGCCAGCTGTCATTCTCCGCTCGAATTGTAGGGGGGGGGGGGGGGGGGGCGAACAGAGGGCCCCTTCTACGAACCGCCGTTCAAGCATGGACGCTCGAACAAGCATCTGTCACGATACTCGCTTGCGCTTCACTTGAAAGAGTGGTGACCGCGACGAGTTCCACGTATTGACTTAATGTACCTTTCTTGTGGGTCATCTCCTTTTCTATCGGACCATCTGTTTATATGCAAGATAATGCGAGAACGAAGTGGGGCCGTCGAAATGATTAAGCGAGAACACTGAGCCGCTTTTACTGACGTACTAGAGGGGAAGAAATGTTCGGCCAGTCGTATGTGCGCCTAGTACCGTTGTGAATGGTATTCCCAGTTGATACATGAGCGCGCTCAGGATGGATGCAGCATGGAAGATGTAGCCGCTGCCTGTTAAACGAAGTAATTCCAGCAGTGTAGGGCGGTTCAATGTTATGAAGCTGTGCATGCACAGCGCATTTAGCGGCTCTGCTGTGCAAAGAGCATTATATTAGCTCTCAGTGATGCTTATACAGAGTGTAGCTGTGTGGATACTGTTCACATTAGCTTTTCCATTCACGAAAAATGCCCTGATAAGCATTCCACCATGTGTGTCACCCTGAAAAATCCGACGTCCGGCTCTTGCGTATTATGGCCTTCAGAGAGCTTCCCCTATCACAGCAAGCATGGATTTTGTAAGAAATCCGCGTTTGATGACTTTTCGGCCACAGTTATGCTTGAACGTGTCACGCACCCAACATGAACGCGCACAACACGCAATGTAAAATGTCTTTGACCTTGGCGCGGGCTTTCTTTCACTCCATGCATTTTCGACAAGAGAAAAGTAAGAATAAAATTGAGTATGCTGACTGATTGCCTTTTCGGTACACATTTTCGAAGCGAAAGGCTTTCAAGTACAAAAATTCTTCATGGCTTTTGCGTTTAGCTGAATGCACCGAAGCTTTCGATGGAGGCGAAATTATAAAGGCCCGTGTACTGTGCGATGTCAGTGCACATTAAAGAACTCCAGGTGGTCGAAATTTACGGAGCCCTTCTCTACGGCGTCTCTCGTAGCGTGAGTAGCTTTGGGACGTTAAACCCGCATAAACCTTAAATAAATGCGCTGAAGCCAAGATGACTCCATCAATCGATCGGTGGGAATTCCCAGCCTCGCAAAGGTTCCTCCGATAAATTCACCATTGACAGCTTCGGTGTTCGGGTGCCACTGTGCGCGGCTTGAAAGCATTGCACCAAGAGGCCGGTTTGGTGTCGTCAAAACCATAAATAAAATCTACAGCTTCGTATGAAAAACGTTTCACCGTCAAGCGCTGAAAAGGAGGCAGAGAACTGCGCCCAGTGGACCCGGCGCACGTCCTTTTAGCGGTGACAAATCGTCTCCAAAAGTCGAATGGCCGCACAAATAGCTGTGGCAGTGACGCAAAAGAGGTCCTTGTAGACGCTAGTGTTTGTTGACCCTGCTTCAATCGGTGAGGCTTTAAAAACGCACAAAACAAAAGCCATGTAACGGCGTCGCGAGAATAGTGTTAGGGGCACGAGATTACGCCTCAAGGCTTTCCAATCAGTTTTCCTGATTTTTTTTTTTGCCACTGATAAAGAAAAACGATTTTTGTGTTAAATTCTAATTTTGGTCAATATTACACGTAGCCAGTATTCCCTTTCCATGTACTGCGAGGATACCGTTAGCATCGGTAGGCTCGTTACAAAACGAATCCCGTCACACGTGCCGTGAAGGGATCGAAATTAGAACGCGTTTCGACACCAAGGGACCTCCGCAGCCCTCGTTGCGTGGGAAGGCCGCCTGCAAAGCGCGATCTAATTAGTCTCGGCTAACAGTTTCGCGTTAAATAATTACTTTTAGTCTAATTAGACACTGTTTACTTCTTAGCTATTAAAGGGAGTTTTCACGGTTCTAGTCCTCCTTCTCTGCGAGTGTTCTAAACTTCTGTGTTCCTTTTCACTGGAAACTAACTGCATGTTTCAGGTACAGACTCCAGCATAATGGAAGGGAACACCGAGATTGAAAAAATTTGCTTTCGCATAAAACTTTAAAAAGTGTCACAAGGATCATTTGTCAGACCAGAATTACACAGAAAAAAAATTCTTAATTGAGAAACAATCGTTGGTTGCATGGATATCAGGCGTTCCCGTTCACACGGTTTGATCTGATATAATCGCCACTAATTGAAACAATAAAATTTTGTTCAATTCAGAACGTGGATATTACACATTTAAGCATTCACTGACGTCCAATGCTTGGTAATTCGTTTTGTGATGGATGCAATAACGATATTGTTGCATGACAAGAAAATCTGCAGGCGCTCATTTTATCCGGGGCAGAACAAAAAAAAACGCTCCAGAATTGTGTTTAGGACAATCGTAGTCATCCGGATTTTAAGCCAGCGAATGTTTATTTTTTCCCCTACCTGCGCATTGAGCCGTTACTCCAAAAAGGCCCAAATAACTCCTTTAGAAAAAATTTGAACATTTATTGTTTATTTTATGCTTGTCTGCTATATTATTTATGTTGCAGTGACGCACAGATACTCGCGAATCCTGTGGACGCCAGCATTATTCGTACAAGGGGGTATGAGCAGTTAGGTATGCTTAGTTCGGGACAAACACATGTCAACGAGCGAAGGAAACAAGTATGTAAAAATTTTGAATATAGCCTCTAGCCAGGAAAACTAGAAGGAAGGAGGCAGAGTAAGGAAGCATCACAGTGCCTCCTAGCGGCGTCTTCAGGAGAGACGCCCTCTGGCGTGACGATGCTTATCTGCTGACGCTGAAGCCGGGCCCCGGGTAGGATTAAAAAGCCGTTTCGTTCGGTCCGCGGTCACTTCGGTGCTGTGCCTCGCAGCGGTGCGGGCAGTGGCACGCCACGAGTTTTCGCATGGAGGGGGCTCAGCCTGGCGCCTCATTTTCACCCTAAATATAATATACACCCGACCACTCTCCATTGTTTGGACGAAGCAACGAAACGCTGAACATCACGACGTCTGGTTTCGGCAGCAGGCCTCAGGCAATGTGTGTGCAGTGCGTGTACAACTACTGTGCGAGGTTAAGTTTAATTTGTGCACATACTAGCAGGTTTCTTTCCCCGTTCACTTGAGTACTTAATATTGCAGAGAAGTTTGGCCTCGTTGGGTTTTTCACGGCTCTCTAGCAAAACTCTTCGCTAATACGAGAATTCCTGATACGAGAAAGTCACTCGCACTGGTTTTTTTCCTCCTTTCCAACGTTTTTCCTTCAACGACATCTCTATATTAGACTTTCTATGCATTAAACAAATGAAAGAAGCCTGGATTTCTGGGCCGCACCACCGACTGTTACTGATCTACCTTCGACAGTTCAATGTGTATCTTTGTTTGTATATATTATTTATGCCAGCAGGCACACTGTCACACACAAAAAAAAGTTGTTGGCATCGCGCTCATAGTATGTCTTAACGGAACAGGGAAGAAGCGGAAATGTTGTATAAATGTCGATATCACTTCTTCGCCCTGAAACCGAACGAAAAGTCTCAGAGCCTTTTTTGTTTTTGCCTGCAAGCAATTTTCTGTACATTTTTGTGCAATGGGCAGTTCGGTGCAGTTTGCTAATGAGCTCTCAAATTCACTCAGTACCGCTGTTCAATTGGCTCACAGGTGCAAACTATAGCAAGTGTAAACCTTCAGCGATAATATCAAGGGACTTCAGATTTTAAAAAAAAAGCGTGCTTGGAGGTTGGGGGAAGGGACATCGCACCTTGTTGAAAAACCAAGTCGCCCATCAGCCTCTGCCGCCCATTTCGGGTCACTTCCCCACCGCTCCCTCCTCACTACGCCCCTCTGCTTTTAAAGGCGACGCTCTTGTGGGCAGCCGGGGGCTTCTGTGCGGCAAAATGAGATCTCAGTCCCGCGCTGGGGGTACCGGCGCGCCGCCTATTTCCAGGCCCGCGGGGCATAGCGACGACAGCCAGCGATGTGGGTCCGCCCACCGGCTCTGTAAACGGCTTACTGCCACCGCACGACACCTGCGGCTGCAGGGGATACATTTTCGATCCGCCTTTGTTCTTTCTTTTTGTTACTTTGCCCGTCATTTCACTTTGTTTCCTTTCCTTCCTTTACTTCCACCAGCCAGCACTAAACTTCGCTGGAAATGTTGATAACATTTGGTAGCCTTTCCAAATGGCGAAAAAAATTGAAAAGTGAAAAAAGAAGAAAAAAATGGCTATAGCTGTATTTCGAGAGGCTATCATCCTTTACATTGGTGTGGTTGCATTCTCTGCCATATATATATTCTTTAAAGCAGCAAGGACGGATAGTCCAGTAGAAGAGAGAAAGATTCTGTTAACGTCCCTTTCAATTGGTACAAAATTTCCTTTGAAGAGAGGGAAATTTTGGGTTCGTTTCCTTCCCTCGCTCGTTTGTGTATTACTACCTTCGCCTGAATTAGCATCAGCGTATGTGGAAAGCAGTCTTGTTAACTGCGTTGCCAATTTGTTTGCATTATGCCGGAGTTGATCGATAGTTTCACGCAAGAATAGAAAGAGTGTCCAGAACAGAACAATGTGAATGCTTCCAACGTGAAAAAAAAATATTGCTCTACTAAAGGCAAGTAAACAGAAACCCTTCACAGGGAACGAATTTTCTTCAGGTCTCGGGATATTTTTGCAGGGAACGAACGCATCTAGACAGAAATTTTTCTAACGAGTTACTGTTCTGGTGAACCTGTATGTACGCTTTAAAATCCTGGACGTGCACACATTGTCATCTGCATTGCACATTAGTCAAGGGTCAACATAAGAAAGAATGTTTTCACTTCCACACTAATCTAATCACACGTTTTCATCAATTGTCATTTTTAACGCGAGAGCGCTATTACCCCCATTTCGGAAAAAAGATATCTGGCGTGCGCATTGGCGACTGTTTGAAGCCTAGCAGCCGGAACGGCCGGAGCAACAGGCGGCTCCAGCAACATAGGTGGGCCACTTATGCCACGTGGAGTCATCACAACTTGCTCACCGAATTTCGAGCGAACTGACAACCGTGAAGGTTGCAGGTAAATTGGCGACTCGTCGCAAGAGGTTGCTCGAGAAGGGCAACCTGGCTCTCACGAGCCCTACCGGGGGCAGCACCTGCCATCGCAGAGCAGAGGCGTGTCAATTAGCCGCTGCACCACTGCGCCAGCAGTGGTATTAGGATTCCCATGGATCTAAGAATGTTGAGTAGAGAAGGACGAATTCTGCATATATGGGCATTAAACTGCTAGAGCTGTCGCGTCATACTCTTAAGGCGGAGCTTAAGCTTCCCATCGAGTCTCTTTTTTTTTTGTGTGTGTGTGTGTGTGTGTGTGTGTGTGTGTGTGTGTGTGTGTGTGTGTGTGTGTGTGTGTGTGTGTGTGTGTGTGTGTGTGTGTGTGTGTGTGTGTGTGTGTGTGTGTGTGTGTGTGTGTGTGTGTGTGTGTGTGTGTGTGTGTGTGTGTGTGTGTGTGTGTGTGTGTGTGTGTGTGTGTGTGTGTGTGTGTGTGTGTGTGTGTGTGTGTGTGTGTGTGTGTGTGTGTGTGTGTGTGTGTGTGTGTGTGTGTGTGTGTGTGTGTGTGTGTGTGTGTGTGTGTGTGTGTGTGTGTGTGTGTGTGTGTGTGTGTGTGTGTGTGTGTGTGTGTGTGTGTGTGTGTGTGAAAAGGCCGAGGATACGGTCAAGGCAAGTCGAAAGAATATAGATGTACAGGACGCACTGTCACTTCATTGGTTTCCTCCATATAATTAGAGCAGAATCTTTCCAACGGCTCAACTTCGCCAGAAGTGCGATCAACCAAATAGACGTACTGTGGATCTCCCGCGGCTGAGGAAAGTGCCGCCAAAGCAATGGAGAACGTGACAGAAAATGTGTGACGGTCTGGGGAGAATTCTGGCTCTTCCACTCCCATTCCTCACTAGGCCTAACTTTATCCCCATGAGGGAGTTGCGTCGGCAGCGCTGTCTCGCCGGCATCGATCGTCGTAGGCGCTTCCAGACGTGGCGCCAAACAAAGAGGAGCAAAGGGAGAGGAGTGCGATCACGCACGCTCCCTTCTGAGTTACCACCGACGCCAAGCGATCCAGCCAAAGGGGAAAAGAACAGGGAAATGGGGTGTAAGGGACGCGTGGTGTAGCTAGGAGGGAAAGCATGTCGGCGAAGGAAGGGAACTCTTCCCAGAGGTCGCTAGGGGAACTGCGGTGAGGGTGTGGGTCTCGGGAAAGCTGTTGCTGCTGCAATTGACGCTGCTGGCTCGAGGGAGAGCGGTCCAGCTAGCCGACCCCTTCTCCCCAGGCCCTTCCCTTTTGTCTGCGAGACACGCAAGAAGGTATGCCGGAGAGTGATATTACGGAGAGCACCGTTAGGCCAGTCCACGGGGGGGCAGCGTGGCGGCGTTAAATCATTTGAATAATTTGCCACACCGCGCACGAGAGTGCGGTGCTTTCTTGAGGGGGAACTAGGATGCTTAGGCTGCGAGGGACGAAAGTAATAAAAGGTGGAACCGCCATCCTGCGCGCGGCCATTCCTTTCTCTTTTTATTTTTCATTCGCGCTTCCTCGCTTCCTCAGCCGTTAACAGGGACTCTGCTGATGCCTCTGCACAGCCCGGTCATAAAGCCACGTTCTTTCTTCCTTTCCATCCCTTCTCTTTGCTACTTGTCCACACCTCCCGAAAGCGAGGTAGAACCAGTGTTTCAGTGAAACCCCTGTTAGTGCGTCCGCACTGCGGTCCAAGAGGACGAATTAATCTCACTGGTATGTTTCTGCTTGGCGCCAATATATATACCAATGTACTAAAATGACAATAAAGGTATGTTAGACGGGGCTAATTGAGGATCAGAGGGAAGGCATACATTTGCGCTGTGGTGTACTTAAGCGTAGCTCATGATGATGGTGGTGGTGATAGTGATGATGATGGTTGTATCGGCACTATCATCATCAGCAGTGCTGCGCCGCCTCGGCTCGTGACATGCGCTCGCGCTGGCTACGTGGGGCCACGTGCGGCGTAAAATAAATGCAGTTGATTCCTGGTGCCCGGCCTGTTCGCTTCGTCCGCGTCGCGCTCCGTTAATTTGTAGGGGACAAAGTCTCTGTCCCTCTACAATGGTGGCACTAAAGCAGCATTGGTTCGAACCATCTGAGTCATTAGCACGGGAAGTGTTCCAACACGCGCTGGCCGTGATAAAATCGCGAGGCTACATCATGAACCTCGGGAGATGAACGCGATGGCAAAAGTGTTCGTTCTTTAAAATAGTGGTAGCCGGGCACTTACCTCAACCAGAGTGGAATTTATCGAGTGCACAGTCACAAAGTGCTATTGTACTTCCAGCCAGCATTCGCCATGGTAAATACTATGCGACGCCAATACTCGTTGGTTATAAACCTTATATCTTATTGGAGCTTATAGAACGATTTAATTTTGTGCACTGCCTTTTTTTTTGGCTTTGGTTATTAAGTAAACCGTGCAACGGAGGCCTAACTGTTGAATCAACGATGGAATTTTGCCGTTTCTTCACTAGTGTCAGCATTGGAGCTCTGGCATGTCAAAAAGCTTTTTTTTTCGACTGATTCTAACAACAGCGCGTAAAAAAGAAAAAGTTGTCCAAATCTACGAAGCATGACGTTCCCGTGTGTTGCTGTTTTCTTCATAGTTATGCCTGCGGTCAACTTCTGATTTTTGTTCGGTTTATCCTGGATTGCTCTCTGATATTTCGCTTACGAATTTAGATGTATCCTTCTAAGAATCACTATCTGTTCATCGGCTATGTGCTTGACTCGAGTAGGTGGCTCATATCGGTGTGACTGTTGGCCCCCCCCCCCCCCCCTCAGATCAATGCCGTGAGTGCTGTCTCTGTTCCTAATTAATTTAATTTATCGTTTTCTGTTCTGCGGCAATGCTTGCCTGAGTTCTTTATTGTTTATTAACCAGTTTACAAAAGGGCGATATGCGGCCTGGAACGCCTTTAAAGCGGGATTTCTGACCCGATGGTCAGTGGCGTATTGCCAGGACTTTATTAGAAAGATGAAAGGAAAAGGGTTGACTACCCTTTACTATAGGAAGGAATAGAGGGTGTGCCAGGGAAACATGAGAAAAATATAGATGAACTAAGAGTGAAGGACGTGAATGACAGACATGAGAGGTCTGCGGCATCGTCGAACGACTGCATAAAGCGCTTGTCAAAACTGGCTACGAAGTGCGACCGCGGTCAGCACCTTTTACCTGATGCTGCGATTGATGAGCATCAACTAAAATTCTTGTCCTTGGTTTTTTTTTACTCCGTTTGAGCTTTTGAAGTCAGCAGTTTCCATCTCCTTCCAACTTTTCTTGCGACTCGCTGACTTAAATATCGTAACTGCATCGCTCAAGTCGAAGGAGGGGGTCGTTATTACATATGCAGCTGGTGCCACGCTATATCGACGCCGCCTGTCCGCCGGCCGATAATAGCACTCGCGCTCACACATGCTCTGCCGTGCCCGACAGCATCGGCAGCAGCAGTCACAAGCCTGCCGGGAATGGAGTTTGGCTCGCCAGTTCGGTGCAGCGAAAATATAATGTGCGCACGGCGAACGGTCGCGGTATTTTTGTGTTCGCGCAGCATTGATTATCGTATAATGAATCTTCCGAACTTCGATTAAGTTAGAGGCGCAGAACAGAGCAGGTGTTCCTACCGCAGTGTCTCGAGGCAAGGCGTGGTAGATTCGTGGTTGAAGTTATTAGGCTGATGCGATAAGAAAGAGACCAGAGTGGGTTGAGGAACAAGTGATATCGATATCCCAACTGAAATCAAGAAGATAAAAATTGGCATTTGAAAGCCATGCAATGCGGAAGAACCGGTCTCTTTCGGTAACGAAGCAATTCCCGGAGAAGGCAAGCGTAGCAGTTGGGGGCGGAGATTCATTTGGGCAGAGCAGGTTTGAAAATATGTAGGTGCAGGATGGTCGCTGCTTCCGCAGAATAGCATCAACATTAAAGGTCACTGGGAGCGCCCTTTATCGTGCAGTGAGCTAAATGAGATGACGTTGACGATGACGACAGGATAACGCAGCGTGTTGGTTGTGTGCGCGCGTGGGTACCCATTGCATGCTGCCTGCATCACACTGCACTGAACTGCGGAGGCCTGGCTATGCTTCCCCGTGCACCCAAGCTGTCCGCCTAGCTGGCCTGGGTCATCGGCGGTGGCGGTGCGCTAATCACCGTCGGCGCAAATGTTGTGGTCGCGGCGCCGTACGCGCGCTAATCTAGCGTTGCGCCAGTCGCCGTCCGCCAATCGCGCTCACCCTAGTGCCCTAGCGAATGAGGTGCAGGAGTGTGTGGAAGATTACGCCATGAATGGCGCCGTGTTCTCTGCTTCTTCCCCGCTCGGCCTGGAGCTCCAAGTCTAATGTTACGCTGTGAGTTCCGCGGGGGTTTTTATGGCTGTCACTACAGTGAAAGTGCGGCCGCAATCTGTTTTAATCAGGACGCTCTCAATCACCCTGTTACCACACCTTTAGACTCTAGTATTTTGCCTTTGCTCGATTCCTCCCTCCTTGCGTCTCTCTCATCTCGACGACGTGTGGGCCGAAATTTCTCTTTTTAGCACACGGGCACTTGTGATTACCAGGGAATTATGAAGAGTGGTGATGGAGACCTGCCTCTTGCAGAACATGCACGGAGCTTGCGTACTGTGTTATGGAGCATGGAGCGCGTCAAGAACAGATAATAAGTTTATTCAAAGATATTTAGTCGCTCACCTCCGTGCAATGCTTGAGAAGGTGAGTAGGCGCTTGCTTTTGAGAGTATGACTCCAAAAAATTCCAGAATGATTTCCGCATATCGGCGTTAAGCACGGTGCATGTAACGGGGGCATTACCAGCAGGTGAATTCTTTATTCATTTTTGCTTTTCTCCTGGAACTCGCAGGGTTGCAATCATGGAGCGTCAGGGCCAACGGAACAGACCTGAGCTCGGCCGAAAACGACTGCCAGTCCGTCAAGGTCGACATGGGACCACACATCGGTGAGTAGTAGTGGCGTATACTCTCTTATGGGTCCTCAAACAAGCCACTGTTCCAATTCAAGGCATAGGGAAATGGGGATTGGCAAAAAAAAAATCATCTGCCTCGTAAAAAAACAGTCGAACATCAAGCCAAGAGCAGGATTCTGAATTGTATCTTGCAATTCAAGGGGGACCGGATACCACAAGCCTAGGGTAGCGTGCACTGAGTGTATTGTACCGCTGCTGTGTAAAGACCACTCGCATTTCAGTATATCGAAACCAAGTGTACGAACCTATATATATATATATATATATATATATATATATATATATATATATATATATATATATATATATATATATATATATATATAGCACAAAATTACTGCGATTCTGTTGTATTCAATGAAAATATCGCGTATTCACAGTATATATATATATATATATATATATATATATATATATATATAGCACAAAATTACTGCGATTCTGTTGTATTCAATGAAAATATCGCGTATTCACAGTATATATATATATATATATATATATATATATATATATATATATATATATATATATATATATATATATATATATATATATATATATATATATATATATATATATATATATATATATATATAATGCACAAAATTACTGCGAAATCACAGGAAAGTTTTCTGTTGTATTCAATGAAAATATTGCGTATTCACAGTGAGAGAGTTTGTGATCTTTATTAAAATGGTTCTGGCAAGAATCCGTATTACGGGAAAAGAGTAGTAGCATGCTCCGTGCCTGCTCGCCGCCTTTTCGTCATTAGACCGGAACTCGAGCCGTATCGTTCTTACGCTCGAGCCTTGTGGAATTAATCATAGCAAGGCTGAACATGCTCTTTTATTGACCTGAAGATAACGCAACACTAACAGTAAGTATGGACGCACGCCAATCGCCAAGGCGGTTGATGGTTGGCAGGGCGTGGTAAAACATTTTACGCAACCGCGAAATGAGCTAAGGTAGCAGTCGTGCATTCAGCCATAGGGTGAGTACGTATATGAATGGATCAATTGAGGCCAACCGGCCCCAGACATGACAGTTCAGCGAATTCGTCGCCTGAGATAAAGTGAGGACCAGTCATCCGCCACGATGCCTCACTAGCTGTGGTGTTTTTCAACTGAACGAGCAGTCTCATTTTGATCCCGAGATCAACGACGACCCTTAGAGGGGTGTCCAATTCCCGCAGGTTTCCTGAATTGACCCAAACTACTGAACTCTTACGTGTCCCATACCCGTTTGGCACATAGCGGATGTCGCAAGTAAACTTTTGTATGGCACGGTAAATGATATTTTGACGTCCCAAAGCGGCATGGGCTATGACGGCGCCGTAGTGGAGGACCCCGGATTAGTTTCAACTATCTGGGGTCTTTTAACGTTCACTGACATCACACAGTACACGGGCGCCTTGCGTTTGGCCTCCGCCAAAAATGCGGCCGCCACGGCCGGGATTCAACCGCGTAAGTAAACATTCAGAAATTTTATTTATATAAATTTACAAGGACACACTCTAACATAAGATCCCCGTTGACTTGAGTGAACCGAAGACTTGTTTTTTTAAATCCTCCTGATAGAAAGCTCTTACCTTCGACATAAATGCCCCACCTACGCACTCCGGCCACTTTGTTAACAGGGCGGCAGTGTATGCCGTCAGACTGCATACAACGAGCGCGAGAGATAGTAGCTGCTTGGGGTTCCATGGCACGCACTTCCACTGGCAACATTGATTTCTCCGGCGCATGCAACGCCACTGTTACCGCTGATTTCAGTGACGGAGAAAGCTATAAAGTACCCACTTAACAGTATTGCCAAGGGCGTGCAGAGGTGCGTGACGTGAAGTTGAGGCATTTGCACTTCCAGGCTGCTCTTCGAAAACAAGGATGCACACCCTGGTAATGTACGCTGTGTCAACAGACAGCTTCCTGATAAGCTGTCGACCGCCGCGAATGCTGCTAACTGGGTCACGGTATACAGCTGTCACCGCGGCTTGCTTCTGCTTTTGTTGGTTTGTGCCGAGAGCTCGGTTTCAATCGAACGAGGCAGCGCCACAACCTGCATGCGGAGCATGCAAGTTCAGTTTCCGGGTATTGTGTCCAAAGTATTGCGTTTAATAACCGAAGCTGCAAGCAAGGCGTATAGGTTTTTGCTAAAGAACATTCCATCGATATGCCTTAGTTGTACGGAAATCTCCAGGATTAGTATGCGCATGGCTCATCACCTAAAAAAAAAATGCTACCCTTTCCATTAGGCGGTTCCCTTCTGTCAGGACACAAATTCCAGTTGTTGATTGATTCTGCTTTTAGGGACAGAATTTTCCTGGACGCAGGAGTGCCAACCGAAGACTATAACTGTTATTAATCGGTAGTGCTAGACCACATTTGTAGGGATGACAGAAGGGCTAGCGAGCTTTAATATGTGATAGTGAAACCTGGTGACTGCTGGAAAAACGGGACACCTATGACCTAAAATCACTTTTCGCTCGTCCTGGAGAGTTTCGTCCCCAATAGCACGCACACATGCGGCTGTCTTTCGTCTCCCTGTCTAGTTTATAGCGTTTTTAGGAAAGCAGCGTTAGGTAAATAGTGCGTGGGGTACATTCAGTACTAATCATTGTTGTTTTACTAATATGCTGCTCTTACTTTAGGTGTAGATCGCCTGAGTTCACCAAGAATGAGAACCACACTTATGATTCAAAACAACGTCGTCTCATCTGTTCTTTCTCCCAGCTGGATCTGCGGGTCCTCAGAGCAGACGATAAGGTGTGCAGGAATACCTAAGATGAGTTCGCCCCCATGATTGGTTGAAGAGGTCTGCATAACTTCATAACTGTGGGGCAACTTATAAGATATAGTGTGAATGCGGTAGAAGCTGAAAAAAACTCGCAGCTGCCATGTCATTTCGTCTGCATTTTCGTGGACACTGTATCACAAAGCACTCCACAACCCCCCCCCCCCCCCCCCCACAACCCATTGCGAAAAATTGAAAGCGGTAGCGGTATCATCATTGTCTGATACCGCATCGTGAAAGGCGTGACGTTTCCAAGGCGGTGGTATAAACAATTGGGACCAGCTTCTCAGACGACATTGTTGCGCTTGTTCGATATTTTACAAATTTTGTGAATAGAGCTTCCCTTTAACGATTTTAAAATTTTAAGGGCCCTTAAATTAATTACGTGCTTAAATGCGTAAGTTTTAAAAGCCTTTTTTGCACTATGTAGCGATTTGTGTAGCTGCGAAGTTACTGAGAGGACTTCGCCTGTTTCTTGGCTTGCAACCGCTGAGTATTTTTGTGATTATTAGTCATTATTCGTTCTACAAAGTCTTTTATTTCATCACATTTTTCTGGGGAGGTGGGTTCTTTCCGTGTTAGCCACCTTCCGGCACCCCTGTCCTCTCCTGTATAAGTGGCGAGGGGGATTTTTCTTTTTAAGTTTTGTCACCTGTCAGCATACGGCGACGCCGGTGGGTGCTCACAATTTGGCTTCTAATTCTAGCGCTTTAATCAAACGCTTCTTCTCCTGAACAACACTTCCACCCTCGAGTTGCCCTTCCGCTCCACCGTGTCCACCATACTATTAGTATTCCGTATTTTTAGTAACAGAAATCTACGCCAAGGGTTGGGCAAAATACCCTGCCCCTAAAAAGGAAGTGCGTTAGAAGACAGCTTATTCTTTTTTTCCTCTCATGTGGGATAATTCGTGTTAAGAGTGTACAACGCATTTCAATCGGAGCTTCTAATATTCTTGGATGTAGTTTCGTTCCGTCCAGATTTCCATGTCCAGCTAGTTGCATGACGGCAACCAATGGATGCTGCTGTTTTGCAGACTCAAGGGAGGATTCACTTTCCCACTGCTCTGCGACAACGCCTCTGGTTGAAAACGGCCTGCTGCAGACTCCGTGGCGCTGAACTGGAGGCCGAGGGCATTGCGCTCTGAAGAGCACACGTCGGGAAACCACTGTAGGTCTCTCACGCTGCCCGCGAGCAGTACCATGTCGCTTGCACACAGGAGTGCCGGCAGTTGGCAAGTATAAGAAGTGCCCTCCTCCATGGGGCAGAAACATGGAGGCTGGCGAAAATATTCGACATTGTTATTGCGCTGCTCAAGTTAACACAGACAAGAACGACGCATACATACAGGGCGCAACTATCAACTGACTTTATTGCGTGGTAAATTCGTTTTATATGAACTGTTAAGATGGAAAAAGAAGAGACAAAAAAAAAACAAGAAGCCTCATGGAGATGAATTGTCTAATCTTCTTCTGCTCACAGGCATGCGTTGAGGACGGAGTGTTTTCACTTCCTTAAAAAGTTAATCTCGCTTCGTCAGCGCTACCGAAGGGTCGGTTACGCAAGTGCCTTCCTTCTCAGACGTCATGCAAAATGCTTCATATAGCTCCCTTCGCATTTTATCTTGGGATCGCAGGATGACAGTGGTGCTATCAAGCAATGGCTTGATAGCACCAATGTCATCCTGCGATCCCAAGATAAAATGCAAAGGGAGCTATATGAAGCATTTTAGAAGAACTTTTTGTTGGACTAGATGGTGCATAATGTGTGTTAGCGATACGTCTGTGAATCTATACAAATCGGAGATGCCATATATTGAACGGTTCTGTTGATAGTGGTGTGTGTGACCTGGTATCTGCACGTGATCGGGTTTTTTTCCTTATATTTGCTGCGCTGCCAGTGAATAAAGTTAGATTAAGTTTAGCGCTAGTCCTGTGTGCCTCTGTCTTGTGTTCGTCTTGATCGCGCTACAGTTCTTTTGTTACATGAAGCATTTTGCATGACGTCTGAGAAGGAAGGCACTTCCGTAAGCGACCCTTCGGTAGCGCTGACGAAGCGAGAGATTAACTTTTTAAGGAAGTGAAAAGACTCCGTCCTCAACGCATGCCTCTCAGCAGAAGAAGATTAGACAACTCATCCCCATGAAGCTTCTTGTTTTTTTTTTGTCCCTTCTTTTTTCATCTTAACTGTTCATATAAAACGAATTTCCCACGCAATAAAATCAGTTGATAGTTGCGCCGTCTGTATGTGCCGTTCTTGTCTGTGTTACCTTGAGTAGCGCAATAACAATGTCGAAGATTACAAACCAACTAGACCCATTTGAAGCTCTTCTTTGACGAAAATGGTTAGGCTTAAGTTGAGGACTACGCAGTGAGCTATGGAAAGAATTATAGGCGTAAAGTTAAGAGACCGGAAGCGGGCAGAGTGGGTGAGGGAACAAACGCGAGTTAATGACATCCTGGTCGAAATTAAGAGGAATAAATGGGCTTGGGCAGTGCATGGAATGTGAAGGCCAGGTAACCGCTGGTCCTTAATGGTGACGGAGTGGATTCCAAGAGAAAATAAGTGTAGCAGTGGGCGGCAGAATTATGTATTGGGCACGATAGAGAGTTTTAGCATAGTGCTACCTATACCGCTGCATTTACCGCTACCGTTTACGCGGCCCCACACGCTAGCACCGCGCGGGCATTATGCGTTCTTACCGCTATCGCACTACCACTAGCGAGCCTCGAAGGAACTGCACATGAGAGCATTGTAACTGCGCCTGGCGGTAGCAGACAACGATAAGAGTGCACAGTAGCGCTGTGCTGAAACACTGTATTCATGGTGCCCGGTGGCTGCGTTGGTCTCGGAAATTTCATGCCTTCATTCGTTTGCACTGACACCTGGCCTGTCGAATTGATACCCCGTTAGGGAATATTTTTTTTGTACATACTGTAGTCCCTACAAGGGCTATCGCAGGAGTGGACATATACATTGAAAAACTAAAGGCATGGTAGCAAAAAATTAAAACATCAAAGTTGAATACATAGGAAAAATTACACAAATTGGGAGCATGGGTAGAGTAAATAAAGAGATTACGAATCAGTTATGGCCTGTATAAATTTGTCTATAGAGAGGGAATGCACTGGACCGGGCAATGTATTCCAGTGTTCGATGGTGCGCGGAAAGAAACTATATTTAAACACATTAGTGCGAGCAAAGTAAGGTGAAAAATTAAGATAATGATAACTTCTGGTTGACGATGGTATGGCACTCGTGATGTACCTGTCGCTTGAGAGTCGATAGTGCGAATTAGCGACACAGTGCAGAAATTTTAACGATTCTAGTTGCCGGCGAGTAGCAAGGGTAGTGATTTGTAATGATTTCAGGGCAGAAGAGGATGAAAAATCGCTGCGATATTTATTGCATATGAAGCGAACTGATTTCATTTGGATGGCCTCAATTTTCTTAATCTCTGTTACCTTGTAAGGATTCCACACGAAACAAGCATAGTCGAGAATTGGACGGATTAGGGATCTATACATTAGTAACCTGGTTTCTTTCGGAGCCTGAGCTAATGTTCGTCTAAGATGCCCTAATTTTTTTAGGGCTCTATTACAGCTGAAGTCAATATGTTTGGACCATGATAATTTAAAAGTAAAAATAATCCCTAGATACTTGTACTCGGACACCCTTTGAAGGGGCATGTTATGGAAAGAGTAATCAGAAACCGATGAAGAAGAATTATTGCTGAATGTCATGACAACAGTTTTACGAAAGTTAATATTCATCTACCAACTTTCACACCACCTATAGAAGCTAGAAAATGATTCATTAATGCGAGAATGATCATCTGAAGAGTGAATGATGTCATATAAAACGCTGTCATCAGCGTACATGCGAATGTTCGAGGTTATGTTACAAGGGAGGTCATTTATATATAATATAAACAGTAAAGGTCCTAAGACAGAGCCTTGTGGCACACCAGATGTTACGGGGGCGACGAAAGACTGGGCTGAAATGTACTTAACAAATTGTAAGCGCTCAAAGAGGAAATTATAGATCAAGGTCACTAAGGGTGAATTCGTCAATATAAGATTTAATTTGAACATTAGCTTAGAATGAATAACAACGCTTTAGAAAAATCAATGAAAAGAGCGTCAATTTGAAAACCACAGTCCAGATTATGAGCAATGCCGTGCATGAATTCCGTTAATTGTGTAGATGTGCTAAAACTTCGCCTGAAGCCATGCTGAACATTAGATAGAATGTTATTCGATTCAAGAAATTGTACGATGTGTGTATGGATGATATGCTCAAGCATTATACAAGATGACGACGCAAGCGAGATAGGCCTGTAGTTTTCAAGATGTTGCTTATTGCCAGATTTAAATAACGGCAGAATTTTTGCCGATTTTCAGGCCTTAGGGACAATACCAGAACTAAGAGATTTAATAAAAAGAATATGTAGATAACGAGATGTCCATAATGAGTATCTAACGAGAAATGCATTGTGGCTTCCATCAGGCCCGCTTGATTTCTTCACATCCAAATTCAGTATCATACTGAGAACACCCTCCAAGGAAACTGTTACATCATCAATTGAAGAAGATTTGGCATAAAGGTATGACGGAGTCACTAAATTGTCATGTTCAAAAACAGACTGAAAGAATGAGTTAAAAGCGTCTGAAATGGTCTTGGGATTCTGAATTAATTGATCGTTAACAATAAATGAATTCGATGGAGTGTCCTTAGGAAGCATCGTGGACCAAAATTTTTTGGGGTCGCTGATCAATAACTTTTGCAGTAGAACACGAAAATAAAAATCTTTAGCAGATTTTGTCAAAACACGGAGCTCTTCTTTCGCTGTTTTAAACTGGGCAATGCTTTCAGGTTTAGAACTTGATCTCGATGATCTTAACCTTTTTAACCGACGTGACAGATGCAAAGTATCCCGGCTAATCTAGAGAGCGTTTAAGTTTTTCCTTTTAGTTTTAACACGGACAAAACGATTAATGCAGGTTTTAACAGTATTCTCAAAAAAAGCAACTAAAGTGTCAACGTCACTTATTTCGCTAAGCACTGAAAATCCATCGAAACGATCAGCAAGATAGCCAGTGATCAAAACATGATCGGCACTATTGAAATCTGGAAAGGACGTAAAGGCATATCGCGACTTATGAATGGGACAAGTAATCGAAACTCGGACTGCTTTATGATCCGAGATACCGTCTATTTTTTTCACATTTGTAACCTTTCGCTTCGAGATCGGAACTTAGGAACACTAGTATAGCAAACCGTCATTTCGAGTTGCAACATCGACAATTTGTGAAAGACCAAAGGTTGTTATGACTGCTATAGCCATGGCGAAAGCTTCGTGAAGTCAGCAATTGCACCATGCCGTGCTCCCTGTCGAAACCAAATGTTTTCTTAACATCATGACCTAGCTCCGTCTGTCGGGCGGCAGTCGCCAATGCCGCGTAACTGACTTGGAATATCTTCATCTGTAATCAGCGCGAAACACAGGACGTAGTGGAAGAAACAAGAGACGACGCGAGCGCTGTCTAAATAACTGAATTTTTATTTCTAGAAGGGTTAGTTATATAGGCACCATAAACAACAACCGAAACATAAAACGCAAAAAACCCAAATCATAAAATCGCGATAGCCCGTAAAAACCGTGCGTGCATGCAGCGGGAGGTTAATCGACTCAGCTTAACAAAGCCAACCAGCAATCTTAACACATGACATGCCCCTGCTATCAACCTGTCGCCACACATTCTCCGAGAGCGTGAATCTCTTTTTCCACGAGACTGATAGAAGGCGAAGCGACACATGTTTCTGACTCCTGCCTTATCAGAAAGGCCTCAAATATGTAACTCCCTGCAGGTCCGATCTGGGTGACTGAACAAGATATTTGTCCTGTCCAAATGGGGGAAACAATCTTTACATTTCCGGCAGTGCACAGCAAGGTTCGACGAAACTGCCCCTTTTACTGATCTGCGGTGTTCAAACAGCCGCTCGTTTATACAGCGGCCTGTCTGGCCGATGTACGTCTTGCCGCAGGAAAGCGGGATAGAATAAGTCCACTCCGGTATCGCAGTCGACGGGCGGTTTTTTATGTGAAACTGTTCATCTATTCCTCGCTAGGTCATCCCGCCCCTCGAGCTTCTTCTTACTGCACTGCAGACTCTGCTCAGCTTATTCTTGGCTGTGAAAACTACTTTCATCCCGTATCTCGCCCCTACCTTCTTCAACCGGTGTGACATTCTATGTACGTACGGAATCCCCACTGTGCGCGATAGGGGCGATAGTCTCGCAAGAAAAAAAAAAGAAAAAGATGGCGCGGGATGACCGAGCGAGGAATAGATGCACAGTTTCACATAAAAACCGCTCGTCGACTGCGACACCGGAGTGGTTTATTCTATTTTATTCTATCCCGCTTTCCTGCGGCAAGACGTACATCGGCCAGACAGGCCGCTGTATAAACGAGCGGCTGTTTGAACATAGAAGATCAGTAAAAGGGGCAGTTTCCTCGAACCTTGCTGTGCACTGCCGGAAATGTAAAGATTGTTTCCCCCATTTGGACAGGACAAATATCTTGTTTAGTCACCCAGATCGGACCTGCAGGGAGTTACATAGTTGAGGCGTTTCTGATAAGGCAGGAGTCAGAAACATGTGTCGCTTCGCCTTCTATCAATCTCGTGGAAAAAGAGATTCACGCTCTCGGAGAATCTGTGGCAACAGGTTGATAGCAGGGGCATGTCATGTGTTAAGATTGCTGGTTGGCTTTGTTAAGCTGAGTCGATTAACCTCTCGCTTCATGCACGCATGGTTTTCACGGGCGAATCGCGATTTTATGATTTGGGTTTTTTGCGTTTTATGTTTCGGTCGTTGTTTATGGTGCCTATATAACTAACCCTTCTAGAAATAAAAATTGAGTATTTAGATAGCGCTCGTGTCGTCTCTTGTTTCTTCCACTACGTCCTGTGTTTCGCGCTGCTTAAAGATGAATCCATTCCAACTTGCCCAGTTTCCTGTCCTTTGGAATATCTTCACCTGTAATCATGTGAACACTACAGAGTGAGGTAGAATGCTGCGCGAACATATTCATAGCGACAGCCTATACTGTGCATACGCGCTGCAAACTGGAACTTAAAAAAATGGTTTTTGCGCTCGCGTCGACTAACGCTGACAGTCATAAAAAATCGATCGATTCCACCAAGCACTCCAAATTCCTGCTGTAGTTTTGAATGGTCAGCATCATGAGGCACCTGGTGGCAGCCGGGTTATTTTCCGGCCTTGCACCGACGTGATGTGTTCGAGGAAACACTAAACTGCAAGCTAATACCCAGTTGCTCCTTGCACTGCATTGCATTTAACAAGTGTGCACACTGATCTGGGTCTTCGACTGACACGGTTCTTTTTCTTTTCTTTTTTTTGCAGCCACCATGCGGTAGGTGGATGACGGGCCGTCGGCGCATGAAGCCTACACACTCTGTGTAACAACAACGCCAGGAGTCCTGCAGGGTTAGCTCTGATTTGAAAAGCTCTGCAAAGCGTTCTTCTGCGCTGAAATTTCTTGTTTTGGATTATTTGGATTAATTATGTATGCCTGGCTCTTGCGCAGGGTATTCTTACACAACGTCGAAAGAAGTTATCCAGAACACGATATTCGACTTTTGATGACGTGCTCATGTACGTTGTATTTATAATCAAGAAAAGAGTGAGATCGGTCAAGTCTGTGCGACCTGTCCACACGATGCAGAAATGATCTGTATGTGGCTTTTGCACGTGTACACGCTGGAGATGGCTAAAGACCATTCTGTCATGCACATGCAGATGTCAAAACACCTGCTGTTGTTGCGAATAGGTGCAGACAGCTCTCGCTACCACTTCCACCGTGCTTCCAGAAGGTGCTCACCACAGTTCAGCGAGAAATATGGCGTCGGTCCAGGGAGCGCTTTTGGACAACTTTTAGACATACAGAGTTATTTGAAATTACTTCTAGGTCTATGGACGTTTTCGAAAAACGTTCTCTGTTCGCTGGGTATTGGGACTGTGCAGTGCAAAACAGACATGTACACGACGCACGTATGACATGGACTAGTGTCGTGCGTGTGTCGTGTCTATTTTTTTTGTTCATTGAACATGTGTATTGGACGAACAGCCAGCACCAGACTTCTGATCCAGCTCTCCCTGATTATCGCCTTATATCACGCTGGACTGCCTTTGGCCAGGCCTTTTGTAAACGTCTGTGGACGTTTCCAAAAGACGTTCACTTCGCGTCACCAGGTTCCTAGCTGGACTGCTGTGCGCACCTTGCGCAACACCAATCGAAGTATAGAGCGCCAGCTTTCTGCATCCTTTCGCAATTGTTCGAAGAGCAGGAGTTTTGACACCTGCGTTTAGCCGTTGGAAAATTCTAGAGCACAGATCACGACTGCAAAATGTTGCTTCTTTTCTATTGCTCGAAAAGGGCCAAGACGAAGTAGTTAAACACATATCCCACGCACAAGCGCAGTATTGTTTGTGTCTTCCGTACCTGTCCTGCGTCATTTTCGCGCAGTATAAACGAAGCATGACTAGCAACCAACTAGGCCGAAAATTATTAGGGTAGAGGTGCGGGCTGGTCGGTTGCTCGTGCTTCTTAAAACAGCGCAAAAGACGCAGACAAAAACAGACTAGGCGTGTGTGTCTTCAACCATCTTCGTCTGCGCCTTTTGGGCTGTTTTAGGTCGCCCGAAAAGTTTTGTTTGAGATGTGTGGCTGTTAAACAGGGTATTCGACCAGCCTAGTTTTCTTGGCTTTCAGAAAACAGCGAGAGTGAAAAGCGAACCCAGCACCCGCACTGCCAGAGCACGCCCTCAAGTGCACCATCTACTTCAGATACAGCCGTGACGTGGCCTTCCTGTGCGGCCACGCTGGGCGTGCAGCACCTGCGTGGCCGGGATCCGCAGCAGCCATATCTGCCGCCGGACCATCAAGAGACGAGTCAAGTGCTACTGACGCCGCCCTCGGAACTTTCTCCACCCTCAGCGAGAGGCCGCTAATAAATTTCTCACTCTTCTTGCAACACTCCAGCTGTGAAATGTTGAGGAATAAAAAGGGGGGGGGGGGGGGGGGGACGCAGATCCCGCACAGCACGAATAAGCACGGACGAACCACTGCAAGAAACAAAGAACACAAACGAGGAAAACGCGCTATGCTTTGTCCTTTCCTAAAAACATTCGTGGGCTCGGTTCTTGGAATGCTTGTTAGGATGAACCAAAGAGCGAAGCAAGCACGTACTAACGTTATTGCTGTTGTATAACAGTTTTCCAGGCCTCTTACAAATGTCCCTAAAGATGGTAGAGTGTGTGTGTGGATCTGCATTTTGCAAACTAAGCATCTGGACAAAACTGCCTGGCTAGTTCGAATATAACCTAAGCAAGAGAGTCGGGGGCAACACGTCGTCTATAACCTTAATGTTTTGTTTATTTAACCCGCCGTTCTCCTCACGTTTGACAACGGAACCTCGGTGTGCAACCTCAAATGGCTGAAGAGAAGGATATAGGGTGGATTGGTTTGAGCTATGGGCTTAGGCTGAGGAACTATTCCTTAATGTTGGAGCAAGTACATTAGGAGACCAGTAAAAACGCGCACCTTATGACGCCATTCCGAAGACGCATTGGTACAAAATTTCATAAGATGCTGAGGCTGGCAGCAAGTGAGAACAACCGAGATGAAAGATTAACAGCCTCACGAATGAAACTCAGGCAATCACAATTGAGCAGCCCTTTTGGCTTTACGCGGCATTCAATCTCTGGTCCGTTGCAATGGAGAATTAGTACTTAGTATATACACCGCTGCAGTCGGAAGCGGATAAGCTTGCCGCTCCTTGCTCCGTATTCCGCCTATAGTTTCCAGATTGCTTCACAAGAGATTTCTGGTTCCCCTGCCGACCGAGAGGTGGCGGAGCTAGTCCGGGTACTTAGGTACTAGCTTGTTGGTGCTTACAGAATGCATGGAAATACCTAGGGCAGAGACCAGACATCTGCATTTAAGCTTGTAGAGCGTACTCAAAGATGAAGGTATCGGTCATAAGATAACAGAACTGCTGAACGATATTTACATACACAACGAAGTTCAAATTGCATAGCAAAGAATAAGGAGTGCGAAAGCAGCTCAATCACACAAAGAATTAAGACAGGGTTGTGCGTTGTCGTCATTGTTCACGAGTTTTCTGATATATATGAAAAGAAGTCTACAGGAAAGTGAACTGTGACAATATCTGGCATGAATTAGCCGGAATGGTCATAGAACAGTGGCTGCCGGGATTAATGTATGCTGACGATATTTCATTATTAGCTGAAAGCCAAGGAGGTATACAGACTCTAGTTAATAACTGAGGAGACGATGGAGACGCTCTAGGCTTTACTGATAGCTCAAATAAGTCGTTTGATGATATTCAGTGCTACATCAGATCAGGTGCTTAGAATGCAGAACCTTTAAATGTAAAGAGTAGCCAGAATAGAAATATTTCGGGGTATTGGTAAATGAAGGGCAGATATGCGAGGAAATGCACGAACAGGCTAGTAGGGCTTTTGGCCCAAATGCCTTTAACCGAAAGGCATTTACTGTGAAGGCCTTTATCCTAAATGCATATGACCTATAGACCTTTACTCTGAAGGCATTTGCTTTGAAGGCCTTTACACTGGGGGCGTTTACCTTGAAGGCCTTCACGCAGGTGTACCCTTCATCCAGGCCTTCACGCAGGTGAAGGCCTGCCAAGTTCACACACCTGGCAGTTTGGTCACAGCCCGATGGGCAGGTATGCCGCTTACCACAAAGCAGGCTTCAGGGACGCACTACATACAGTTGCTCGAAATCGGAACATGCGTCTTGTAGTGTTGCCGCACTAAAAGCCGGAGGTTGAGTAGTGCATTAATTCAATTAAAAAAGGAGACCTTTCAAAATTAAAAAAAGCCAGATCAGAAGGGAATCGCTTCATAGTAATTCTAGAAGCAGTGCTTTCTCGTTTCGAGCATGATCAGGTTTTGCAGTGCGAAGCTACAATTAACCAAGATGATGGCGCATGTGCGGTGAGAGGTAAATCAGTAGAAAAAATAGAGTATTTTGCTAGATTGTGGCAGTATACCATCCATGGCACAGGCACCGTCACTATCCCCGTAGAATTTTCTTGGAGGGTGAAGATAGGCGGATGTGGATCGAAAGTGGCGGTGGGTGGGTAGGCAGCCCCCTAGCTAATTGGGCTGACTGGTGGGTTGCACTAAAATCCCGCAGTAAACTCCCGAGCACGGTGACGCCCCGTTGATTAAAAGGGGAAGCTTCTACAATCCATCTGTACATCATTCGCGATGTAAGCGGTTCTTCACTTGGGATGTTGACACCCATTGTTCGATTGAAAGACGCCATTTTGGGTCAAGAATGTTACGCTGACACTTCGGATGTAGCGAAAGGCTCAAAAATGTAATCTGAAACAAATCTTCGGGCCAGGCAGTATAAGCGTTCCCATGCTAAAAAGCGTGAAAATGCTGATTTACGCGAAGACGTCTTGTTCTTTTTGATTGATTCCATGCCCCAGAACAGCGGTTATGTTACCACACGTTTTGAAGCCATTCTTCCGTGCGTGTACATTAAGGCGTGGCAGCTCCTCGGTTGGCGTCCAGGCACAAAGGAGGCGCCGCTTCGATTAATGGGCGTTCTGATCATTAGTGACATGCCGTTAGATCCTGCTAAGCCGTTGTACAGCGTGGGAAACGGAAGGCTTTTTGGAAACAGCTAGTTCGGAGGAGAATACCGACAGCATTCTGCTCTACATTTCAGGAAGCGACACGGAATGCAAAATATGAAAACAGAAGGGGACGATGGCAAAAGTGGAGTCAACTGTGCAGAGCAGATCAAAGCCTACAGCATGTTTACAATATCTAATAAGTTCAGTTGCTCGAACCGTAGCAACCGACCCGTTGCAGTAATGAATAACGTTAAATTTATGGAAAATAAATATCTTCTAAAGTGTACCAAAGCCTTTGAACAGCCACATTTAGGGAGATATGATCTTGCACACGATGTGTAATTAATTTAATTATTTATTTTGAATATTTATTTCCTTCATCAGTGTTGTAAGAGGAGAGGCTTGGACGAGGAGAGGAGAGGATGGGGCTGATGGCCGTTAACATTTTTTAAAAAAAGTTTTTTTCTAAACGACGGTTGTGGAAAAGGAAGTTCCACTTCTTTGCCACCTTAGCTCCTGTGAGCATGGAGGAGGTAAACAAAAATCGACGGTTTTCCATCCATTCTACGCACTCTTTTGCTTTGAAGATGAAAGATGAGTGCTCGGAAGTTGTGAATGTGCCATCTCTTCCAAGAGGTCCCCGACTGATGCGGCGAGTGCCAGAGTGGCCGCGGAACGTTGTGTGGATGCTGTGATCGCTGTCATCTTTTGTTTGCAAGAATATACGTTGTGAGGGCGAACAAAACAATTGTTAACAGCTCGCCAGGTCAAGTCAACGCATTGTTTCACAGAGAATGTTTTCCTCTCGCGCTCCTGGCAGAACAAATCTGGCCAAGGAACATTTCGTAACTTAAGGCGCTTTACAACTTCTGGACTAAATTTAACGTATCGCTAGAGAAAGTCAATTTTCACCTGCAACTACTGACTACCGTGAAAATATTTTGTTTTCTTGCAAAATGGAGTCAATAAAAAAGAGAGATTCAATGCTTCAGCGAAAAAAGGAGAAAGCCGCAAATGCAAACAAATTGTTTCCATATATCTTTGTCGCCAAGATTCTCTATTCAAGACCCTTTTCTTTTCTTTTTGTTTTTGTGAGACAAAACACTTTAACGGAGTGCTTACACTTTGTGCATACTGAAACCGGCCAAGAGCTGCACTTGTGCACCAGCACCATTGTTTTCCATCGGTTTCATCTTTCATAAAATCATGTCCACCAGCAACGAATGCGTCAACGAGCTTCAGCTGTAACATGTGTAGCGTGAATTCAGCGTCTTCTGAGTTCGCGAGAACTGGCCAGAAGTGAAGTTTAAAACTGTTTGTGCTTGGCATGCGGAGCCGCTTTGCAGTGAAGCTGGAGAAATACGTGACATAAACTGCTTAACAAAATCAAAACAGAAGCAGACGATGAGAAGCTTCAAATAACGAAATGTCTCAGCCTCTCGACGGCATTCCATTGGCAATTCACAGAGTTTGCGAATGAACTAGGTACTGCACAAGACCTCATCGTCTACTGGATCCTGTACTAGGAACTCTATTATATTCGTCGAGCGGTGTCAGGTGAACTTTTTTTGCATGTGTATCGTCTGCATGACGTCGACATGATGAATGGTAACTGTCTTGGTAAAGTAGATGCGCAGTGTCCACAATCCAAGCGAAAATGTTTCCCGTGCGCACGGTTTGCTTCATAAAGAGAGAAAAGGTGGGCTATCAATAAATTAAAAAAAAAGTGGGAGCTCGTTCGCGCTAGCTAAAGTACAACTGGCTTGAAGTAGAATATTTAAAAAATCAAACAAAAAAACGTATCTGGACATTAAAATCTTGAGAAAATGCAAAAAATGCGCGGAAAATTTGCAAGTTCTATATCAACTGAAAATTTTGGAGTCACAGAGTTTAGAAAACTGTTAATAAAAAAAGTCATCGCACAAGAATTTTAGGATTCGATTTTCAAAAATTCAGTACAAGCTCGAGCAATCGTATTTGGGGCCATCGTTAAAGTGAGTGATGTTTCATGCCGTTCTCACAAATTCCAAAAGTTCTCGCTTGATTTTTAATTCGACCGATCAAGGAACTATTGTTTCTGCACATGTTGTGTTTCTATTTCTGTCCCATCACAATAATTAGGACAGCAAATGGTATCCAACGTTTCAAAGATACACTTTTATAGCCACTAAACGCGTTCAAGTGCTTCAATATTTTTCTGCCCCTTTTTAGCTCGTAACAACTCCAAACACGCTCAAGCTTCTAATAACCACACCACTCCTACATGTTAGGTTTAATGTCTGAATCTAGGCGTAGGCTATGAAAGACACCGTAGGAAATTGATCTGGATCAATAGCGGAAGCCTGAACTGACGTCGCACACTACACAGGCGTTTCTGCATTTCACCCCCACCAAAATACGGCAGCCGTGGCCGCGGTTTCAGCCCGTGACACTGGGCTCAGCAGCCAAAGCTACAACCACACTGAGCCACAGCGGCGGGTGCTGATCGCATTGCTAAGTGAAGCATTTATAGTCATTTCACCATCATCGCCTCTAATCGTATATAAAACTTTTTCTTGCAACAAAATCCTATGCTATTTGGCGCTTCATATCAGGCCTGCATATTTCAGAGGACCGCTTTCCATATTGTGTCCTTCGGTGCCTTGACTTATTGTCTCTGACATTACAGTGAAAAGCATTTTACTAAAAGCGGAAGCCACTTCAAGCCAAGCCATTTGGGAGGAATGAGGAGAGCGATGCTGAATATTTCAGCAGCTCTACTAAACGACGTGAGTAATCTATTTTCAGAAAAGGCGGCGAGGTAGCCTAATAATTCATGCCACTTAGTGCAGCTGCTTCTGCGAAAACCAGCTTCATTGGGCTCTAAAAGCCACGCCAGAAAAAAAATTTAGAGTGTTTGTCTTAGTTCTTTCTGAAGATTCAGCATACACAGAAGCAGCGCATGCTTAACCGTCACTTTAAGCCGAACACTAGCCACATACTTCGTGGATAAGGTGTTAGAAATAAAACCCGAGACATGTATCTGTACTCTGCAAGCTTAATATGAGATGTGACAGATTTGAAAATAACAATTCGAGACGCGTGCAGTGCTTATACCGAATAAACGCATTTTAATTTTCATCACGTTTAAGTCGATGGCTCAGTATTGCAGCATTTCTCTAATTTTTATTCATTAGTTTTAAACGCGCTTATATTTTGTTTCTTTGTGTTGCTTTCGATGCAGACAGTAACCGCATAGGCAGAATGCTACCATGATCTATTTCAATTGAGTAGAACACGTTGGGGGGGGGGGGGGGGGGGGGGGGGGTTGCTCCATATCAACAGTAAAAACTGGCGCCAAATCAGACAACACACAGCCAAAAAGAGTGGACAGGCGAAGACTGGACGCGCCTTTCCAGTCTTTCTTGCTGTGTGTTGTCTTATTTGCCACCAGTTTTTTTCTGTTGATCCATCTCATATTTTTTGTAGAATATCAACTTTCAAGAACCGAAAGCTGGAAGAAAAACTATCGGAGCACAGTTACGAGTGTGTAACACGAATGTTACAGCGTTTGCTGTTGTGCGACGGCAAAAAAATTTTCACGCGCAATGTTCTGTGAAAACAGAACACTTCTGTTCTGTTTTCTGTTTCGGAAGTTCGGATTCACCTCCTTTTCTCTGACTTAGCGAGAGTGGGTGGTGAATGCGGACTTGGCGAATACTGCAGTGATACGCTGCAATGGGCTCCGGTGGTGGGCTTCTGAGGGTTTCTGTGGATTGCGAACCAGCTGCCTCACGTAGCCGAAATGGACGCCAAAGCCAGTAGGCCAACCCTCACCTCCAAGCCTATCCCTCTTACCTCTTCCCTTTACCATTCCCTCCCATCTTCTAAATGTGACAACGGGATTCCCCTCTCCAGACTCTGCACCCACCAACCTAGGCAGGCGGCAGGTGGCAAGTGGCAGGTGACGCTGCGGAACAGAGGAACGAGCTAACAAGAGCTAGCACTACAAAATTCATTGTGTGTTGGAAACGCGGTAACATTAGCAGGCATTGATGTCTTTGTCGGCAGTGTCATCACTTCCGGTCTGAAGAAGTCACTTCCCTCCTATTAATGGGCGCTTTTTATGACCGACGACCTGTTTTGCCTCCATGGGGATTCAAATGCTATCGCATTAAGATGTAGTCATTGTAGCTGCGCTTTCACTATTTTTTCCAACAAAGCATTCAGTGAGCTAGATCTGTTTTTATCATCACTAAGGTGTATATCAAGTGTGAGTTGTTTTTACGCTTAAGACTTCCTGTATCACGAGCGAGAAAAGAAGTTACGGAGTTTTTCTAACATGCCAAAGTAATGGTGCTTCTCCGCAACAAGAGTACTATAGAGGAAAAGCACGCTTCACAGGAAGAAAACCATGAAGCACAACGGTATTGGTATGATCAATTAATATACAGTCAAGGCAAGGACAGGGGACAGGAGCGGTAAAAGACGCACACGGGCGCTGACTATTAAGTGAATTTTATTTCGGAGGTACAATCAATATGTAGTCGAACAAGGGGTTGGTACAGGAAGATAAAAGCTGCGCGGTCACCGCAATTCAGAGTAGTCGTGTCAATGAATAAAAACATGAGTTACGGATGATGAACACGATAAAAGCGATAAAAGCCGCGAGGTGTAAAGGGCCATCACGCAAACAACAAAAACCAGTAAATTCGCAAAGTAGTGCATAAAGGTGGCTAAAAGGGGCTATAAAACTAAAAAAAAGGAAAAGAAAACGAAAAGAAGAAACAAGCCGTCAGTGATCGAACACTCCATAAGAGGGTCAAACATCTCGAGGCTGGTGACAGCACTCCCTGCGCATGCCCGGCCATGCCCAGGAAATTCAAGTCTTGTTTGGGCAAAAGCAGAGGAGCTGTGCTTAGACACTGTTCCTTTGCACGATGAATTTCAAGTGCTTCGATGATTTCCCTCATTGTACGATCTCGTCCTTTTCCCAAAATGACACATTGTTCGAAAGCTGGAGTGCAAGTCCTAGTATGACATTTCTTACAGTGCTTGGCAAGATTTCCGAAATTTTCAATGTTATTGACGTTGTTTGCATGTTCTTGAATCCTGATATTTATGCATATCCCAGTTTCACCAATGTGGCTTTTCCCACAAAATAGGGCGCCGTATAGACGACTCCGGTAGCACAAGAAACATTAGGATTACCTTGCTTCTGCCCGCAGTCTCAATGGATCTGTTGGCTATTTACTTTCAAGTATAGCGGGGAAAGCTTGCTAGGCACCAAAAAAACTCCGTCGACGCCTCCGCGTTGACCGGCGTTTTTCAAACAATGGCTGCCTTTTTGCATGTAGAGCAAAATTACGACAATTTGCAGTCGTTCTCTTTGCAACCCGATGAATTTTCTCGTTCGCGTTCCTTGAACATGCTGCCGGCTACTGAGGCCAGATGTAAGGGGTAGCCCGCTGCAAGAAGACGCTTCACTTGCAGGTTACACTATTTAAAGCTGATGGTCACAAGATTTCTGAAGGGCATTGCGAAAGCAGAGGCTGATAATGCATCGCTTTACTAGCTTCGTATGGCAAGACGCTAAATGGAGGGAGTGGTTTTTACCTCTGGGTTCGTAGGACCAACCGGTCCAGAAATCTCATAGAGTTATATTCCGGAATTTCGGATGTCAAAGAGAGTGGATGCATACATCGGTCGAACAAGGAGAGTACTTCGGTAGCTGCTGTTCTGAGAGCTTCCGTTGCTAACAGTTCTTCATTGATAACGGTGGTAACAAATTTTCTGACAATGCTCCTTGGTAGCCAGACGTTGATCTGCCGACAGAATACAGGTACTACTAATCTGTCAACAGCAATTTCCTCGGACCGCGTGACCGTGATCCGCACCATGATGTCTGCTACAAAGGGAATTCGTCCCGCACGTTTAAAGAGACACCGAGGACGAAACGAAGCTGGCCTGTAACGACACAGTACAGCGTTTTAACCGCAGAGACCACTCTCACCGAGAACGGATCTTTCATAAGCTAGAAAAAAACAAAACAAAAAACGGGATTCAGGTGTCGCCATCACCGGCCGATTTCGTAAGTAAAGTAGGTGTGTCGACATCAATTTTGTGGCAAGGTTTGGTTTGGTTTATGGGGGTTTAGCGTCCCAAATAGACTCAGGCTATGAGGGACACCGTAGTGAAGGGCTCCGAAAATTTCGACCACCTGGGGTTCTTTAACGTGCACTGACATCGCACAGCACACTGACCTCTAGAATTTCGCCTCCATCGAAATTCTACCGCCGCGGCCGGGATCGAACCTGCGTCTTCCGGGCCAGCAGCCGAGTGCGGTAACCACTGAGCCACCACGGCAGCTAATTTTTCGGCAAGGATCCCAGACGCTACGCTTCACCGCGGGGGAAGAAAATGTTAGATACAATTTTCCCGGCAATAAATGAGTATTTTGCTGCCAGAGAAAACTTCACCATAGCCAGAAAAAGCTAGCTAATCAATTTTTACCATGAACAATAATGGAATGAAGCTGCCCTTAGCGCCCATTTAAGATCAAGGAGCTCAGAACCACAAAACTATTCCCGTAAAACATATCTAAACGCTTGCTAAAGCCGTGAATTCGTTCGTTCGCGTCTCCTTTTGCGCAGCAATCTCGCAGGTACCATGATAGCACCGCTGAGATTTAGGTCAACCTCCTCATCGCGCGTTGCCCCCCTAGCTCCAGTACAGCGCAGTAACTTCCTTTCCAAACGCTCTCTGTGCTCCCGGTAGCAGGAAGCTCATGGCACTGGCACTTAATAACTCTTCTATTTCTTTACCACCCGAACATCGATGTAAGACCACTTTGATGTTTTATTACTGCCTCGATAGATAGATAGATAAAGAGGAGGAGGGAAAGGCAGGGATGTTAACCAGAAAGGGGTGCGGGTTTGCTACACTGCACTGGGGAAGAGGAATTAGGGGACTAAAAGGAGGAAGAGAGAAGGGGAAAAGGCATAACAGACACACACGCACAGCGCTGTCACAATTTCCCACTCAATCCAGTCGCTCTCAAGTAGGCAAAAAGTGCCTTGTATGTTTTGTACTACCTCGAAACTTCCTCAACAAGGTTCGAATGTACCTGCAAAATCACTGGTGCAACGACGCTAATGATGCTGACCCTCCCGCACCAAACCTCCCTGGACTAGTTCGCGGCTCTGCCGCAGTCTGGCATCGATTTCGAGAAATTGCCAGTAGCAGGAGTTCACAAGAGGTCATGGGCGCCATTTTGAGGTAGATCGCGTAGCTGCAGCGGTGCGGGCCGGAGTAGGTGCCGCTGAACCAGTTAGACAAGCGCGCCATTTTTCGCTCTCCCCCGTGTACGCCAAAATAAAGGCCGCCGTGACATCGGTGCATACTCCCTAAAGGTAGAGCGTACAGAAACATAAACAGCGCTGATACTGTAGAGGCTTGGGCAACTTGGTGTGACATTGTTTTTCAGCAGCGCAGGGGACAAAGGACGAGACAAGTGCACAGTCACGGCGCTGAAGCCCGTGCCGTGTCTGTGCACTTGTCTCGTCATTTGTCCTCTGCGCTGCTGAAAAGCAATAAATAGCGCGAAATGCTAAAGTGGTCACCTTTTTTTCTATCCCATATCTGCACTGTTTGTATACACACTGCAGGGAAGGTTTATGCTCAGATAGAAAGGGAAAGGGGGATATACTAAGGAAACGGTGAAATTAGAGAGATTTAGTACAGCCCGGTGCACTTCCTCGGGGAGCCACTGAGCATGCGCAGATCTGCCGGAAGTCACCAGATGGCACCAGGTGACGGTCATCTACGGGCACGCCTGATACGTGGGGACAAATCAGTGCTTGCGCAATGGCGACGCGTGGAAGCAAATCGCGCTGTGCTAAATACTCTCTATTGACCAACGCGCGGATCACTGCCGTCACGGTCCAGTAGCTGCAACCGTTCATGGAGAATGAAAATTTCGTGGTTTCAATTTTTTGGAATTAACTAACGTGGTGCAAAGATGTCCGCGCAGGCGAGCACTGAGCTAGTATTACAGAGGACAACTCAGGCAAATGGGCGGGATGGAAACATGCCAACAATTTTTGCGTGCTCCTTGTTAAGTCGCAACAACTTCGCCAGTGTCTTAATATCAATAAAGGATTTGATTTTGTTGTTATGATGAGGCATGCCGGATATACAGAAAAATTTGATTCCGATCCTCTGCAATCGCCATCGATAACAATCGTCAGCGCTATGCCTAACTGAGGTTCGCGTAAAAATATTTACACGAGCCTCAGTTAAGCATAGTGCTGACGGCTGTAACAAAAGATGCCGCTTTTAAAATTAGGCATAGCAGTAGGCGGGGCCCGGCCGCCACCTGCTTGCGCAAGCTGAGAATGAAAACAGCCATAATGTATACAATCCTTTACTTCCTAACGTGCCTTTGCTTTGGTCAAAGCGATGGTGAGATATTCTGGGGCAGTAGTCTGTGCGCTCTCAACTGGACTCGAAGACATGCCGTGATGCCATCTCTCGGCAACGCCTACGTGGGGAGAAGGATCACGTGTGACGCTCTCCTGTCTGCAACGCGTCGTTTAGTTTTCGCGTTCGCGGCTTTGTGTTCCTGCTCACGCTTGATCTGAGGCAATAAATCGACCTCGTAAGCAACAAAACTCCCCACCGAGTAAACGACCTGTCGCGCTATAGCTCTCCTTGATTTACTCGCCACTACAACATCACAGATAGCAACATTCTTAAGCCTTCATTCAGCGCTTGTTATGGACAACAATGAAGCTGCTATGCTACCGGTCACAGTCAAACGGTCACTACACTGTAAGCAATTTTTCGTCCTTTCGGGAGCAACGACGACCGTTAGTCCCCGGAAACGAAGATTGGCCAGTGAAAAGACTAACTGCGAGACGAGGCAGCCATGTGCAGATTTCAAGGGCTAAATGTTGAGCCATCGGAGCAAGGAGACGAACGGAGCGACAAACGACATCATTTTCAAGCTCCCTTTGTCATGCTCGGCACCGCTGTAAGTCACCGACCTTCATATCTCCTGCCTGCAATTGTGACCTTTTGCAATCGAATTCCGCGAGAGTACGCAACAGACTAAAAAAAATGAGGTGTGGTTGTTCAAGAACAAGAGCACCAGCGCTATCTGTGCGCAGGCGAAGGCAGCTTCTTCAAGAAAGGCTTAGTGGCGTCGGAGCGATCGGCAGATGAGAGTGCGCCGGTATGTTGACGGCGTTTTTCGAAGCGTGTATGAGGGTAAGTTGAGTGGTGGGCGAAAAATTATACGTCATTTCATTTCGCTTCGTTGCTGTAAGTATGCGGTCTCATACTGTTGGACAGCGATGCGGTGCTCTAAAGTGGCAAGCGGCCGGTCACATCACGACGCTATGCACTGGACAGCGGCGAGCGCAGTGAGTACAATAATTCTACAGCTGCGCTCGTCGGAAAGACCCCACATACCCGCGGCGGCACGGCGAGGAAAGAAGATCGCGCTGATAAACCACGTAAGGCAGGCAGTGAAGTTTGGCACGATCACGGCACCTCAGGCTGCGAAGCACTGCGCGCTCAAAACACACACGTCTCGATCATCATTCTTCCACAAAGAACACCGTTATATGCGCGTCTTTCATGCTTTAAGGCTCAGCAAAAGCTTCTGCGGAAGCGTGTGACAACTGAGCAGTCGCACATTGCGTGAATAATAGCAATACGTGCTATAAATCGCGACTGGACTACTTACCGGTTTCATACTGCATTCGTATATAACCAACGTAGTAGGAGGGCGTAATCAGTTTAAGCGTTGGTCTCATAAATGTTCCTGAGTTATTTTTGAGGAAACAGACTTTGTACCGGACTGGTTAGCGCTGTTGATGCGGTGTCTATCGTTGCCGCCTTTTAAGTTGTGCTGTTTTCTATCAAGCTAGTGCAGTGCCGCCACTAGCTGAGTGCTTTGTAAATAATCTGTGTATAGCCCCTTTCTGCACATATATAACTTCGTATAGTAAATACCATGTGCGCAAATGAAAAGCGTGGTCGGGTGTATAGCGCACCCGGCTTCCAATATAAGAGTCAACGGTGCGAATCCCACCGGCACGGAATTTTTTTTTCTTCGCTCAGGTGTTGCTCTCTTAGGATGAGCGGTCTCACCCTATTGCTCTCTCTGGACGAACATTTGGTTTGGTTTGGTCTATAGGGGTTTAACGGCCCAAAGCAACTCAGGCTATGAGAGACGCCGTAGTGAAGGGCTCCGGAAATTTCGACCACCTGGGGTTCTTTAATGCGCACTGACATCGCACAGTACACGGGCCTCCAGAATTTCGCCGCCATCGAAATTCGACCGCCGCGGCCGGGATCGAACCCGCGTCTTTCGGGCCGGCCGCCGAGCGCTATAACCACTCAGCCACCGCGGCGGCTAGACGAACATTTAAACCTAAATATGGTTCGTGGCTGGTCTAACTGTTAGCCCCTTTGCGTTTAGTCTCGAGGAGGACTAATGGTTGTGGAAACGCAGTAACTCTCCCGAAAGAAGCAACTTTTGGTCCAAAAGAACGAAAAAAAAAACGATTTGATTGTAGTCTACTGAATATCGATGTAAAGACCATTTACACGTTGCTGGTGTGGAGGCTGCGCATACAGATGCAGTACAAATGAAGTGCGGACTAGTCAGTTTCGATAAGTGTCGACTGATGCGGCGCCATTCGAATATTAACTGTAACTATATCAGAGTAGACGAGCAGAGCATTTTGGATGACACGGAGTAATGTTTTGAGCGTTTAAACTTCGGAGGTGTGTGACCGCTCCTTTGGCATCGGCCGCTGCTTATTAGACAGCTTAGCGCCAACTCCAAGAACGAAACAGCTCTCTGAAATGCTTGCTGGGCACACGACAGTGTGCACTCGCTTTTCCGCCCTTTCTCCACGTAACTAATCATGCTTCCCGCAGCTTCTCAGCTTTCCGTTCAAAAAAACGGCAGCTGGCAGCGAGGTTCCGTCGCTTTCTTACTTCGGTCATTGAAGAACTTATGAACCACCGCGGTAGAAGCAACACTGAGTTGCGGCTGTTAACTGCCCCAACCACAAAACAATAAACAATTTACGACGGAAAAACTCGCCGAAATGAAACAAAATAGAGGGGATAACGTGATTTGCGTTTCTTTTTAAACGCGGAAATTGCCTCGAGTAATCATCGCTGCCGCAATTTTAGGAATCTCGTAATCCCATATGCGATGCAAGATCGACGCTAGTGCCGGTCGCTTCAGTGGTGGTCTTCTTAGAACTCGCACCCAATGTACACCGTACTGCTGCTGTCGATGGAGTGAAATTTAAATGTAATGTGAAAGCTTAGCTCTACATATTGCAGGATATTTGCCGCTTTATAGTATTAGAAGTAGCCAGCTGTTATTCAACGCATAACATGAGCCGTTTTGGACATCATTTCTTTCTCTTGCGTCGTTTCTTACTGTCACCTTCACTGTGTGATCAGACTAGCTGCGTCACAGTGCTCCGCTAATGCGCAAAAGGCCTTAGCAAAAATACCACTCGCTGTTGTTGCCCCGAGGCGGTGAAGTGAACTAAGCAGCACTTCATCAAATCGTGCTCAACGCCAGGCAGTTCTCTGTCCTGGCGCTGAAAATATAATCACTGAACGAAACTTCCATTCTTGTGTTCTAATATCATAATGTTGACTTTCTAATACCGACACGCAAAGGCACTCCCCAGCATATCGTCGAACTGTTGTTTATGAACACATTGGATGACTCAGTGCAAATGATGGGACCGGTTTTAGAGCACTGGTAGCAATCATCATAGTGCAACCCTTCGGTCTCGAAGAGCTTTCAGGTCAAGTTTTCTTAGGGAAGTAGGAGAAAGCGACTATGAAATGGTGCCTTTTTCCTGGTCTCGGGTCAACAACCTCCATTTACGACTTACTGATCTTATGTATAAATAGTTCTTTAAAGCTATCGTTTCTCTTTTCATTACACAGCTGAATAAAAATAGTTTCAGGTACGCTTAGAGTGGTCTAGTATCTGCTTTTTGGCGCGCTGTTAACTTCAACACCTACAAAAGCAGGAATCAGGCTTCTTTGTGTCTAATAAGGCGCCGTTGAACAAAGTACTTTTGCGCAAGGTTCGGCTAACCGAGCTTGTTGCAACATGCTGCTAGGTGGAATTCACTTTCTGTAGACATATACCTAAAATCTGAGTCCTAAATCGGCTCAGGTGGGATAGGACATCGTTTTGTCAAATGAAACAATTTTTAGATTTTGCAACATTCTGAGAGAGCATTTCTTTAGCTTTCAGAAAATATATCACATTCAGGTATTCGCGACTTCCAAAGTGCTTCTTTGATCCTTTTCTGTCATCACGTCGAGCGCAAAGTAAGAATTTCCAGTGGCTTTATTTGCATTTTTCTCACCCTACATTGTATTGTCAGAAGAATGGATTCTTAAAGTCTGCGACTGCCTGGGAATATATGTTTAAGCTTTCAGAGACTATATTACACTTGGGAATTGGAGAGCTGAAAAATGCTTTCTTGATCCTTTTCCCTTGTGAGAGTGCGAATTTGGAGTTTTGGAAAGTGAGAGTTTTTATAGGTATTATTTGCATTTTTGTAAAAACAGCAATTTTGGACATTTATATGCCTTCTTCTCAGGAACTATAAGGCGTAAGTAAACAAAATCTTCCACAGATTTCAAAATCAACCCCTTTTGCATTACTAGAACAAGAATATTGGCCTAAATAAATTTCTATTTTTTTACTACACAAAAGCATTAATGGTTGGCAATTCATTGCAGCCAGATAGGAAAAACAACATAATTAATACATATTTCGTTAAAAGAGAACACTTTTTGTCCCAGATGTGTCAAATAATCGTTTCAGGACTCTGCATCCAGTAGGTTTAAGGAAAATGTACATTAGTGGGAATGTACATGATCAAAAATTAGTTAACCAGCTCACTACTTGAAATGACTCGCCTGTTTTCTGATGTCCGCTAACACTGGTAATACTATGCCACAAAAACCATGTTTTTACCCCAAAAAGCCTATTTTTCAAAATTTTTGAAAGTCTTCCTGGAAACATATGGTACAAGTACTGCACATGAAGTGACCTCAACGCACGGATTCAGCCACTGCTAGGCATTGGGACTAGGAAAGCAATGAAACCACTTTAATAGATAGATTTAAAGAAAAAACAAGCAAATATATTTTGCTTGTCTTTACTATTTCACTTTTCCTCACTATTTACATTCTGAACAATACATATACAATGTTTATAGCATATTAACTAAATAGACCAAAGCAAAATAGACGAAAAAACTTTTTGAGAGGCTGTTAAATGGTATTTTTTAAAGGGACAGTGAGGAAAAATAGGAGTTGGCCTCTATCGACTAAATGCCGCGTTCTAGTCAACGAAAACGGAACGTTTATAAGCTAGAAAAGACCGAAAAACAACATACAGGTGTCGCCATCAGCGACCGATTTCGCAGGTAAAATGCGTGCATTGGCACGAATTTTCTGACGCGGATCCCAGAGGCTAAGCAACACAGATATTCACTTAAAAGCGGTGGCAACCCGAAGTTTTCGGTAAGGACGTCACAAGTTTGAATCGACTGGCGGGAAGATTTTTAAGTCTACTTTTCGCGGGAAGAAATACGTCTTTTCCTACCAGGCAAACGTCAACATAGGCAGATAATTGATTTATACTGAGAGCAAGAATTGCATACTGTCCTCAGTGCCACTTAACACGGAGTAGGCCATTCGATGGAAACTGCGGCTTCTACGCATGCGCCAGATGTGCCAGACAGGAGGCACGAAAACGCTTGGCTTATCACTTTGTCGTCATCGTTATAGCTGAGGCTTTGAATTATCACTTACAGACCGGCACTAGATCCCTGCAGTCGTGAGGGCGGCTGCGGAAGTCGAACCCAAGGCTTCGATATCAACGTCGTGATCCGATACTCGGGCATCACATCGGCTTGATACCGTTCGCATAAGTAACCACTTTAACATTTGAAATGAATTTTTCGCTGTTATATTATCCTGGCTCAATATGTTTTGTACAGAAAAAATTAATAAATTGCTACGTTCCTCAATATAATCGAAGCGCTCTTTATTATCTGCAATGGTTAAGCCTGTACATCACATTCGGTGATGCTGGCGACAGTGACCAGGATAGTTATCGGCGTTCTTGTAGAACTTGTCCCAACTCAGTATCAAGATTAATCAGGAAATGAAACGGCTGGAACCCCGCCGGAGATTTCAGTCGCAGATACTTTTAGGCGTTGTACGTATGATGGACAGATGAGTTGTGCCGGTTTTCAAGGATTTTTATGGCTGCTTCAAAAGCTTTCGAACACAAATAAAAATGCTCTCTCGGTTTCTGGCAAGATCAGCACTCACACTGGGTCTAAAAATAATGCCCGTGCGGGAGCTCCTTGCTTCTAACCAGTACCGCGAGAATACCTGCGAAAAACTGTCAAGACGCGCAGCACCACTACGCACGAAGCGGGCAAGATAAATGTCATTGAGTTCTTCAGGGGACCAACTAGGTTTTTACATTGCCGTACGAAGTAAAAATCTCCTCCTTTTCATGATCTAATCCCAAATATCTAGTTCATCTAAAAGTTTAGCTCTTGAAATTAGGTGTAGGAGACACTCTACAAAACGGATGACAATTGAGAATTTCACGTATCGAGAGAGATGTTGCCAGGCGTCTTCTGCGCACGCGCAGTGGGCTCATCTGGCCCCGCCCCTGCCACTGTGCGTACAAAGGAGACATCGGGTAATCGGGTTTATGTCTGCGCCAATACCTCTCTCGATACGCCTCAACTCTCTAATGCCTAATTCATTTTATTCAGTAGCCGTGACAATAGTTCCGCATGCAAATTTTTTATTCTTCCTCAAGATTCCCTATTCCGAATAAAGGTTCCGCATTACAATTCAATATTCCCTATTCCTAATCCCCACGTTCCTTACGCGCCCTTTTTTCTTTTCCTGTCTCTCGAAACGCGAATCACTGTCGACAGCGAGAAAATTGCCCTGAATTGTTCAACGCTACCTTCGCCCTCTCTCGGCACCGTTTTGTCCCCCGAAGCGAGGGCGGCGGCCACTTGGCGCGGGAAAAAGGTCAAGGTCAATCGCGTGCGTGATTCTCCAGACTCACGCTGAGACCCTTTGAAGACGCTTTATTCTGAGTGGCTCCGGGAGATAAGCATCTTTCTACGTTTCCTCCCAATTCACTGCGTTGTTCGCAGTAGGCATTATTGACCGAGTAATCAGCGGACACAGTCTGTTCTTCCTCCGTTCTTTCCTTCAGCCTCATCGTTAAGTCGAGCCATTACGGACTGGCACGGCACGCGTTTTTTCGGCGCGAAAGAGGGCGCTTCAGAAGCGAGCTAAACCTGCGAAGACAGGCGTCATTGCTCTCGCTAATGACGGCGCAGATTAGCAGCGCGCCAATGGTTAGTGGTCCCCCTGCCTGCCGGCCACAGTGACAAAGGGCACACGTTCAAGCAGCCGGGGCAAACCGAGCGTACGTGAGCCCAAAATCGCAAGAAAAGGGCCCGCTTCACGTTTATAAACGCCGTGTAGTCGTAGGTCGGTCAAAAACATCCCAGGAAAAGCGGGGGCAGCAAAGAGGAAAGGGTCAGGGGGAAAAGGGGGCGGAGAGCTTTCTTCGGTGGTGTAATGGACGTGAGGTGGGTCATTGGGGCAGCGTACTGTCGTTGAGCCGCAAAGTGCCTGCTACACTGGGCCCTGTGAGGCCAAAGCGAAGGTGATTGTCGAGAGAGGAGGAAACAATGTAAAGGGAGGGCGAGAGAGAGTGGCTTCGGGGCACACCTTGCGACAATGTGGCCTGCATATTTCATCTGCCCTTGCTTTCCTGGGTGGGGCACTAAGGGGGATTTATTTTCTTCTTCTCTTCTCTTCCCTCTCTCTGCTCTCTTTCCTTTCCTTTCTTATTTCATCTTTTCTTTCAAAACAGTATTAAACCAGCCTACCGAACGCTCCCTTTTCCCTTTCCCCTCCGCTTCCAGCAACCCGTACCTGCCAATGCGGTCCTGGTGTGGCCCGAAGACACACTTTTACCCTTGTTTCGTCTTGCCGGCTGGTGTTGAAGTAAAGCGGCGAGGCCCCCTCAAGGACGCGGCAAGGGTTTTTGCAGATGTTTTTTTCTTTGTGTGGTGACATGGCGGTGACAATATTTTGAAACTGAGGTCGTTCTAGTGATTTTTGTTGTGGCCGCGCACGGAGATGGGAAGGGTACTTATTTGTTTGGGGTTTATGTTACATGCATAATAAACAATGCAGAAGGAAGTTCCTAATCTGGACGGCCAGGGGGACCTCCTGTTAAAAAACGGGTAACAATATATCACACCTAAGTCAGAGCAGTAAAAATATATCGAACACGCGGAAAACAACGCAGGTTTACATACAAAATGCACATCATAAATACATATTTTAGTGTGAAAGTACATGAACGCGTTGCAGTTATTTAAGTGAACATCCGCAGCAAGAAAGGAATGCGAAACGGAAATAATAATAAAGGGACTTAAACCAAGATACCTGGTAATTGTGTCAATGGAAAAAATATCAAGAAACACACTGGAACAAACAGCTGTAGCAAGTTCACAACTGTTGAAAATAAGAATACAAAAACCTCGCTGATAGAAACTGTAAGGTTGAAGAAAAAATGATTTATCAAAGAGTGCCGAAGAAACGATGAGTTGTGAGATGATTTTAATAGTGTGACCAGCGGCTGCCGCACTGTTAGTAACAACAAAGCGAAATTGGAGTAAACGACTTGTCATATATCACATGCTCGTATAAGGGTTTATGCTCTGCGTCAAATAGGAGCATCTCATGTTCTCCCTTGCAGAAATGAGCTTTCAATAGTTCAAGCCATCCCTCTTCCTGGTTATCTCTCTGAGAGATTAAACCTTTTCCTCCCCACAGAAATAGAGCGCTAACGTACAAGGCGCCATGTTTTGTTCCTTCATTTTCGGATCGTTTCCACGGTCGTGCTGGTGCCGCAAACGGACTGGAAGCGGCACGAGCAGCCGGTAATGTAGGGGCTCTCAGGTGACATTACATCACGAGCTCTTTTTTGCTGTCTCGTTTCATTGGTCGCGCTTTGTGACCTGGTGCGGTTACCAAGCGATGTAACCTTAGAAACTCTATCCCAAGTTCGGAGCGGAAGCGAGATTTCACTACAGTTTTCATAGTCATGCACCACGTTATAGTTTACTATATATGAGTTCAATAATAATAATAATAATTGGTCTTTGGGGAAAGGAAATGGCGCAGTATCTGTCTCACATATCGGCGGACACCTGAACCGCGCCGTAAGGGAAGGGATAAAGGAGGGAGTGAAAGAAGAAATGAAGAAAGAGTGCCGTAGTGGAGGGCTCCGGAATAATTTCGACCACCTGGGGATCTTTAACGTGGGCTGACATCGCACAGCACACGGGCGCCTTAGCGTTTTGCCTCCATGAAAATGCAGCCGTTGCGGTCGGGTTCGAACCCGGGAACTCCAGATCAGTAGCCGAGCGAAGATTGCAGACTGAAGCGAAGATTGAGCAAAGATTAAAGATTACAAGAAGCCTGACAAACTTTTGTGGGTGTCTAGATGTTATCTTTGGGTCAGCTACAAAACATCCTTTAAAAACATCTGGTAGCTCAAATAGGTGGAGTATTAGCTGAGCTAGAGTTAAAAATCAGGACACCACCGGAGGTAACCAGCATGACAGTCGGTTTCTTTCAGATCAGAAAAATTAGCCGACGATTGTGATTCTCGGTAATGCGCCTTTTAAGCTCAGCTGCTGCGGCACCAGATCCGTAGCGACTGCGTACGGAACACTCAGTGCTGAAGGGAGGCGGCTTTGGGTTTCGACTTGGCCGCGCTCAGTGCGTTCCGGCGTCAATGAGCTTCGCCTCGGGCAAACGGTCAGCGCACTACTCTGGCGCCATCTCTGGCGAGCCACGCATACCTTACGGATGACGTCATCTGCGAGAAGACGATGGTGCACGCTACTCTGGTACCGCAGCTCGCCGCCGCGCAACCTCCCTTTACGCTTACGTCGTACTCCCTTCCTCCGCTTTCCTCCTCGCGCCTTCTTCGCTATCGTTTCTTTCATCCTCCCGGAGCGTGCGCCTAAGAGCTGTTCTCAAAAACTATTTTCGAAATGGGTGTTATAAAAGGAATTCTCTATTTCTTCATTATTCGTTGAAGGAAATAATATACTCAATTTTTAAAAAAATCATTGCTCTATATATATACAGAGAAAAATGATTTACCACATAGGGTTTAAAGGGCTACGCCAGTCATTTAATCTCCAAATGGGTTGATTCATGTTTACAGCACACATAACAAAAAACGGATCTGGGAAGCTGTTCATTACACATTCTGTCTCAAGTGCCCGGCAGTCTTGAGCCACTTTGACCCCACGGTCACTGTGCAGGGCCAGCACTGTGGTGAGATGTCTGACATCTACCACAAGGTGTAGGCCTGCCAGCTAAATTCAGCCTTAACCCTCAACCCACATAGAGGACTGGGAGGCGGCGCTGCTCGGCTGTTCCGGCCTCCAGGCCCCGAAAATCCTTGGTCGCGAGGGCACGTGTGACGGTTTCGTCCAATGATATCCCAGGATAGGGGTGTCATTTAGTCTGTACAGCCTTCTGGCTCCTACACTCTCTTGATGCAATAAAAGTTTTTTCAATCACTCTCACTCAAGTAACATGAGGCAAGAATTTAAAGAAAACGACCCGTACATGCTGACGAATTCATGATCGGTTATTATTGTTTGAAGTCACCTAGAGCAGCTTATAGTAATTTGAAATCTTCATAGTTTAAACAGTACCTTGCAATTATCATTGGTCATCCTTTCTTGCGAGATCGTGGCATGTTATCATCTCATTCACGGATATTTCGGAGCCTTTACAACTTAATTTCTCGTAGAGGTAATATTCGGGTATGGCTAGGTTTTGAAAGATGCTGTGTGCAAGTGTATTTATTTTGCCCCTGTTAGTTTTTCTTGAAAGCGCTTGTTTATATTAAAGCCACCCGAGGTATTCTTTTCTGCACTTGCAGACAACGGGAAATCACCACGTATATTAATTTCAAATCTACAATTTATGAAGAGCGGCATGCAGATGCAGCGCTAAAACGTGAACAACGAAACGAGAATGGTTTTGTGAGAACAATTGAATACTTTGACAACGCTTAAGGAGTTCATCTAGCGCTCCTCAAAAGTGGTAACAATACATGTTTACAGCTTTTATTCCTTGGTTAATTGTTTTCTATCTGTATCGCTCATTTTCTCCTTGATCTGTCGCGTATAATGTATCACACGACACGGGTTTTCAGAGCCAGTAAATTGGTTCAGCCCTTTAATTTCTGCGAATTTCAGCAGCGCAGCCCTAGCGGCGCTGCAACTGATCAGACTTCTCCGTCTACAAAGTATAATTTTCTGTACGTCCATATAAGACCGCTAACTGCGGGCGCCAGGAGATCGAAATTGATGGTGACTCCCTTTCTGAAAACCTTCAAAGCCGGTTGTCCGCTTTTCATCTTCTCGCGCTGTGTTTTCGTCCCCTGAATTGCTTCCCATAGAAGTTCTATGGAAGACACCGTTTTTGTCAGAATTAACTGGGCTGCATGGTTTGCTTCTCATTCGTATAGTGCAGCATTTATGCCGTCCCCTAATGCTTTAAATCTCTGCAAGTTAATAAGAACCCTTGTCCTCACCTTTAGAGACGGTAAGGGCACCGCTACACAGGTGAGAAGCAAAGCATGAACCGGGCTACCTTTGGGTAAGACGGCACTATTACTACGGTGCGACATATAGGCGCACCTAATTGCTAAATTCCTCATGCAGCTCGCCGTCGAAAACATCGGATGAAAGTATAGGCTTCGGTAGGGGAGGACACGTGCCCAGCTTATTAAAGTGCATGTACAGGTAGAGGCGGCACGGAAGAAAACACCTTGTTAGCGACCACTCAGCGAACTCTGCCTATGTAGGTGAAAAACATGGGTATTTTTTTACTAAGCTACTTTGATCTGTACGCATGTGAATTCCTTTGACGAGCTCAACGCTCATGAAAGTATTGGTCTCCTTCTTTAGTGTCCATACATGTATTGATCCGGAGCTATGTGTGAAGCGAAGGCAGACAGTACGAGTAAAAGCAATCGTAAAAATACCGGCAACGTAATCAAGTACTGGCATCGAGTATCTGAATAAGGAGCGAACTTGAGCTCATTTCATCACGAATTCCACTTTGCCCTAATATTTTAGTCGAATATTTTACCGGGATCAGAGGTTCCAGTCTTGAGCTCAGACTTGAGGAAATCAGCATGCTCACTGATTCTATGTGTGCGTTTTTGTGCCACAAATAAGCTCTAATATATTAAAATATATTTAAAAATTTTACCATATTCCCGTATTTCACTTTCTCTTCATTCGACCTTGAACAAATAGTACCGGTGACAATAGTAGTAGTAATTGGAGAAGCAATATAACAAGTAGCGGTAGTAGTGGTACTAGTAATAGTGGTAGCGGCAGTAGTAGTTGATTAGTAGTGTTAATAGATTAGTAGTAGTAGTAGTAGTAGTAGTAGTAGTATAAGTAGCAGCAGTAGTAGTAGTAGCAGTAGCAGTAGTAGTAGTAGTAGTAGTAGTAGTAGTATAAGTAGCAGTAGTAGTAGTAGTAGCAGTAGTAGTAGTAGTAGTAGTAGTAGTAGTAGTAGTAGCGGTAGTAGTAACAGTAGCGATAGCAGAACTAGTAGTGCTAGCAGTAGCGGTAGGAGTAGCAGTAGCGCCAGTAGCAACTGCAGTAGAATTAGTAGCAGCAGTAGTAGTAGTAGCAGGTGTCGTTGTAAAAGTAGTACATAGTAGCAGTAGTAGAGGCAGCAGGTGTCGTTGTAAAAGTAGTAGTAGCAGTATTAGCAGCAGCAGCAGCAGTAGTATTAGTACCAGCAGTAGCAGAGCAGCTGTCGTAAGAGTAACAGTTGTTTTGTCTACGCTGTGATGAGTAACTTCCCTGAAAAACATAATATTAACATAAACTTCACGTTCCGTGGCACGCAGCCAAGGAGCATGAAGACACTCGAATGTGGACATGCGCTACTCTTCACGTGGGATCTTTGTTAACTATTAGATTTTCGTTTTTTTTTTTGTTTGGGTCCCAGTCATCTCTGGCCGTTGCAATCTTCACATCAGAGAAGTTAGGTTTCCAGCGTCAAGGTTGCTGTAATCGATCTTGCTGCTAAAAAGATGTTATATTTCATGCGTAATGAACTTTCCAGCCATGTGTTCTTTCGGTTCGCACTAGCTTCTTTTTATCGAGTTCTTGTTATATGCCTTAATGTTTTTAGTATTTGCAGACCATTTTCAAGGCTTCAGACGGTAAATTTATCCTATCATATTAAATAGCAATTCGCACCAACACAGTGCGGCAAGGAGTCATGAAGCAATATATACTACGCCTGCCTAACCCGCCTGTAATTATGAACCATAGTTATTGAGTAAGCTTACATATGAAAATATGTCTTTACGGCTATGTCATGTACGACAAGAGTTTATTATACAGGTAATGACTTTTATGAAATAAAACTTTTGTGTGCAAAGTATCTTCTCTGCTACGTGTAAAGTGTATTATTTGGCTCCGGTGTTCATGACAATACAATGTAGTGACTGAGTGAGTTTATGTACCCTCCTGAAAAGGTGCTTCGGAGACCCTTTAGTTCGCCGGCATACATGGAGCTGTACATGCGGTCTTTATGTTGACTTAGTCCTGGAAATGCGCATGGGCTTTCGTTTTACTTACTTATTTTGCTCCTAACGTATAAATCTTCTTTTATACTAACAGGGCATACTGTTTGGCATTTTTTCCAACGAGCTTCAAAAAAGTAGCGATCTGAATTTTGTTATAAATGTCAGCTACCAGGGTAATTCTGCTCCTTCACGTGAAGCCGCGCGCGGATTTCAAAGCCAGAATTAAATTGACAAGGCAAATAGGGTTTCAGTTCAGTGCATTTGAAAAAGTAATCTCGTGATTTAATGTAATAAAAATGCCTTCGATACGGTGCATGGAGCGAGCAGGGACGACCGCAGCAAGCTGCCAGCTGCAAAGCTACAGTAGACATATATTTATTAAATATGGACGACTAAGACCACTATGGGCGTCATTTATTGATTTCATGCGCAAGTAAGCGATATGAAAGGCAATACATTGTTTGCGCACAAAAATGTCTGCTGTTATATTTTCACTAAGCTGAAAATATCTGCCGTGCATTACCCGTCCAGGTAAATTATTGGCCTAAAGCTCATAATACGTTCCCTTCTATATTGCCGCAACATGTATGCTCCATGTAAGGCGTAGACCACGTGAATTTTAAATGTTTGCTTTCACCACGCTTGTTAGTGTTGAAAGAACAGCCACAAAGCTATTTCTATCTTCTCACGAAGTATTTTCCAGAATTAATAGCACTCTAACGTTCAAGTCCTAGGTATTATTTAAGGGAAACTAAACCAAATATATCTGCTTTCTTAATACCGCTTTATTAAAACTATACTGCTTTTTTATCGCGGTAGGACACTGAACGCTGCATACTGCTTTGAGTGACGTCGTCATTTTCACTGGCATTTCAATATCGGGGATTGATTTGCACGGTCGTAAAAAAAAAATCTTTATAAAATGTCGCTATATATCGGTGCGCGGGGTTCCAACGTCAACGTGAAATAAATGAATTCTGAAGCTGAAAAAAGGACATAAATACTGTGTCACAGGAAACGATGTCCGATGCTCGCTTTCCTCGCTTTGTACCGAACGCTTCTTTTCTTTACGCGAAAATAATAACGCAGGCAGCTGAACGAGAAAAAAAAAAGGGAACAGCAAACTCATGGATAGCGAGCAAACAATTCTGCCTGATGTAATGCAAAACTAAACAGACGGGTGATTGCTTAAAACTGAACAGATGCATATAGACAGCCTCATTTCCATACTCTCCGTCACTGCAAGGGAAGTATGGGAACTCAAAAGCGCGATACTGTGAGTTTATACTTGCGGTGAAGCCGCTGTAATGTAGGCCGGCAGTGTTACACGTGCCTTCTATGTCAGCTCTCGTTTTGTTTCGTTTTTAAGAGTTCCAAGAAACAGGAGCTAGGGACATAAGGTGTCAAGTTTGATTCCAATTTGCGCTTTCATCACTCCGAACTGTGCCTACGGAAAAAGTTTAAGGATTCTGGTTATCAAAGGCGAACGGCGCAGTTTGCAGCACGACGTGTGCTTACGATGCTGCATTGCAGAAAACGTTACCACAACTAAGAATAATCAAAAGTGAAACTGCCTACTTCGACTCATTTAGAAGAACTTTCATCTTTTAAAAAAATCTCTCTCATAAACAGTTGCCAAGAATACTGGCCTTTAAAATGTAGCCGCTCCGCTCGGGACCTTTACGGTGATGCCAGCTCTAAACTTGGCCCCAAATACATGTTATAAACAATGAGGGTGTCAAAGTTATCGGAAAAGCTCTAAGGTTTTTAAATGCGAATCTTTTTGTTTGTCACTCACAAAATGCAAAAACTAAGCGAGGTGATTTTCCTCAAGTCGAGCGCAGTGCTCTCCTTTCAGAAAAGGTGCACTGAACTTCGACGAAAGTAATTAAAATGATATGAAGTTCACTTTATTGCATTTTTCACCTTTCCATATCTTACTTCTTCCTATACAAAAAAATCTTCCTCAAGGAAGCCAAATTACAAAAGTCAGTCCAATTATATCGTCAATACTTGCTGCACACGGATAACTAATATTTCAGAAACTGCGTAAACTACATAATTGGTAACCCAGAAAGAAATGAAGCCTTTGAAAATTTTGTGCTTTTTTTATTGGGGGTTGGAGTGATTTTATTGCGTTAATGACCTATGCCATATATTTTTTTTCTACCTTACTACCTATGAAAAAATTTTTTTAAGTGACGAGGCGATTAGATTTAGAGTTTCCTTCAAGGCTTCAAGTTCATTATTTAAAAAGAAACGATATGAGAGAGCTTAATACCTTAATAGCATAAGTACGGAGGCATTTCGTATGAAATCAAAGCCTTCAGGGTGGACTTACGCTGTAATTTTACTAATGAAAGGCAACCCCAATCTTGTTAGTGAGAGGAATCCTGTTTCTTGCTAACGGTAGCCGTACTGGTTTCTATTTCATATTATCTTTAACTTCAGCAACCGCAGATGCTTTCTCTTAAAACTAAAATCCTTGTTTCTGTCCTGCTTTCTTGCTTTAATGTTTACGCCCCGTCTCCTATAGCTACTTTTGCACTTTACGAAAAGGGTCACTTAACTCGCAAACTTTTTTTTACTCAACGCACACTAGAAAAATAAAGCAAGGTTAGTTTAATGTACAGAAATAAACGAACGTGCTTTTTCTCTTGCTTTATAAATTTGTTTACCCTTTACGTGCACTTTAGAAAATAAGGGTACCATGCTGAATTCGAAATGTTGTTTGCTAAGTCGGGCGAAAAACATTTCCTCTGCCGGCGCTGTTCAATGTTTCCTTTCAGTCTTCCCTTGTACTTTATTTTAAGCAGTGAAGGAAGAGAGGCAACGACGTACACAAACAAGGCTAGATTTTTGTATTCGCTTAAGAGAATTTATTTAAAAGAATAAAATATCCTAAGTTCTGCCTCTTCACTCGTGTAAAACAGGTTGAATTTTTTTTTTAATGAGTATACATGTCCCGAGTCGAATCTTTTTGCATATTGATGTGCAGACATACAACACTGTAGCAGCGCAGTTTTCGCAATAAAAATAAGTGTCGTGCACATAGAAAAATATACCCCCCCCCCCGAGAATGTCAATGCCATTTCACATTTTGTGAAATATGTGGCCGGCGTAGAGGCTGTCACTGGAATTCGCCAAAAAAAAAAAAAGCTGCCGCCCTTTCCTCGCATGTGACTGCTGTGTTTTATTGTTTTTCTTTTCTGGTGATGAAGTCACCCTTTGTTTTCTCCCTGCGTCAAATTGGCACTGTAACGCTGATCTGACAATTCATTGTTGCAAGCCAGTGTGTTCTACTGACGCCCAGCATTTTTGCTTACAAATAATGGCGATGTTCCTAAACACTCAGATGACGCGTTTTTAACTAGGAACATAAAATATCAAACAAATATTATAACTGGCGCTTTAGCATTGCCAAGCACGAAATACTGTGCGAAAGCACAGTTTCTCACAGGTGGGCACCACCGCCACGTACCTGAAAGCGCGATTGAGGTGTCCACTGACCCAGGGAGCCTGTTATGCGTCTTTCTTTCGCTTAACATCAACGGACTATGCGACGTTGTCAACGCCAACGTCATTGAATTCAAAGAACGCCGGCGGCCTATTGCTCCAGTGCAGCTTTTCTGTCCCAACGTTGTCAGCGCCAACACATGCCGCACACGCCTCTGTCACCGCCGCCACCTATCTGAAAGCGCGATTGAGGTATCCACTGGCCCGGGGAGCCAGTTATGCGCATTTTCTTTTCTTTCGTGACTATCTCAGAGGCTTCAAGTCCACTTTGCAGGGCCTAATAGTGCGGGATCTAATAGTTTTTTTCGGGTTTAATAGCGTTTTGCACTAAAACAGGTTTCTCGCTCTTCTTCGGTGTGAATAGGAATGATAGCGAGAGCTATATGGTTTCCACACGTCATCAGAGCACCCACACCACACGGCTTACAAGACCTTTCTCCATCCGGGTCTCAGTTCCACAATGGGTTCGCGAAAACAAAACAACTACTAAAGAATGGTAGGGACTCCGGAGTATGTGGGACTAGCGCTAACTCCGAGTTGGAGTTTATTAGAGGCTAACCACATTACTACGGAGCACATCGGATGCGCTGTCCAGGCGTCTTGCGACAGACCGGGTCAGATCACGCCGGCTGATGCCGCCGAGGTAAAAATGACAACGGCTAACCGAGCGATGACTGGGACTAATAACAGGAAGCGAAGGCAACGTTAAAAATACAAGAGAAAAAAAGACTATGAAAATGTGCGAAGCGTAAGTGAGAAAATATGTACAGATTAACAAAATGAAAGTACCTGCTGCTCGTTTCTGGTGAAAGCCAAGACTGAAATTGCATGGTACAGGGCCAGCCGAGCCGTTAGCTCACGCGAGAAAAAAAAAAAAATGTGCGCATATACGCTAACCGGAACATACTCGCACATGTTAGAAACCAACAATATAAAGGTAAGTACAGAGAGGAAAGAACAGCATTATAGAATGTGTCTAGGCTTTTACCACAAATGCGCCGCGGCCTCATTCATTTTGTTCACTTGTGCATGTTTTCATTCTTGTGATCTGGCATATATTTATCCTTATACAGTCTCGTATTCTCTTTTGCGCCTGGTTGTAACCATCCCCTTGGTTCCTTTTATCGCTGTCGGACTTCACTAGGGTGGCGGCTATTATAGGGGAAAGGGTCACCCTGAGCCAGCGCCATTGCGACCCAGTGTGTGGCGAAATGGATCGACAGCGCATGCGCTCTACTCCCAATTCTGCTAGTTTGCTGCTAATAAACGTAAGCTGACAGCGCATGGTTTCTTATGTCCCAGTTTCTATTTTTTGGCTGTTTTTTTCCTGCAATATCTCGCCGACGTATCTAACATTCAACACTTTGACTACCTTGCCGGGCAATCATGAGAGCGCTCGCTCACTGGCACACCTAGACGTGTATGATGTAACGATTCTATACTCGTTTCATTCTGACCTTCTTCGACCATTGGCAGTTGCGACTTGTGACGTCATAACTCATAGATAAACAATGAATGTCATTCGCCGTCGTAGGTGGGAGACGGAAAAAAAGTGTAATGGAACACCGCTCCTGGATCGCATTCGAACTGGCCACTTGGTTGTAATTGGAGTTTCGTCTCTGGCATACTCGACGCTTTAGAGCCAAGGTGATGCCGACAGCGACCCCGACATCTTTTAGCATCGAGAAAGTCTCCTGCATGCAGCTGACAACAGAAAATAAACGATACCTTTAGCTTTGCGTTTAGTCCTCTGCTGTTTTATCCTTCACGCCAACGACAACGCTAAAGCAATCTACAATCTACAACGCTAAAACAAGACAACGTACCTGTACACGAAGTGTCCTTGTCGCTATAGACAGGTGCCTATAGACAGCTGCCTATAGAAAGCTGCCTATAGACAACAGTGAAGCCCATTCGGTTTCCATTTCAACAGCTTACAAACGCATCATAATGTCCTTGTATTTCAATTTCACCTACTCCTTTTCTGCTTGAATATTTTTTTTCTCGCACGGAAAGGTTATTACTAAGATCGCAGTGAGCGCATCCCTCCAGATGCAAACAATGAATCTATACATACAATAAACAGCAGTACAGAAATGCTAGATGCGAAGACAGACCCAAAGAATTTCCCAGCACTCACTTGCTGCGCTGCCCTTGTATTTATCTTCTATTGTCCCCTGGTTCTGTATTCATCTTAATAATAAGCCAGCCACCTGTATATACTATAAACCTATGGGGCATTTAGGCTCTCTCCGATGACAGGCCGACAGCTAACCTGCACGACTGCATTACGTGCTTCTAGCGAGCCATCATCTCCTCCAGCAAGACACCTTTCTAGCACGTGCGGTATTGCTTCGGGGGCTCTAATAATCTATTAAAACCAACCAGAGTTAAACTTTTAAATAATTTATTCAGACTTACGTGCGCTGCTGTGGATACACTCGTACAAAGAGGGCTATTTCCGGTAAAAGAAATAAAAACAACGGCAACACTAGACACCAGTAATTGCGACCAGAAAAAAAACTAAAAACTAAAATTCCTGCGCCAGTTTCGCAGGCCACATTTAACCGCGCCAAACGAGGCCAGGCCGTTTTTGGCGCGCGTCTCGCGGGGGCCAGACACGTAACGTCAATTAGAGTCAGTTTAATCAAAGCAGCGTAAGCGCGCGCCCGACCGATTGGCGTCGTCGCTCGGAGAGTGGTCTGCCAACTCTCCTCTCCCTCTCTCTCTCTCCCCCCTGCCCCCCACCACGCAGTCTCGCAGGTACGAGCGACCGCTATTAGTCGAGGGAAGAGAGCGTGCAGCGTCCCCGTCTATTTACTTGGCGCCGGGATTCGACCGGTAATGAAATGCGCGCTCACGTATTGCCAGTTCGACATCGGCAATGCCCGAGGGCCGTGTGTATACGTACCAGCGCCCTGCTGCACCGTACACGTTGCGTGACCTGCGGACCGTTGTTCTCGAAATGAACGCGCACTCCTCGCCTTTGATTTGTCTCCTTTGCTTTCGTCTGTTTCATATATCGTTGGCTTTCAGTCGCCGGCAGGAAGACGATCACTAATGTCCGCGTTTAAAAAAGGTATCGGTTGCCAGTTGGCTGTCGAGCCCAATTTTTTTGAGCCTGTATATTTCGATGTGCACTTTATATCCATTATTATATATCGATGTAGATTTCAGCGCGAGTTTGTCGAGTTTGTCGTAGCATATTCCAGGTCTGCAAACTGAGTCTCGCGAGTGCTGTGAGAAAGCAGTTCGCGTGTTGATACACAAAGCCGGGCTCATCAACTTCGTTAACTCGATGCAGTGCAGCGGTTGGTTGCTGTGCGATTGCATCTTCGCTGGCTATTTTTCGGATTAAGAAGCATCTGCTTTTTTGCCGCATTCATATCTTCTATTGTGCGAGGAGAACATGAAGATTTTTCACGTAAACCGGCGCAAAATGACAATATTTTCTTAAAACAGAAAAAAGGTGAGCAGGACCCAAAACCTCGGATGTAGGCGTTCACAGGCATATGTAAATAAATGCCGGACCTTTCGGGCTGCAGTAACGATACCGTTCATATTTCCTGAGATCCAATTCCGCAGAGAGTTCGCATTCTTTCAGACTACTGTTGGTTGGTAATGGAGGTTGTTAAGGTTTATTTCGTGCTGTGAGATGCTATCCGAGAGCGCGTTTCTTCGCATACTACCCTTGTCCTTTATTCATTTCTCTTTTTAGAGCGGCTCCCATTTGGGAACATTCCGCCGATGCAGACTGCATCGGTTTCGCCTCGTGCGTAACAGTTTTAAACCTACTAAACCACCCACGTTCCTTGAGAGTAGCCACTGAGAACATCATTCAGGCGGGGCTGGAACGCCGCGCAGAATACGCTCTTTGTGGTCATGTGTTCGCCTTGAAGCTGGCGCTTTCATAGAACTGGTGCGGATGGCCCCGAGAGAGCGCATCTACCATCAATTCTTTGCCGCGATGGGAGTAGAAACATGTCGAAAGGAAAAAAATAACTGCGGCTTATCCTTTCTAAGCAAGAAATATTGTGCGAAAACACAGGTGAACACCACCGCCACGTATACCTGAAAGCGCAGTTGAGGTGTCCACTGGTCCCGGGAGCCAGTTATGCGCGTCTTCAACTTTTTCGTCGTCAATGCCAATTTGGCCAATGTACACCGGCAGCCTATGCTCCAGTGCCACGTTTCCGCAGCGATGTTGTCAACGCCTACACATGCAGCGCCCATCTCTCTGTCACATCGCCACATATCTCAAAGCGGAATATTCTTTTAGGTTGCTAGTAGAGAGGCGGGCTACTTGAACGTCGTAGCGAGACAATGTCCTCGCCAATGTTTCACGGAAACAGCAGCCATGGATAATAGCCGCAAGTATTTTTCTTTTCTGTTTAGCCTCTGGTTGCAACGAGCGGCCTGCAGGGCGTCCTTCCTGCGATCGGGGCATCTGGTTCGGGTATCCGTTTGTTTCAAGGTCCTTTTTTATTTAGTTTATTTGCGCTCCTTTCCTGAGGCTGCAACATAGCCAGAAATCCCGGTTGTATACCGCCAAAGCGGGAGATCGCCTCTGTCTGATTGGGTACGGTGAGGAAAATTACTGGTACTTCCCCGTGTGACTAAGTTTCCTGCACACTCACCTCGTCCTACCATTCGTAGTTCACTCCATTAGGACGGCAAGGAACGGAACACGGCCGTTGACTTCTTCTATAGTGAACTGTATGCTTTCTTGAAGCAAGCTGAGGTGCCGTATAAATCTTTGCCCGTCCTGTTGTCATATACGCGGAAGCTAAGACATCAACGTGCCGTAGAAATAACTGCGGCAGTTGCTCGAATGAAGCAATCGCTCCGTGGTCGATTGGCGGCAGCTAGTACGCATATGTCGATGCTTATGCTGTTGTTGTTGTTGTTGTTGTTGTTGTTGTTGTTGTTGTCGTCGTCGTCGTCGTCGTCGTTATTATTATTATTATTATTAGTATTATTATTATTATTAGATTATTATTATTATTATTATTAGTATGATTAGTATGATTAGTATGATTAGTTGTTGTTGTTGTTGTTGTTGTTGTTGTTGTTGTTGTTGTTGTTGTTGTTGTTGTTGTTGTTGTTGTTGTTGTTGTTGTTGTTGTTGTTGTTGTTGTTGTTGTTGTTGTCGTCGTCGTCGTCGTCGTTGTTGTTGTTGTTGTTGTTGTTGTCGTCGTCGTCGTCGTCGTCGTCGTCGTTGTTGTTGTTGTTGTTGTTACCCTCATGCTTTTCTTGAGGCACCTTGTGTTCCAACTTAACTACGTCATCTGCTTCATCTGCGCCCCCTCTCATTACTTCTCTCTCCTCTTTTCCGTGCTAAATAGGAGCCGACGACCTGCACGTGACATTTGCTATGTGCCAAACTTTATCCCACTTTTTAATCGAGCGACTTGTTCTGGGTCCGGGGACGAGCCTTCAAGCCACCTCCGTAGAAAAATCATTCATAAGCGTTCGCGTTTAGCAAGTTTGCTATGGAGAATTCGCAGCAAATTAGTGGATTAAATCATTCTTGGGGAGCTGTTCTTGAAATTAGGAGCGCTAATGGGAATTACTACGTCGGCAGGCAGGCAATTTCAGTCGGCATGCGTTCGAACTACCGTGGCTTGAACTGAAAGAAAAAATAGTAGGAAACCTGGCATAGTGGATGTGTGTTGGGCATGAACGACTTCTGCGTGACTTATTGGAGGGCTTATGGATTGGTGTAGCATTTACCAATTACTATGCTTTCCGGATGGGGATGGCCGACAGCCCTGCCTGTGAGAGCTGTGGTTGTGAGGAGACCATCGCTCATCTTCTCTGTGAGTGCCCTGCATTTGCGAGTGCAAGACATAAACTGTGTTGTGCCCTGGACCGCCTCGATCCTCGCCCATTAACAGAGCAAAAGATCCTCTGTCCGTGACCACAGCAGTCGACTGCCCTCAAGGCATACAAGGCACTCTTTGCCTACTTGAGAGCGACCGGATTGAGTGACAAATTGTGACAGCGTTGTGCGTGTGTGTGTGTTATGCCTTTTTCCCCTTCTCTCTTCCTCCTTTTAGTCCCCTAATTCCTCTTCCCTAGTACAGGGCAGCCAACCGGAACCCCTTTCTGGTTAACATCCCTGCCTTTCCCTCCTCCTCTTTATCTATCTATCTATTGGAGGGCTGGCCTTATATTCACAGGGAATTAGCCATCACATATGTAAAAGAGATATAGCCCGGTAATTCTGTGTCACAGTATGAGGTCATGACGCATTAGCTATAGACCTGGTGGCCATCACATTTGCACAGCAGGAGCAGTCGGAGAAGAAAAACCTTAACCGCAACATTATGCACTGACTATAGAGCTTATTGAAATAAAAGACGCAATTATAATGCCAGAAATTTGGATCGTCGGAGTCATGCGAGGCGCCTGGCGATAAATAAGTCAACTAATGACCTGTCCGCACTGCTACGGAGGATAAATGTTGAAAAATTGGGGCTTCATGCAGCGCGAATCAGGCGAGAGTCGTTAAGCGGGTTCTTCTCGCACAATATACTTCACATTTGTGTTTAAAGGATGGTTAGCGAAGAGGCATTAAGTCTCGGGCAACGCTCTCTGATGCTTGAAAGCAAAGAGAAGAAGAGAATTGCGAAAGGATTAGCTGGTGCTGAAATCCTCGCCTTCAACTGGTTTCGCAAGGACTGTCTAGACAGCTACAATCACGCTAACATTGCACACTCAGGATCATTAATCTCGGTCGTTTAAGCAACAGGAATAGAATTGAGTCATAAATTACAGACTCCTATCCTTCTCTCTTTCTTCAGTAGAACGAGATTATCCTCTTTGCTGCGAAATGGCGCCTGTCGAGGGATTATCTCATAATTCTTATCTTCCGACAGGTAATAATCTGATTTCGCTTATTGACATTCACATCGCTCAGCATTCGATACGCCTTTAAATACAAATACCGCGTTCAAAGGCAAAGCAATTGTGTAACACAAGCGGAGTAACACACCCACCGTTAACACATTTCCGAAAGGCTCTAAAGATAGAAAGGAAAGGGGAGCACCAAAGACAACTTACGCAGTTAATGTTAATTCGTGTGCAATTAAACGAATGTACAAAGAGCGTATTGCTTGCCCTGACGCCCCCGTGAATTCTGGTAAACGTCCTTTCCAAGCCAAGAACGACTAGGTTCCTAATTAAATAACGGCAGCCCCCGACCCTTTTGTTAAAATGAAATAGCGTGCCCATTGTTGCATTTTTTTTAGAAGAACAGTTTACTCGGTTAATCTCAAACTCTAAACATGTATTACACACTCCCTTAAATAGTCGCAACCTGGACCTAAGTGTTCAGCCAAGTCAAAGAATCGCGCATGCAAAACAGGCTGCCCAGTGACGGCGCCATTAAGGGAGAGAGACTTTGCAGGGCGCCCGCGAAGCTCTGGTTGGTCGAGAATCAAATTAGGTACGAGTAACGCATTGTACACAAGCGGAGTATTCGACAGTACCCTTCTCCGGCAACGCATGCGCGCACTAAGTATTGCTTTGTGCCCCTTTTTGTGCTTATCCAGTGTAAGATTTACCCTTTTTGTCTGCCACTCATTGCAACATTCGTGGTATCATTTGTGCAGCGACTGTGCACGTACTTCACGGTGCGATGATTCTACATTGCGATGATAGTGGCAAGCGCTTATTGTCGAAAAATGCCCTGCGGGCTCCAAGACATCTCCCATACAAACAAAAAAAGTAATTGCTTTAAACATCCATACTGTACATAAACATTAAGATGGCGAACTAAACAAAACTACCCCAAATCGGGACTCGGCCAGTGGATGAGATTTCACCAAAACATTCGCGGTTCCACTCCGCTTCGGCACGCCTTGCACGTCTGCTTACTATGGTCTCGCCTTTTTCTACAGTGATGACCTCCAATAGAGCGCTCGGTTTGGGGCTCTGCTGTGTAAATAACTTTTACACCGATTTATTACTTTGCCACTGAAGAGAGGATCAAGACAAGCAATGAAAGCCGCCGGCTGTAGTATCAAATGTCGATGCGAAATGTAGTCCATAAACTATGGCATCACACTGCCTAATCGCATCACGCTAATGGTTATGCTAATCCCAGCGCCATGCCTTGTTAGGCGCACTAACCAGCTGCTGCGACCTACGGACGACTGACGTCCATCGTATATGATGGATCTGTAACAACTGTTCCCTGTAAAAATGTTTTCCACGCTTATGTTAACGCAGCCGCTCATGTAATACCCCCAGAAACGGGATCTTTAAGGAAATATAAGCGAGTCGAAGCGAATTGAAGTAATAATAATAATAATAATAATAATAATAATAATAATAATAATAATAATAATAATAATAATTGATTTGGGGGGAAAGGAAATGGCGCAGTATCTGTCTCATATATCGTTGGACACCTGAACCGCACCGTAAGGGAAGGGATAAAGGAGGGAGTTAAAGAAGAAAGGAAGAAGAGGTGCCGTAGTGGAGGGCTCCGGAATAATTTCGACCACCTGGGAATCTTTACCGTGCACTGACATCGCGCTGCACACGGGCGCCTTGCCGTTTTTCCTCCATAAAAACGCAGCCGCCGCGGTCGGGTTCGAACCCGGGAACTCCGGATCAGTAGTCGAGCGCCCTAACCACTGAGCCACCGCGGCGGGTCGAATTGAAGTAGAAGATGCAATTTTATTTTAAAAAACCTGTTTTATATATGTTACTTATTTTTGCTCAGTTTTAAGAGGGATTTACATATGACATATAGCATGACTCGCGAGCAACGCCTTTCCAGCCGTTCGCACGTTCGTGCAATTCTGCCAGCTCCTTGAAAAACCACTCCAGTAGTGCTCGGCCAATTGTGTCATTCTTGATGCTCTCGCTCTATTTCTGAGGCCGGTCCGCTGCACTCGGCGGGAAGCGATTAAAAATAAAATAATAAAACGAAAACGCCAAGTCTACTCGCTTCCGAACCACATACCCAGAGCGTAATCGCAGCTTCTTGAATAGAACCCAAGGAATGCATTCAAGCCTGCTTTTTTTCTTTTTTCTACTTAGCTTCCGTATCGTATTCTTCACTGTAGCAGTGTGCGGTCGGTATGGAGGCCAGCGTGCCCCGCCGCCGTCTCGAAACACCGCGCGCCACTTAGGGAACACTCGCGAGTCGAAGCCACTGAGCGGCGGCGGCGGCGACTGGGACCGACGGGGCAAGTCGGCCGTGCGTTATTTGTGAATCGAGTCTGTGTGTCTGACCCCGTTCGTCTCAAATGTTGCGACGACGGGAGCAATTGCGGTTGCGAGTTAGGGGGGAGGGGGGCAGATACCGTATTAATCGGTACATAAGCACACCCCCTTCTTCCAGTTGTCAGGTCTTCTAATTAGGTAAAAAATAATAAAAGAAAGAAGAGATTAGGCAAGGAGATGAGTCCCATGTAATCCAAGTGGCCTCCGAGTGCAATCCGAGTCACAAATAGAATTTCTTTGGCCTCCGTAACGAGTTACGGCGCAGTATATTTTCTGGAAACTCGGTGATTTAGATTTAAGCTCGGCGGAAATTGCCGACTTGGATAATTTTACAAGTGAAAGAAATCGTTAATGTCATGACGAAAAGGGCAACATGACGTTCTCATAATTCCCCCTCGTTCAGCACCTATTTCACTTAGGTTGTTAGGTTGTCTGTGCCAAAACCGATAATCTGCTTTGTCTGCTTGGATTCTTAGTGTATAAGTCATCGAAAAATAGCAAATATAATTTCTTTCGCCTCCGTAACGAGTTAGGGCGCAGTATATTTTCTGGAAACTCGGTGATTTAGATTTAAGCTCGGCGGAAATTGCCGACTTGGATAATTTTACAAGTGAAAGAAATCGTTAATGTCATGAGGAAAAGGGCAACATGACGTTCTCATAATTCCCCCTCGTTCAACACCTATTTCACTTAGGTTGTTAGGTTGTCTGTACCAAAACCGATAATCTGCTTTGTCTGATTGGATTCTTAGTGTATAAGTCATCGAAAAATAGCAAATATAATTTCTTTAGCCTCCGTAACGAGTTAGGGCGCAGTATATTTTCTGGAAACTCGGTGATTTAGATTTAAGTTCGACGGAAATTGCCGACTTGGATAATTTTGCAAGTTAAAGAAATCGTTAATGTCATGAGGAAAAGGGCAACATGACGTTGCCATAATTCCCCCTCGTTCAGCACCTATTTCACTTAGGTTGTTAGGTTGTCTGTGCCAAAACCGATAATCTGCTTTGTCTGCTTGGATTCTTAGTGTATAAGTCATCGAAAAATAGCAAATATAATTTCTTTCGCCTCCGTAACGAGTTAGGGCGCAGTATATTTTCTGGAAACTCGGTGATTTAGATTTAAGTTCGGCAGAAATTGCCAACTTGGATAATTTTACAAGTGAAAGAAATCGTTAATGTCATGACGAAAAGGGCAACATGACGTTGCCATAATTCCCCCTCGTTCAGCACCTATTTCACTTAGGTTGTTAGGTTGTCTGTACCAAAACCGATAATTTGCTTTGTCTGATTGGATTCTTAGTGTATAAGTCATCGAAAAATAGCAAATATAATTTCTTTAGCCTCCGTAACGAGTTAGGGCGCAGTATATTTTCTGGAAACTCGGTGATTTAGATTTAAGTTCGACGGAAATTGCCGACTTGGATAATTTTGCAAGTTAAAGAAATCGTTAATGTCATGAGGAAAAGGGCAACATGACGTTGCCATAATTCCCCCTCGTTCAACACCTATTTCACTTAGGTTGTTAGGTTGTCTGTGCCAAAACCGATAATCTGCTTTGTCTGCTTGGATTCTTAGTGTATAAGTCATCGAAAAATAGCAAATATAATTTCTTTCGCCTCCGTAACGAGTTAGGGCGCAGTATATTTTCTGGAAACTCGGTGATTTAGATTTAAGTTCGGCAGAAATTGCCAACTTGGATAATTTTACAAGTGAAAGAAATCGTTAATGTCATGAGGAAAAGGGCAACATGACGTTCTCATAATTCCCCCTCGTTCAACACCTATTTCACTTAGGTTGTTAGGTTGTCTGTACCAAAACCGATAATCTGCTTTGTCTGATTGGATTCTTAGTGTATAAGTCATCGAAAAATAGCAAATATAATTTCTTTAGCCTCCGTAACGAGTTAGGGCGCAGTATATTTTCTGGAAACTCGGTGATTTAGATTTAAGTTCGGCAGAAATTGCCAACTTGGATAATTTTACAAGTGAAAGAAATCGTTAATGTCATGACGAAAAGGGCAACATGACGTTGCCATAATTCCCCCTCGTTCAGCACCTATTTCACTTAGGTTGTTAGGTTGTCTGTACCAAAACCGATAATCTGCTTTGTCTGATTGGATTCTTAGTGTATAAGTCATCGAAAAATAGCAAATATAATTTCTTTAGCCTCCGTAACGAGTTAGGGCGCAGTATATTTTCTGGAAACTCGGTGATTTAGATTTAAGTTCGACGGAAATTGCCGACTTGGATAATTTTGCAAGTTAAAGAAATCGTTAATGTCATGAGGAAAAGGGCAACATGACGTTGCCATAATTCCCCCTCGTTCAACACCTATTTCACTTAGGTTGTTAGGTTGTCTGTGCCAAAACCGATAATCTGCTTTGTCTGCTTGGATTCTTAGTGTATAAGTCATCGAAAAATAGCAAATATAATTTCTTTCGCCTCCGTAACGAGTTAGGGCGCAGTATATTTTCTGGAAACTCGGTGATTTAGATTTAAGTTCGGCAGAAATTGCCGACTTGGATAATTTTACAAGTGAAAGAAATCGTTAATGTCATGACGAAAAGGGCAACATGACGTTCTCATAATTCCCCCTCGTTCAGCACCTATTTCACTTAGGTTGTTAGGTTGTCTGTGCCAAAACCGATAACCTGCTTTGTCTGCTTGGATTCTTAGTGTATAAGTCATCGAAAAATAGCAAATATAATTTCTTTCGCCTCCGTAACGAGTTAGGGCGCAGTATATTTTCTGGAAACTCGGTGATTTAGATTTAAGTTCGGCAGAAATTGCCAACTTGGATAATTTTACAAGTGAAAGAAATCGTTAATGTCATGACGAAAAGGGCAACATGACGTTGCCATAATTCCCCCTCGTTCAGCACCTATTTCACTTAGGTTGTTAGGTTGTCTGTACCAAAACCGATAATCTGCTTTGTCTGATTGGATTCTTAGTGTATAAGTCATCGAAAAATAGCAAATATAATTTCTTTAGCCTCCGTAACGAGTTAGGGCGCAGTATATTTTCTGGAAACTCGGTGATTTAGATTTAAGTTCGACGGAAATTGCCGACTTGGATAATTTTGCAAGTTAAAGAAATCGTTAATGTCATGAGGAAAAGGGCAACATGACGTTGCCATAATTCCCCCTCGTTCAACACCTATTTCACTTAGGTTGTTAGGTTGTCTGTGCCAAAACCGATAATCTGCTTTGTCTGCTTGGATTCTTAGTGTATAAGTCATCGAAAAATAGCAAATATAATTTCTTTCGCCTCCGTAACGAGTTAGGGCGCAGTATATTTTCTGGAAACTCGGTGATTTAGATTTAAGTTCGGCAGAAATTGCCAACTTGGATAATTTTACAAGTGAAAGAAATCGTTAATGTCATGAGGAAAAGGGCAACATGACGTTCTCATAATTCCCCCTCGTTCAACACCTATTTCACTTAGGTTGTTAGGTTGTCTGTACCAAAACCGATAATCTGCTTTGTCTGATTGGATTCTTAGTGTATAAGTCATCGAAAAATAGCAAATATAATTTCTTTAGCCTCCGTAACGAGTTAGGGCGCAGTATATTTTCTGGAAACTCGGTGATTTAGATTTAAGTTCGACGGAAATTGCCGACTTGGATAATTTTGCAAGTTAAAGAAATCGTTAATGTCATGAGGAAAAGGGCAACATGACGTTCTCATAATTCCCCCTCGTTCAACACCTATTTCACTTAGGTTGTTAGGTTGTCTGTGCCAAAACCGATAATCTGCTTTGTCTGCTTGGATTCTTAGTGTATAAGTCATCGAAAAATAGCAAATATAATTTCTTTCGCCTCCGTAACGAGTTAGGGCGCAGTATATTTTCTGGAAACTCGGTGATTTAGATTTAAGTTCGGCAGAAATTGCCAACTTGGATAATTTTACAAGTGAAAGAAATCGTTAATGTCATGACGAAAAGGGCAACATGACGTTGCCATAATTCCCCCTCGTTCAGCACCTATTTCACTTAGGTTGTTAGGTTGTCTGTGCCAAAACCGATAATCTGCTTTGTCTGCTTGGATTCTTAGTGTATAAGTCATCGAAAAATAGCAAATATAATTTCTTTCGCCTCCGTAACGAGTTAGGGCGCAGTATATTTTCTGGAAACTCGGTGATTTAGATTTAAGTTCGGCAGAAATTGCCAACTTGGATAATTTTACAAGTGAAAGAAATCGTTAATGTCATGACGAAAAGGGCAACATGACGTTCTCATAATTCCCCCTCGTTCAGCACCTATTTCACTTAGGTTGTTAGGTTGTCTGTGCCAAAACCGATAATCTGCTTTGACTGCTTGGATTCTTAGTGTATAAGTCATCGAAAAATAGCAAATATAATTTCTTTAGCCTCCGTAACGAGTTAGGGTGCAGTATATTTTCTGGAAACTCGGTGATTTAGATTTAAGCTCGGCGGAAATTGCCGACTTGGATAATTTTACAAGTGAAAGAAATCGTTAATGTCATGACGAAAAAGGCAACATGACGTTCTCATAATTCCCCCTCGTTCAGCACCTATTTCACTTAGGTTGTTAGGTTGTCTGTGCCAAAACCGATAATCTGCTTTGTCTGCTTGGATTCTTAGTGTATAAGTCATCGAAAAATAGCAAATATAATTTCTTTCGCCTCCGTAACGAGTTAGGGCGCAGTATATTTTCTGGAAACTCGGTGATTTAGATTTAAGCTCGGCGGAAATTGCCGACTTGGATAATTTTACAAGTGAAAGAAATCGTTAATGTCATGAGGAAAAGGACAACATGACGTTCTCATAATTCCCCCTCGTTCAACACCTATTTCACTTAGGTTGTTAGGTTGTCTGTGCCAAAACCGATAATCTGCTTTGTCTGCTTGGATTCTTAGTGTATAAGTCATCGAAAAATAGCAAATATAATTTCTTTAGCCTCCGTAACGAGTTAGGGCGCAGTATATTTTCTGGAAACTCGGTGATTTAGATTTAAGTTCGACGGAAATTGCCGACTTGGATAATTTTGCAAGTGAAAGAAATCGTTAATGTCATGACGAAAAGGGCAACATGACGTTCTCATAATTCCCCCTCGTTCAGCACCTATTTCACTTAGGTTGTTAGGTTGTCTGTGCCAAAACCGATAATCTGCTTTGTCTGCTTGGATTCTTAGTGTATAAGTCATCGAAAAATAGCAAATATAATTTCTTTCGCCTCCGTAACGAGTTAGGGCGCAGTATATTTTCTGGAAACTCGGTGATTTAGATTTAAGTTCGGCAGAAATTGCCAACTTGGATAATTTTACAAGTGAAAGAAATCGTTAATGTCATGACGAAAAGGGCAACATGACGTTCTCATAATTCCCCCTCGTTCAGCACCTATTTCACTTAGGTTGTTAGGTTGTCTGTGCCAAAACCGATAATCTGCTTTGTCTGCTTGGATTCTTAGTGTATAAGTCATCGAAAAATAGCAAATATAATTTCTTTAGCCTCCGTAACGAGTTAGGGCGCAGTATATTTTCTGGAAACTCGGTGATTTAGATTTAAGCTCGGCGGAAATTGCCGACTTGGATAATTTTACAAGTGAAAGAAATTGTTTATGTCATGACGAAAAGGGCAACATGACGTTCTCATAATTCCCCCTCGTTCAGCACCTATTTCACTTAGGTTGTTAGGTTGTCTGTGCCAAAACCGATAATCTGCTTTGTCTGCTTGGATTCTTAGTGTATAAGTCATCGAAAAATAGCAAATATAATTTCTTTCGCCTCCGTAACGAGTTAGGGCGCAGTATATTTTCTGGAAACTCGGTGATTTAGATTTAAGTTCGGCAGAAATTGCCAACTTGGATAATTTTACAAGTGAAAGAAATCGTTAATGTCATGAGGAAAAGGGCAACATGACGTTGCCATAATTCCCCCTCGTTCAACACCTATTTCACTTAGGTTGTTAGGTTGTTTGTGCCAACACCTATGATCTGCTTTGTCTGCTTGGATTCTTAGTATATAAGTCATCGAAAAATAGCAAATAATAATTACTCGTCAGTTCTACGTTCAATGTTTAGACATTTTCTCTCTTTGCACTAACAAAAGCGTTGGAAGCAGGCAGTGATGCTGAGCGTGTATGCCGATGCCTAAAATCGCGGAAAATACGGCACATCTCTCTCCCCCTCTCCCGATCTCGGTGCTGCGGCTGTTCTTGGCTGATTTCCGCTCCATTTGCCCTCACTCAGCCGCTTGTCTGCGGCCAGACTAAGTGCGCGGCGCTGCTATTCGCGTGTGCTCTGCTATGTTCGTCCTAATTGGGCGTCCCGCAGTTCTCGGTAATGTCTCTCTCTCTCTCTCTCTCTCTTTCTCTATGCTCTTCTGATTTTAAACTTCTTAATGCAACGTCTGGGCTGAGCAAGGGCTAAATCGAACACAACAAACCACGCAGGGGGAATCTGTCTAGTTCTTGTACTAAACGGGGCCTCCGGGGTGCCGGGCGCGTCTGACGCGGAGTGGATTGCACCGGCCACAGACAACAAGACGGCGTTTGCTGCAAGAAGTGAAAGCAACTGCTCACCACTGGCGGCAAGGGGAAGATGACAGAAAGTTTGCCTTGAGGTGGTAACCTGTACTGACTGGAAGAAAAGCGGAGTTTCTGGAGCTGCCTTAGCTGATGACCTGTTTGTTTGTTTGTTTGTTTGTTTGTTTGTTTGTTTGTTTGTTTGTTTCTTTGTTTCTTTCTTTCTTTCTTTCTTTCTTTCTTTCTTTCTTTCTTTCTTGCTTTCTTTGTGTGTGCTTGTGTGTGTGTTCATGCGGATTTGTCGCGACGTCCCGCGCCTATTTTCTTCATTCCCTTGAGTGTTCGCTCCAATGCCACTGTATACATGTTGCAACATAATGCAAAAGAGCACTTTTCAGCATACAGCCAGCGATTACTGCCCAAGTGTGACAGACTGACAAACGCACAATTTTTTTTCTTTCTAAGTACATTTCCTCCAGACCCACGAGTAGTTTTTTCTTCTAGCGCGTTCTTCTGGGCGCAAAAGCATTTAAATACCTCGTTAAAAGTTCTCAAAGATTTTTCAAGGCATCGAAATGCTTTAAAGGTGCTAGAAAGCCCTATAATTATTCTTATTACACTTTCAAATTAGGCACATAAGTAGAAACTTAATTGACCTTTTAAGTGCGAAGCAAGCGTTCTCTTTCACGTGTCTCTTAACAGCAGGCTTTCATAGCTCGAAAATATTTGTCCTCGCATCTGTCCGTGACTCAGTGCTGAGGCCAGTGCACCACAGCCGGATATGACGAGGCGATGGGAACGCTCTCGTTACGGACTCGTTTCGCTTGATCGTTCCAGCACGCGCGCGACATGGCGGGGCTGCGTTTGAGCAACTCTGCTCTGCTTTTATGCGCGCACTCAGAGAGCGCCGGAGCTAACGGGGTGTGTCGGAGCCTTGACATGTCGCCGTGCCTGCCCTGCCAGCATGTATCAGCTTACCCGGGCCACCGACTAGAGCGCGTCAGTTTCGGAGCGCGGCTTCCTCGAAGCCGCGTGCTAATCGGAAGCCACGCGCCGACGTAGGAGCAGCGGGAATTGCTCCGCTGTACTTCGTTCCTGTCTGCCTGCTCTCGTCAGCGTTGCGTATTCTGTAAGCTCCCGTTTACGCATGCGCATCAAAACAAACTCCCTTAGCATCTCGGTGTCTTCAGAGCTCCGCTTCAGTGACGCCAAGTGGTGTCATGCATTCCATCATAACTGCCCTTGATCCTGAGTTGTGCCTCTCATGCGGCTCTCTCGGCTAATTTTTTGTCAATATTTTTCTTCCGGGGCGTAGCCTGGCAAATTCTCGACGAAGCATGTAATCTGTATCGTTTTCTGCTATATTCGTATTTCACGTCCTCGTCTTTTCTGCCGCAGTTTTTGCTTTACTGTCAGTGAAGAAGTGCGCGGTTCAGCGAACGAGTCAGTAGGGTCCTTATATACGTATGGTTTTCTTGTTGTACGCTCTTTAACAAACAAGGCAAAACAGGCGTTTCGTAATGCTGTCATGTAAGATTTTTTACGCGTACGTTTTTGTGTGTCTGGCATGCCAGGACGTGGATGCTAGCTAGAGCAAGAATGGATATTGTTATATTCACTTGTTCGCTCCGCTTTAATTTTTCAAGAGACTAGAAATTGGATTGTGTATTTCTTGTTTTATACGCTTCTTATGTTTTCTTCGTTTGCAGTTTCTGTGGGCTCCTGGAACTCAGCTGCCGAAAGCACGTCTTCTCTGTTCACTTTACTTTTATGCAACCAGGAAACTAAGAATTAATAAAAAAAAACGAGAACGACAATTTTTAGCTTCATGAGAATAAAAATTGCTATCAAATACATTTCTTGGCTTTTCTCGGTGTATTAATATTTGTACGGCAGCAATAACAATATTTATGGCTGAGAAAATTGAGTTTAAAATTCAAAGGAAGGAAGGGAGGGAGGAATAAAGGGAGGAAAAGAAGGAAGGGTAGGAAGGAGTGAGGGAGGAAGGGAGGAAGGAAGAGAGGGGGGAAGGAACGAAGACAAGGGAAGAAAGGAAGGAGGGGAGAAAGGGAGGAATAAAGTGGGGAAAGGAAGGAAGGGTAAGAGGGAGGGGAGGGAGGGAGGGAAAGGAAGGAAGGAAGGCAAGGGAAGGAAGCAAGGAAAGAAAGGTAGGAAGGAGCGAAGGGAGGAAAGAAAGGAAGGAAGGAGCGAAGGGAGGAAAGAAAGAAGGAAAGAATTAAGGAAAGGGGCGGAAAGAAGGAAGGAAGGAAGGAAGGAAGGAAGGAAGGAAGGAAGGAAGGAAGGAAGGAAGGAAGGAAGGAAGGAAGGAAGGAAGGAAGGAAGGAAGGAAGGAAGGAAGGAAGGAAGGAAGGAAGGAAGGAAGGAAGGAAGGAGAAAGAAGCAAAGAAAGAAAGAGAGAAACAAGGAAAGAAAGGCAAACAGAGCAAGAAAGAAATGAAGATAAACCAAAATAAAGAGAGGAAGAAGGTAAGAAAGGAACAAAGCTTTTTCTCTATGTAGTAAGAGAAATCTGGACTTAATTTTCAGTGCTTAAGTTGCAATTGTTAGATTTACAGAGCAGTTGATTGCTGCACTCTTATACACAAATAATTGATTTCCTTATCCTATACGTGGCTACGCACCTACACCAGATCTGCCTACACCAGTCGCTTCAGTGTTAGAGAATTGTAAGCCCAGCGTTGTCCCGTCCAGTTCTCTACACCAGATGCTTCAGTGTTAGAGAATTGTAAGCCCAGCGTTGTCCCGTCCAGTTCTCTACACCAGATGCTTCAGTGTTAGAGAATTGTAAGCCCAGCGTTGTCCCGTCCAGTTCTCTACACCAGATGCTTCAGTGTTAGAGAATTGTAAGCCCAACGTTGTCCCGTCCAGTTCTCTACACCAGATGCTTCAGTGTTAGAGAATTGTAAGCCCAGCGTTGTCCCGTCCAGTTCTCTACACCAGATGCTTCAGTGTTAGAGAATTGTAAGCCCAGCGTTGTCCCGTCCAGTCCTCTACACCAGGTGCTTCAGTGTTAGAGAATTGTAAGCCCAGCGTTGTCCCGTCCAGTTCTCTACACCAGATGCTTCAGTGTTAGAGAATTGTAAGCCCAACGTTGTCCCGTCCAGTTCTCTACACCAGATGCTTCAGTGTTAGAGAATTGTAAGCCCAGCGTTGTCCCGTCCAGTTCTCTACACCAGATGCTTCAGTGCTAGAGAATTGTAAGCCCAGCTTGTCCCGTCCAGTTCTCTACACCAGTTGCTTCAGTGTTAGAGAATTGTAAGCCCAGCGTTGTCCCGTCCAGTTCTCTACACCAGATGCTTCAGTGTTAGAGAATTGTAAGCCCAACGTTGTCCCGTCCAGTACTCTACACCAGATGCTTCAGTGTTAGAGAATTGTAAGCCCAGCGTTGTCCCGTCCAGTTCTCTACACCAGATGCTTCAGTGTTAGAGAATTGTAAGCCCAGCGTTGTCCCGTCCAGTTCTCTACACCAGTTGCTTCAGTGTTAGAGAATTGTAAGCCCAGCGTTGTCCCGTCCAGTTCTCTACACCAGATGCTTCAGTGTTAGAGAATTGTAAGCCCAGCGTTGTCCCGTCCAGTTCTCTACACCAGATGCTTCAGTGTTAGAGAATTGTAAGCCCAGCGTTGTCCCGTCCAGTTCTCTACACCAGATGCTTCAGTGTTAGAGAATTGTAAGCCCAGCGTTGTCCCGTCCAGTTCTCTACACCAGTTGCTTCAGTGTTAGAGAATTGTAAGCCCAGCGTTGTCCCGTCCAGTTCTCTACACCAGATGCTTCAGTGTTAGAGAATTGTAAGCCCAGCGTTGTCCCGTCCAGTTCTCTACACCAGATGCTTCAGTGTTAGAGAATTGTAAGCCCAACGGTGTCCCGTCCAGTTCTCTACACCAGATGCTTCAGTGTTAGAGAATTGTAAGCCCAGCGTTGTCCCGTCCAGTTCTCTACACCAGTTGCTTCAGTGTTATAGAATTGTAAGCCCAGCGTTGTCCCGTCCAGTTCTCTACACCAGATGCTTCAGTGTTAGAGAATTGTAAGCCCAGCGTTGTCCCGTCCAGTTCTCTACACCAGTTGCTTCAGTGTTAGAGAATTGTAAGCCCAACGGTGTCCCGTCCAGTTCTCTACACCAGATGCTTCAGTGTTAGAGAATTGTAAGCCCAGCGTTGTCCCGTCCATTTCTCTACACCAGATGCTTCAGTGTTAGAGAATTGTAAGCCCAGCGTTGTCCCGTCCAGTTCTCTACACCAGATGCTTCAGTGTTAGAGAATTGTAAGCCCAGCGTTGTCCCGTCCAGTTCTCTACACCAGTTGCTTCAGTGTTAGAGAATTGTAAGCCCAGCGTTGTCCCGTCCAGTTCTCTACACCAGATGCTTCAGTGTTAGAGAATTGTAAGCCCAGCGTTGTCCCGTCCAGTTCTCTACACCAGTTGCTTCAGTGTTATAGAATTGTAAGCCCAGCGTTGTCCCGTCCAGTTCTCTACACCAGATGCTTCAGTGTTAGAGAATTGTAAGCCCAGCGTTGTCCCGTCCAGTTCTCTACACCAGATGCTTCAGTGTTAGAGAATTGTAAGCCCAACGTTGTCCCGTCCAGTTCTCTGCCTCGTCCAGCTCAATTTTTCTCTCACCATGATCAGCGTCATCATCATCGACACCCTCTGCAGGACAAAGGCTTCTCCCATATCTCTCCAATTAACCCTGTCCTGTGCCAGCTGCGGCCTCCCTATCCCCGAAAACTTCTTAATCTCATCCTCCCACGCAATTTTCTGCCGCTCCCTGCTACGCTTGCCTTCTCTTGGAATCCACTCCGTTACCCTTAACGACCAGCGGTTATCTTGCCTTCGCATCACATGTCACGCCCAAGCCCATTTCATTCCTCTTGATTTCGACTATGATGTCGTTAACCCCCGTTTGCTGCCTCACCCACTCTGTTCTCTTTCTGTCCCTTAATGTTACACCTATTTCTTGTCTTTCCATAGCTTTCTGCACTGTCCTTAACCAAAGTTGAACTCTTTTCGTTATCCTGCACGTTCCTGTACCATAGGTGAGTACCGGTAAGGTACAGCTGTTAAATACTTTTCTCTTGAGGGATAATGTAAACTGCCATTCGTGATCTGAGAGAACCTGCCAAATGCGCTCCACCCTATTCTTATTCTTCTAGTCATTTCAGTCTCATGATCCGGATCAGCTGTCACTACCTGCCCTAAGTAGAAGTATTCCCTTACCACTTACAGCATCTCGCTCCCAACTGTAAACTCCTGTTGCTTCCTGAGACTGTTGAACATTACTTTGGTTTTCTGCATATTAATTTTTAGACCCAGCTTTCTGCTCTGCCTGTCTAACTGATTTATCGTGTTTTTCAGTTGTTCTCCTGAGTGACTTAACAAGACATTGCTACCAGCGAATCGCAGATTACTAAAGTATTCTCCATTTACTCTTGTTCCCAACTTTTCCCAATTCAGGCCCCGGAATACCTCCTGTAAACAGGCGGTGAATAGCATTGGCGAGATCGTGTCCTCCTGCCTGACACCCTTTCTTATTAGAATATGCTGACTTTGTGGAGGACTATGGTAGCTGCGCACCTGCTATAGATGTCTTCCAGTATTTATACATAAGTCTCTTTTACACCCTGATTCCGCAATGCCTGCATGATTGCTGAAGTTTCGACAGAGTCAAATCCCTTCTCGAAATCTATAAAGGCTACGTGTAGTGGTCGATTATACTCTGCACATTTCTCTATCAACTGACTGTTAGCGTGAATATGATCTATTCTCTGCTTCATAAAATTTTGGCACATATTACATCTAGGAGCAAACATATGTACTCAGTTCCGATTAAAATTCCCTCTTTTATTTTGTTCATTGTTTCGCTGGCAGCAAAAGTTATTGTCCTGAATCACTGCGCTAGTCGTGTTACAGTCAGCTCACGTGGGTTGCAAGGCCTGAAAAGTGTGTGCAATTAGCCGACGGCTGTCAGCGCCAACAACCGCTTCTTCAAAAGAAGAGAGTGTTAAATACAAAAGCAGTGAGTCCTGCCAACTGTCTCGGGCAGATTGCGGTATTTGTTTTTGTTTTCTTTCATTTAAGCTCTCACACATTGTTTTGCTTACAGAGCAAGTGTTTCCTAAGTGTGAGTTTGTTTTCTTTTTTTTTCTTTGCACAGTCCATTTTGTCTTTGTTGGAGTTCCTGATCTAGTTAACTGCCTTTCCATTTCGGAAGCGTAGTCCGCTCCTGTCTCTGAGGCTTCACTTCATTGCTCCCCTTTGCACGCGAGATCGATCCTCCCGTTATCTTTTGTATTTTCACCACAGCTAGCCTTCCTTGCTGCTCCAGAGTGCAGCCCAAGAGCAACAGCGTTGCTGCTGCTGCTAAATTTACCGGATGCCGGGGAGACAGGCGCGCGCGCGCGCGTGCGACCGCCGACGCCGGCAGCGGCAGCCGGCGTTAGCCGGCGTCAGCGCCAAGCGCGCCGCGCGACGGCGTCATGGCGGCCCGGCGCGTCGCCATGGCAACGGTTTCGGAGGCGCGCCGCGGAGCATCACATGATGGGTCACGTGGCTGCAGCCCCGCCACTGCAGAGCCGAGGCGGCCGCCATTAGCCGTTCGGCCGCCGACTTGACACCGTCGCGGCTCCCCCCGGCGACTCGCTGCTGCCATGGGCGGCGGCGGTTACCTCCTGCTGGTCTTGAACCCGCCCTGGACGCCTGAGCACAAGGAGGCCATTTTGCAGCGCGTCGCCAAAGGTGAGGCCGCTTTTCTGTGCGTGCGTGCGTGCGCGTAATGTTTACCGCGGCCGGTGATGTCGATTTCTCCGCGGCCGGCGTAAGTTCGCACCGCCGGCCTCCTCCTCATCCCGCTCCTGCTCGCGCGCGCGAGAGGCGGTGGCACTAGCAGACGCCAATCGAATCATGTCGTCTGCTTCGCGATTAACCAAGCGCTAAACCCGATTCGCATGCGCCGTTTGTTCTGCGGTGACCCTGTCGCGAGCTGCTTAAACGTGCGGAAGATGTTGCCCAACGTTCTATCTCCTTGCTTGCTAAGTGTCCGCTTCTCTCCGGGCTCAATTTAAAACCTCACGCATTTTTCGCCATTCAAAACAATTTATCCAAAGAAAAAAAAGGCAAAACGACGCTTTCATCCTGTCCTGTATCTTCGAAGCCGCTCCAATTGGTCCCACTTCAAAACAAACCATTTCCTTTGCTGTTTTTCTCCTTTCGAACTCGTTTCTGGTTGGAGGAAGGGTTCAGGAACGAAATGTGGTTCTTGAAACGGGTTCTTGTCAATTTTCAGCGACGGGCTAACGCACATTCTTTCGTTTTGTTTCTTTTTTTTTTTCTCGGCATTGGTGATTGGGCCGGAAAACCGGTAGACACGGCAGTGTAAACCATGCTGTGCGAACGGTTGTACTGCTACTTGGTCACGGTTTGATTTTTTTTTTTCTCGCGTAGCTCTCCTCCGCTGAATCAGAGACTCTCTCTGAATGCGAGGCGGCACATGCAGCTGCGCTCGAGCAGAAGCCCCTACCCGATTCGAGCAAGGTGCCCTCCGAAATATCGACGAGAGGAGCTGGTAATAGCGAAAGACAGAAGGAAAACGAGTTCGCGGCATTTCATCGATACCGGGCGTTCTCGGTGCGACCCGACCCGCCGTCGCTTCCGCTATTGACGCTAACCAGGCCTAACCCGGAGTGTCTCCGTATGCGTCACGGCCGTATCTTGGAGCCGCGCCGGCCCCTGTGGCTGCTAAGGGTGTGGACAGTCTTTCTCCAACGCGTGGACATCGCAACTTCCTCGCGAAACGTATCCGAGCTCTGGTGGTCACCCATTTTTGAGATAAAATGTCTTCTTCTCCATTGACGTACGATATGTTTCCGATACCGCCGATGCAGTTCTGAGTTCCCCTTTATTCTTCCGGTTATTATATTATATTTTTATAAACCTTGCACTCAACGGATTTTATACCTTGATATCTTGTGAATAAATTTTGGGTGACACAATAACAAAAGAGAGTTTGGCCGAGCGTTTATTTTGAAATGAGTTTTCTTATGCAACGAGTCGGGCAGATATACGCGGCGACATGTTCAATTATTTTTTTCTTATTTTTCGAAATTTCTTTTCAGGCAAAATTATGAGCCAATTAACGCTACTGTTGACAGACAGTGCGTGCATTGGGGTGTAATACAAGAACAATTGCGTTATTTTCTCTCCGTAGTGCTGTCCTAACCCTTATTCGTGTCTGTATCGAATACGTTGGCTCAAGCCTCACGCGACCCGTTTTCCAATATCCGGCTAGCACAGTAGCGAGCCGGATTGTGTCTCCGTTCTATCCCGTTTCCGCTCTTTCGCTCGGACATATAGATATATACAAGGGGAGAGATGCCAACTTGCAAAAGCTTTTGTTGCGTGCGGGCCGACTCAGCGAGCTAGTCAATACGAAACTGACGAACACACCTGCGCCTCCCCATCGTCCCCGGCGCACCTTGATCCGGCGCCGGTGCAGGGCTGACGTCGTCGGATGCTGGCCACTCCCTCCTCGTTCTTTTTTTTTTATTATTTCGCTCGTCCCATTCAGTCGCCGGCGACGGAGAGTAAAGCACTCTTTCCTGCAGAGCAGCGGCGTTGTACGGTGAAGCGCTCTCTGCGGGATCACCGTGCCGTGACTAGGAGCACTTCTTTCCCCGCCGCCGACCCTCCCAACCGCTCGACGCCGCTTTCAGCCCTCTCTCTCTCTCTATCCTCACCCTCTTCGTCCGTAGCCGTGTGTGTCGCGCATTTTCTGTGCTTTTGTTTTAGTCTCGCCTTGTTCAATGGCTTTCTGACAGCTTTTATTGTACTGCCTCTGTTTTAGTTTCTTTGCTCTGCGGCTCGCGCCTAATTTTTGTTTCTATTTTACTGTTTCCTCTTTCCCTGTCACCATTATACGCGGCCGTCTCTGTGCACGCTCTATTGCTTCCGCTACGCACCTAATGTTCTTGCCTGCGAGCCTACGTGGCGTTGTTTTGCTGTCCATAGGCTGTCTTTGTTTTTTTATTGCTTCTTTTTCTGTCCCCAGTTGTGTTTTGCTTTCTCTTTGTTTTCGTTATGTCGGGCGGT